>LPNX010551232.1:107735-546242 GCA_001517045.1 Pseudotsuga menziesii | reverse complement strand
ATTGTCAGAAGGGACATGATGTCTCTAAGTGTTGGAAACTTCATCCAGAGTTAAGGCCAAAGAAGTACAGAGGAAACAAAGACAAAGGAAAAGCAAAAGCTACTGCAACAATTATTCAAGACTTGGGATCCGACTCAGGTGATGAAACAAAAGTTACAGCTGTCGGAATCCAAGGTAAGGATAAAAGTATCTCACTTCCCATTGATGCACAATCAAGTTCTAGTGCAAGTACACGTCTGCCATCTACTTCTAAGAAAAATGATAACGATAGAAGTGCACTGTTTCATGTTCGTGTCATTGCCAATCACACAAAGATTGATACATTGTTTGATAGTGGTTCACAAGTAAATATGATATCAGAAGAAGTGGTTAAGAAATTGCATTTAGTTACTGTGCCTCATGAAAAGCCCTATCCTCTAGGTTGGGTTACCAATGATACACGATTGCAAGTTACAAGGAAATGTGTATTAAAATTTGCAATTACTGAAAAGTTTAGGGATGAGGTAGAACTAGATGTAGTACCACTTGACATTTGTGGAATTGTACTTGGGATTCCATATTTGTATGAACGGAAAGCAGTCTTTTATAGAGAGCAGAATAAGTATCATCTTTTTAAAGAAGGTATGGAATATATTGTATGAGCACATAAGATAAAAACCAATCTAGCAATAGTCTCTGCAGGACAAATGAAGAGGTTGGTAAATGCTAGTAAGAATTTTGTGTTGATGATGGTTAAGATGAAAAATGATGAAGTCTCTAAATATTTTGAAGAATGTGACCCTAAGCATAAATCTAAATTGATTAACATCATTTCTAAGTATGATGATTTGTTTCAAGATCCGAAGGGGTTACCACCGAAGAGAGAGATTCAGCATGAGATACATTTGCAGCAGGATGTGCCACTCCTGAACATAGCCATGTACCGGATGTCTGTAATGCAGAATGAGGAGATTAAGAAGCAGGTTCATGAGCTGATTGAGAAGGGGGTCATCCGGCCCAGCACTTCTCCTTGTGGCTCTCCTATAGTATTGGTTCCAGAGAAGGATGGGTCGTGGAGGATGTGTATCGACTACAGGGCCCTTAACAAAATCACCATTAAAAACAGGTATCCTCTTCCTTGCATTGATGATTTGCTTGATCAATTGAAACATGCAACTTATTTTACAAAATTGGATCTGCGTAGTGGGTATCATCAAATCCGTGTTGCTGAGCATGATGCTTGGAAAATAGCGTTTAAAACAAAACAGAGTTTGTATGAATGGCTTGTGATGCCTTTTGGTCTCTGTAACGCACCTGCTACTTTCATGCGGGTCATGAATGATGTATTTCGTTCATTCATTGATGATTTTGCAATTATATATCTAGATGATATCCTTGTGTTTAGCAAAACCTGGGAAGAGCATGTTGTACATGTGAAAAAAAATTAGATGTACTAAGAAAGGAAAAGCTTTATGTAAAAATTTCTAAATGTGAATTTGTTAAAACTTCTTTAATATATCTAGGCCATATTATTGGTGGAGGCCACCTGCGAGTGGACCCAGCCAAGGTTGTTGTCATTGTAAACTAGCCACGGCCTAACACCGTTACTAAAATTAGAATTTTTCTGGGTGTGGTTCAGTATTGGAGGAAATTCATTTCTGGGTTTTCCTCCATTGCTGCGCCTTTGCATGCATTAACAAGCATTAAAGAAATTTTCCAGTGGGGAGGCAAGCATCAGAGAGCCTTCGACACTTTGAAGGAAAAGATTAGCACAGCACCAGTTTTGACATTGCCAGATTTGCAGCAGCCATTTGAGATCGAAACCAATGCAAGCAGGTTTGCCATGGGAGCAGTTTTGATGCAAGGAAGGAAGCCAATTTGTTACCATTCAGAGACATTCTCTACTGCTGTAAATAACTATCCGACCTATGACAAATAATTGTATGCTTTAGTACAGAGTGTGAAGAAGTGGAAACATTATATCATGGGAAAAGAGACAATCATACATACTGATCATCAGCCACTTCAATATTTACAATCTCAAACTAAAATACAACAAAGTAGGAATTTAAGATGGATGGGGTTCTTACAACAGTTTCATCTCGTCATTAAGTACAAAAAGGGAATTCATAATAAAGTAGCAGACATGTTATCAAGGCCACCTATGAATGCTTCAATCATTCTTCAAAACAGTTCATTAACACATGAAAGTTATATTGAGCAGTATGCAGAAGATAAAGATTTTAAGAAAGTATATGCATCACTTATACATGGTAAACAAGAACAGAACTATTATGTGCATAATCAAATTTTGTATCATCTTGGTAAACTTTGTATTCCAAAGAAAGAAAGAGTGCATGTGATTCGAGAAGCACATAGTTCATTGATTGCAGGACATTTTGGAGTAAGTAAAACATTGTCTGTATTGCAGAATCACTGCTATTGGCCTCAGATGCAAGAAACTGTAGCTAAATATATAAGAGGTTGTGTTATGTGTGCAACAAGTAAGCCTAGCAATAGGAAATTGGGTTTGTACACTCCTCTTCCAGTTTCTTCTCATCCTTGGGAAAGTATTTCTATGGACTTTGTATGGGGACTACCTATGTCTAGAAAAGGGCATGATTACCTATATGTTGTTGTGGATAGATTCAGCAAAATGTGTATCTTAATGCCATGTAACAAGCAGATCACTGCTGAACAAACAACTCTTTTATTCTTTCAAAATGTTTGGGTACATTTTGGGTTTCCCATGTCTATTATATCTAATCGAGATTCCTGGTTCTTGGGAAAATTCTGGTCAACTTTATGGGAGCTTATGGATACCAAACTAAGGAAAAGTATAGCTTTTCATCCACAAACCGATGGGAAAATAGAGGTAGTGAACAGAATAGTGGTTCAACTGCTCAGAGGATATTGTAGTAAACATCCTAAACTTTGGGATGAGCAGTTGCAGTATATACAGCATGCTTACAATCATGCAGTTCATTCTTCCACGAAAAGATCTCCTTTTGAAACTTGTTTTGGTTATCTGCCAAAAACACCGATGGACTTCTCTTTTGGCAAAGATGCAATGGATGGACATCATGATGCAGATAAAGCTTTAAAGTTCATTCAAAGAATCCAAGCAGTGCAACAGGCAGTTCAAGAATAGTTGGAGAAGAGCCAGGCTAAGTACAAAGCCAGGCATGACAAGCATTGAATTGATCATCAATTTCAGGTTGGTGACCGAGTTTGGTTACATATCACCAAAGAAAGGATGAAAGGTGAAGGTAAAAAGCTTAAGCCTATCAGGTATGGTCCTTTTGAGATCTTGGAAAAGATCGGTACTAATGCTTTTCGCTTGAATCTACCTCCATACATGCAAATTTATTCAGTTGTCAATGTTGAGAATCTTAAATTGTATGAGCCTCCTATGATCATGGATGAGGAAACTAACGTACAAATTCCTTCAGTTGACGATTTGGCACCTGAATATATGAGAGAGTTGCAATATGATGTTATTCTTGACAGAAATGTAAGAACTTCGCGAAGAGGGAATGCTGAGTACCTTCGAGTGGGGCTGAAAGGAATGCATCCTAGCAAAGCAAGATGGATGGAGATTGGAAAAGTGAGGGAACTTTACCCTCACTTACTTGCAGAATAATTCAGGATTTTGGTGGTCCAAAAGCTCTCCAATGGGGAGGATTGATCCGGTGGATTATTCCTCTTTAAAGATCCAATATCGTACAATGGTTCAAAAATGGACGGCGAAAACACCAAGATCGGAGGTCAGAAGAGATCTCCTTCCACAACATCGGAGGTCGGAAGAGCATCTTCTTCCGCAACGGCGGGCTGCCAAACTACTAGTCTGTCCGCGGGGGATAACCAGATGCAAAATATATATATATATAAGGATCGGAAGTTGGAAGCATTTCCCCTTCCGCAACGTCGGGGCTTACAAGATTTTCCCCTTCCGCGACGTCGGGGCTTACAAGCTGTTCCTTTTCTGCAACGGCGAAAACTTAAAGATGTTTGGAATGGATCGGAAGTCAGAGCGATAAAAGAGCCACAACTGCGGAAACCAAAGTAACATACGTTCCGACTCGAAAACCAAATGACCGCCGATTGAGACCATCGGAGCCTGTTGCTGATCCTCTTCCGCAACGGCGGAAGCATGGATGACTAGAACTTCCGAAAGTTTAGTTCACGTATGGTTCTAGAGGTCAGATCCTTGGCATGGTAGGTGGAACATCACGATGTGGCAGGATTTCATAATGTGTACAGCTTATTTGTAACAGTTTGCAAATATTTTCTTGGTAGTTATGCCACAGTTGGGAACGTCGAAAGGCATATGAACAGCCTGAGGCAATGGTTTCAGGATGTGAACAGTCACATATCTTTGAACGTTTTGGCTCATTTGTAATGGCAAAGATGAGTAATAAAGGAGAGGAACCAGGGATGGTTCCAAGGGGGGAACTCGGTTCGTTGAGAGCGCAGTGCAACGTTTCTCTGTTATGAGAAGCTTGGAGAGAGCATTTTGCGGTAAAACTATCCATATGCTGTTCCTTTTGAAGTCGACTATTCTCAGTTATACTTGGCTTCTTTTGTCTGTTGAAGTCCAGTATTGTAACTTTCAGAGAGGAGGTCTTGAATACTTTACTGTTAATGTCCAGTTGCTGTGATTGTAAAGAGTCGACTATCTTCTCTGTTTTATTGGGGCTTTTCTTTGCTTTTAAAAGCCCATTTGTATTATTCCAGAGAAGAGGTCTTGCAAACTTTTGTCCATACTGCTGAAATTGATTTGAAGAGTCCAGAACCATTTGTACCATTTTTAAAGCCATTAATTGGATCGGTTCCCATTGGAGAGGGACCCCGAGACATAGCCCAATGGAGGGGGTGAACTCTGTTATCAACTTCTATTTTGTGACTCGCTGATTCTGTGTTTTCTTCCTTGTATCTGTCTATCAGTGTTGTGGTTTTCATTCCTATTCTGAGCATTTAATTTCTGTTAATGCTGTTCCATTAATGAACCTGTTGCATGCATTCTTTTACAACAAACTTTTAATGCACTCAAGTTGAGGTCCTACGGATCATTCCCCCCCTTATCCTTGGGAAAATCATGCCCTTTTCAATATGGTTTTAGTGACATAGCTGGTTGGGTTCACTTTAATTAAAAATGCATATTTACATGATGCCAAAGCTAATATGTGTCACATATCATGATATACCACCGGCAATGATTTCAATTTCCGAACATAACACAACCAAATCGATGGTGGGGCTTTTGCCTTTAGCTCCGCACCACGATTAATTACAATATATACATCATTCACATTTAATGCAAATGGGGTCAAAACCGGGTGTTACATAAACCCTAGGCCATGCATGTTAAACAGTAAACCCTAGTTAGGGTTATGGTTCCCCTGTGAACTCATGTTGGGGCGCAAAAACCCACACAGAGCAACAATTTTGAATTATGTCAACTCCTCCTAGCACGTTTGGACAGGGGACATATGGAAATTCTAACTGCAGCCCCACCATCTGTTGTTTTCCAAGTTTGGCCCTCGTTGGCATGAAATGCATTGTCCCATATTGAGTGAAACACTTGTTTCAGAAACCACCATATACGCAGGTCACCAGGAAATGGAGAGGAGGGAGAGAGGCCCCCCTGGCTAAAATCCCACATTACGAATCCAACGAAATTGAGGTTTCATTGATCGGAGGCCCAAGCATCAAACTATGGTGAGTTGCAGGTCACCTCCAGATTCCATTCAGGGACACTTGGTGGACTCATGCCCGGTGCGCAAAAAAATTCATGAAGCAGCTATTTTGAATTCTTTTAACTCTTACTAGCTTGTTTGGGTAGGGGAAGTATGGAAACACTAACCGCATCCCCACTGTCTATGGGTTTCCAAGTTTGGCCCTCGGTGGCATGAAATGCATTGTCCCCTACTGAGTGAAACCCTAGTTTCAGAAACCACCATATACGGAGGTCACCAGGAAATGGATAGGCAGGAGACAGGCTCCCTAGCTAAAATCCCACGTCACGAATCCAACGGAATTAACGGTTCATCGATCGGAGGCCCAAGCATCAATCTATGGTGAGTTGCAGGTCACCTCCATATATCATTCAGGGACACTTGGTGGACTTGTTCCCAGTGCACAAAAAATGTCACAGAGCTGCAATTTTGAATTTTGTCAACTCCTGCTAGTGTGTTTGGGTAGGGGAAATATGGAAATGCCAACCACATCCCCACCATCCATGGTTTTCCAAGTTTGGACCTCATTGGATTCAAATGCATTTTCCCCTACTAAGCGAAACCCTAATTTCAGAAACCACCGTATACAGAGGTCACTGGGAAATGGACATGCGAGAGAGAGGCCCCCCTATATAAAATTCCACATCATGAATCCAATAGAATTGATGGTTCCTCGATCGGAGGCCCAAGAATTGATCTATGGTGAGTTGCAGGTCACCTCCAAATACCTTTCAGGGACACTTGGTCAACTTGTGCCCGGTGCGCAAAAAACCTCATGGAGCTGCAATTTTAAATTTTGTCAACTCCTGCTAGCATGTTTGGGCAGGGGAAATATGGAAACTCCAACCGCAACCCCACCATCCGTGTTTTTCCAACTTTTCCCCTCATTGGCGTGAAATGTATTGTCCCCTACTGAGCGAAACCATAGTTTTAGAAACCACCATATACAAAGGTCACCGAGAAATGGACAAGTGAGAGAGAGGCCCCCCTAGCTAAAATACCTTGTCACGAATCCAAAAAAATCGACGCTTCATCGATCGAAGGCCCGAGCATCGATCTATGGGGATTTGCAAGTCACCTCCACATGCCATTCACAGACACTTGGTGGACTTGTGCCCGGTGCGCAAAAAAATGTCATGGAGCCGCAATTTTGAATTTCATCAGCTCCTTCTAGTGTGTTTGGGAAGGGGAAATATGGAAATGCCAACCACAGCCCCATCGTCCATGGTTTTCCAATTTTGGCCCTCGTTGGCATGAAATACATTGTCCCCTTCTGAGGGAAACCCTAGTTTCGGAAACCACCATATACGGAGGTCACTAGGTAATAGACAGGCGAGAGAGAGGACCCCCTACTTAAAATCCCATGTCACGAATCCAAAGGAATTAACGGTTTGTCGATCGAAGTCCCGAGCATCGATCTATGGTGAGTTGTAGGTCACCTCCAGATACCGTTCAGGGACACTTGGTGACTTGTGCTCGATGCGCAAAAAGCGTCACAGAGCCGCAATTTGAATTCCATCAACTCCTACTAGCATATTTGGGTAGGGGCCATATGTCAGCACTAATCGCAGCCCCATCATTTGTGGTTTTCCAAGTTTGGCCCTCATTGGCATGAAATGCATTGTCCCCCACTGAGTGAAACCCTAGTTTCAGAAACCACCGTATATGGAGGTCACCGAGAAATGGACAGGAAGGAGAGAGCCCCCCCTCGCTAAAATCCCACATCATGAATCCAACGAAATCAATGGTTTGTCAATCAAAGGCCCAAGCAACGATCTATGGCGAGTTAGAGGTCACCTCCAGATACCGTTCAAGGACACTTGGTGGACTTGTGCCAAATGCACAAAAATCGTCACAAATTCACAATTTTAAATTCTGTCAACTCCTGCTAGTGTGTTTGGGCAGGGAAAATATGGCAACGCAAACCATATCCCCATCGTCCGTGGTTTTCCAAGTGTGTCCCTTATTGGTGTGAAATGCTTGGTGTCTAATGTAAATGTAAAATTAATTTATGTGGTCCCACGTGTAAGTGAAGCCCCACTTGTAAAGTTAGAGTCATGTATAAATAAGAGTCACATTCTTCATTTGTAAGACACTTCATGTCTTGTATTTTTCCTCTTGGAGTTGCACATGAAGGAGAAGGAAACTCTTATTTTAGGGTTTCCTCATGATCTTGTGTGTTAGGGTTTTCTCATGAGCAGGTGCCTTCTATTGTCTGTTGGGAAGGATATGCTTGGATATCCTTATGTCTTGGAGGTCATCTTCATGGAGATAAGTACTTGTGTTGTCATGTGTCATTAAGGTCTTTTCATGTGGTAAAACCCTTGAGGGTTAGGGTTTGTTCATGGTTTCTTTGTACTTTTTTCTAAACATAATTCTTCTAAGAAAGGTTGCTAGGTTTTCTTTCCCATGAGGGTTTCCTGGGATAAAATGTTGTGTCTATTGTGCATTGTTATTCTTAACTAGACCCTACATGTTAAATTATTTATGTAAATGTTTTATGGTTAAATTTATGCATTGAACTAATGGTTATAATTGGTATAAGGCAATTATCTAGATCAAGTATAAAAAATTTAACATGGTATAAGAGGTGAGTTGTCAAGAAGGAAATTATAAGCCTTAAAACATAAAGTGATCATTGTGGCATCTTGTTTCCATCATCCTAGTTTTATATATCATCTCAAAACATTGATAATATGAACTACTTGAAAAATGAAGGTTTAATTCCTGTAAGAGAGCCTACAAACAAGTTTGACAGGTATGACCTAAAGAGGTACATGTATGTATTCTAATGCTATGTTTCACATGTGAATGAGAGCTTGACATGTTCATATGATTGATATTGTCATGATCATATGATTGATATTGACATGATCATGTTACTGATATTTACATGATCATTCATAATCTTAGGGTTTATTGATCATATGTAAAATTTGGCATATTCATAAACTTGACATACAAGAGAAATTTTGCATATTTATAAACAACATAAACGAAAATTTGGCATTTCAAGAACACAAAATTGGCATATTCATAAACAACATACATGAGAAAATTAAAAGTATGTAACATACCTCATCATGCTAGATCCCACCTATTATCATGCAACCAAGCCCTCTGGATCATCTCTTATAATGATGGTCTCCATTAGTCTCTCGTGCTCTGTATCCAGTAAGAAGTAGCGTACCTTCGATGAATTTCAGCTAGGCATTGTTCGTACCTGGAGGTTTGTACCAATGATTAAGTTGGTAAAGTGATACACACTTGCACCTGGTTTGTAATCCCTGTAAACATATCCACCCTTCTTTCTTGCATTGTTGTCCTGTGTAAGGTATTCACCTTTAACAACCATAGACCCGATTGGGAAGTGGTTGTTTTCATCGTCATTCATGGACATATTGAGGGTTTGCTTTCCCTCTATACAACATGCCAACCAGTAATCACCACCCCATTCACTATCTTTTGAGGCAACCACTGCGTATATGTTCCCTGCATAATATGATTGTAGGCATATGATCAAAATATTTTTCCTGTGATACAGGGCCATTAATGTGAGTTTGAAGACTACGTAAATAAACAAAAAAATGTTAAGGAAATGCATCATACCAGGTTGTACAAGGTCTAAGACATGATCAAAATATATAGAAATATATGATTGGTCTTCTTCTAATGGAGCTATCTCAACAATTGCACACTGATCAAGTGGAAGTGATATGCGATCCCATCCATCAACCCAATCCAATTATTCACACCCATCCTAGTCACCATCACAACAAGGCATGAAAAAATAAGTGAGCTTCAAACCAAATGAAAGCCACGAGTCCCAAGCACAGTCTTGCATTCCGATGCATGTGAACGATCTATGTCTACTTCTCCCAAAAAAATATCTCCACATGTCTCTTTCTTGTGGATTATACTCGCATAGTTGATTCCTCTCCCATTACTGGCGTGCACCACCTGACTATAGATTGAGCATTTCGAATAGTAGATTATGTAGATAATTTCAATTCCTCTCTTTGTAGGGATGTTTTGACACATGCTTCGGCTCCATCATGCTCTCTTTTACCATGCACAGTCTCAAAATATTTCCACATATGTGGAACTTTTTAGTTTTTATGCAATGAACACAACCATTGAAATATGGGTGCATTTTTTAACTGAGCCAGCACATCCATCAGCCCAAATCCAGTGTCGATCCATCTATATGTTCCTTCCCTTCAAGTGATCATAGAACATGATGAATCAATGACGTACATAGTGGAAGTCATGGCACCTATCATCACTTATGTAGAAGTGATATTCCTTCAAAATTTCTCTTTTCTCTTCACTGCTATTTGGGCCATGCCTATATGTGATATGAACCATCAAGGAAACCTACTCAGAGTGATGATACTGACTTTGGATCTAATTTTGAGGTTGTAGAGTGTATTTCTTGGCAAAATCAACAACTGAAAGTATAGTACCACGGGAAAATGTATCTCTGCATATTCTAAACTTCTCATCCTGCCATCGTGCCAAGTGGACATGCTAGACATATTGATGTGTCTTTTCAATAAATTCCTTAACGAAGTCTCTAACTTGTACCTGGTGACACAAAATTATCTCAATATCAATTTTTTTTTGTAAGTGAGGAATGAAATGTAACTTTTCAAACATAAATTTATAGATAAATGCATATCTGAGATGTCACCATTTGTATTTTTTTGCTTTCTTTCCCTGGGACAATTTATATTTGAAAATTTTCATGTCTATAACCATATTCCCAAATTCACTGTCTCCACTCTCGTGCATACATTGGCTCAATAATGCCATTCCAACATAGTTGGAGCATGTTCCATCCAAACAAGATTTTTCATAGTATGTTTGCCCCTCAGGCCTATTGAACATGATGCTATGAATTAATTCTCTTGATGAAGTCAGTGGTATTGGCAGGGAGCAATCCTACACATGGTTAGTATGCAACACATGACAAATGTACAAAAATGTTTCATAGTAATATTCATATTCTACATGGTATCTAAAAGAACAAGTGTTATGAAGAGTATTTATTATACCATACCAGGGATTAAATTTCTCAAAATATATTTTCCCCAAGTTCAATTGTCTATGTTCATTCCTAAATTTCTCATATAGTTCTGTCTGTGTTATAACACGAAGATGCTTAATAAGTGGTTCATGATCCTTTGAACCCCTTCTTAGTTTTAGTACATCCTTCCGGTTTGAAGAAGGCCTTGTTTGATCACGCCAAAAACTCTACACTAGTCCCTTTACTGCATCAACTAGCTTCATGTCACAACGTGGCAACCGACAAATAAAGGCCCAAAAATCTGTCCGATCGGTTGTGTCAAGATGTTCTCTTCTAATAGAATACCTACAGAGGGTTTTTACATTCAAATTAACTAGTTTGGATGTAGGCTTGAGAAAATGAAGGACCCTGCTATTCTTATTTACAATTTCTTATGACAACACACGACGAGCCATATTGCGGTCCTTTGAACGTGTGTTATTACCAATTTTACTAAAGGAATCTACTAAGGTTTTAACTATATGGGAACTTGGTCCAGAATTCTTTATCATCTTTATCCCTAACTTTTTCCTAGCAATATGCATGCCCCTAGATTTTAACAATGATAAAAATAATCTACATTTATCTCCATCACATTTAGAAACAAAATATTTATTTAGTATCAGTTGAGTTTGATAAGCAATACTATGTTTAGATAGCGTACCTTTAATGGAATTGAGGATTCTTTCATCAACTTGTATATGCTTCGGAGTTCTTCGACATGTGCTTTCTAATGGAGGTAAGGGGGTGGAATTCTACCATGTAGCGCATCAAGAATATGCTCTGGCATTTCAGTAGTATCTTGTTGTCCTTCATTCTCTTCCTGGTAGTTAGATGGTGGAAGTACAACATCCTCATTGATGGTTCATATAACATTTTCTTCTTCAACAGTAGGCTCCATGTCCAATGCCTCTTCAACAATAGGCTCCATGTCCAACGCCTCTTCATGAGCTTCATCTTGAGATGCTAACTTATTGCTTTGACTTAAAGTGGGAATTGAATTATCCCCTAATCAACACCTATGTTTTGCTTCTTGAATACTTCCATGGGGTGATTGTTCAACAACTATTGTGGAAATTGAAGGTCCCTCTAGTGACTGCTTCCTTTTTTCTTGTGGTGGATTAATAGGATGAACCGTGGTATCCTCTATAATCGGATTTGGATTATTTTCCAAAGAAAACCTTTGATTCTTCATGTCTATTCTTCTCTTTTCTTTCTCTTCTTCAATGAATTCTTGAGGTCTCTTCTTCCTTGCTGATTTTATTCCTCGGTTACGTACATTCCCCATCACCACAATGATCAATTAAATATATTTTGTTTTTGCTTCTCCTCAATTACATTATTTCAAACCTTTAGTGATTAGAACTATATTGAATCCTTCAAGGTGCTTCAATCTTCCTTCTCAATTGTTCATATTTCCAATCAAAACAATGATTAATGAGAAAATTTACCTTTAGTTCTCTTCAATAATAAGAAAATGAAAGTTAAATCATAAATTGTTGCTCAAGTTGATTCTCTTGTACAATTGTGTATATCCACCATCACCATGAAATGGTCTTGAAGCTTGATATCTTATCATGTGTGCTCCTCAACCATGAAATATGTCCTCAATGTTGCACCTGCATATCAAAAACGATGATGGAGAGTGTATATTATGAATATTTCCAATGGCGGGCTCGTGCTCTGTTGAAAAAAATGCGTGATAATCTATTTTTTGTTTAGATAGAGTAAACTTGTTATCAGATAAAAAAATTCCTTTGTTTATACAATTCTAAAACGTGCACGGGTTATATAAAGGCAAAAAACACACGCGATATGGTTAAGCACAATAAATAGGTTAGGTGCACGACTAAGGAAACAAATAAAATCAAAAGAAAACAAATGTTTTCTATGGTTACATACAAAGCAAATTTTTTTAGTGTTCCCTTATTTTCATGCATATAAATGTTTCTCTCTATACCCCCCTAAGTCTCTCCCAATAATCCATAGATACCCCCTCTCTCTTTCTACATATATGTCCCTCATTCTCTCTACATCCCTCCCTATATGTTTCTTTCTCTCCCTTACTCCATCCATGTCCCTACCACCCCACTCTCCACCTTCTCTTTATCTTTGCCATTATCCCTCCATATACCACTCTCTCCCTTCTTCTCCCTTATTCACTAACCCTGTGTTCCATTATCCCTCCCCCTTGCCCTCTCTCTCTTACCTTATATCCCTCCCTCCCTATCTCTCCCCTCCATCCCTCCCTCTCTCACTGTCTCTCCCCTTCTCGCGGTGGTATCTCTCTCTCGTTACTCCTATAATTGATGATGTGGTTGTCAGTAGAATACCCTTCTCATTAAGGGCGAGTGTTGACATATTGTATCTTGAAAGAATATTCTAAATGTATTTTATTGATATACCCTAAGCAAGATGTCTTATTCCTTCATCGGGATGTTACTATTGTATTTGTTCATCATAGAGTCATGAGGTATAACCTCCATTGTAATTCGGGTCAATAGTACCCACACACATGATCTCTTAAGGGTATCCTCAACCTTTAAGTTGGGATATGGCCATGATTAGGATATGTTTAGCATTACATATGGAGGATAAGGTGCTAATCATGGTTGGTACACAAATATTTAATTTTAGGCTGTAAACCAACTTTTAGGGCTCAAGGTCCATGAATGACACCTTGAATCACCATAGATGACCTCGCATGTTGATAGTTTTATTTTGAATGGGGATATGGGAACCATTAGGGGTTTCTAAGTAATATTTATGTGTCTTGGGACCTTAGACATAATAAGGGAGGAAACCTAGGCCTTAGCCTAGAAGATGATTCTATCCATCTAGAACCAAGAATGATGTGTTGAACAACCTCAGTAGATCCTTCCATGGTTTCATTTACCTTGAAATGAGGATACTAGTTCCATTAGAACATTTTTAGCACTAAGTACAGATATTAGGCCCCTTCACATGGGTAGGGTGAAACACTGGGTCCTTAGGCCTTAAAGGAAGTTGTTAACCATTTAGGGCCAAAATTGATGCCTCCAACCACCACACATGA
Organism: Pseudotsuga menziesii; assembly: GCA_001517045.1. Classification (NCBI taxonomy): domain Eukaryota; kingdom Viridiplantae; phylum Streptophyta; class Pinopsida; order Pinales; family Pinaceae; genus Pseudotsuga; species Pseudotsuga menziesii. The sequence continues at coordinate 532,402 of LPNX010551232.1, read as the reverse complement.
CATTGAAAGTGAATCATTTGAATCTTAATCGGGATATGCATGCCATCATAATTTGTTGAGCACTAGGTATGCATCTCAAGGCCATATACATGGTCAGGGGAGGAAGCTATGTCCTTAGTCCCTAACTAAATATTATAGGCATCTAAGGATAAGAAGGATGCCTTAAAAAATCCCACGTGGCATCTCATAGATATGTTTGGACTATGAATATGGATGTTAGTAGAATTAGGTGGTTTTGAGTAGCAGGTATGGGACCTCTGAGACATGATTGAGGGAGTATGACCTGAAGCACCATAGATAACCTACTCAAGGTATGCTTGGTCTCCAAGAAAATATTCACATGCATTTAAGAGGTTTTGAACATTTGATATGGGTATTAAGGCCTCAACATGGTCAAGGGAGGAAATCCAAGACTCGATCCCTAAATAATATTTTTGGCATCCATGGATACACGTGTGCCTTACTCACTATCCCTCTATTCCTTACTCACTAGCCCTCCCTTCCTTTTTATTTTCATCTCTCACTATCTCTATGTGTATGTGTGTGTATCTTTCCCCCTTCTCTCTCTCACAGCCTCCCTCTCTCTCTCTCCATCTCTATGTGTGTGTGTGTGTCCCTCCCTCACTCCCTATCTCTCAAAACCTCTCTCCACCTTATTTACACCTCCCTCACTATCCATCCCTACATCACCCTCTCTCTATTGCTCCTCCCTCCCCCCTCTCTCGTTGTTTCTCACACCTCCCCCCCTCTCTCTCCCACAAAATTTCTCTCTCTATATATGTGTATGTATGTGTGTCCCTCCCTCATTCCCCCTCTCTCATAACCTCTCTCCACCTTCACTATACCTCCCTCACTATACCTCCCTCCACCCCTCTCTCTCTATCACTCACTCCTCCCCCCTCTCTCTCTATCTCGCACCCCCCCCTCTCTCTCTCTCCCTCTCTTTGTGTGTGTGTGTGTGTCCCCCCCCTTATCTATTTATATATCTATGTGTGTGTGTCACTTCCTCACCCCCCCTCTCTCATAGTCTATCTCCACCTTCTATATACCTCCTTCACTATCCCTCCCTCCATATCACTCTCTATATCATTCACCCCCCTCCCTCTTTGCCGCTCACCCATCCCTCCCTCTCGCCCACACAATCACTCTCTCTCTCTCTCTCTCATGCACTCTGTGTGTCTGTGTCCCTCCCTCACTTCCCATATCTCATAATCTCTCTCCACCTTCTCTATACCCCCCTCGCTATCCTTCCCTCCATCACTCTCTCTCTATTTATCACCCCTCCCCCTCTCCCTCTATCGCTCACCCATCCCCCTCTTTCCCACGTAATCTTTTTTTCTTTTGTGTGTGTGTGTGTGCCCTCCCTTTGTCTCTCCCTCTCTCTCCACCTTTTATTTACCTCCCTCTATCAATATCTACCTCTCTTCTCCCTTAATTACCAGCCCTCTGTGCCATTATCTCTTTCTCTCTCTCTCTCTCAACTTGTATCCCTCCCCCTCCATCCCTATCTCTTTCCACCCTCCCTCTCCATGTTTCTCTCTTTCCCAACCTCCCTCTCTCTCCATCTCTCAACCCTCCATCCCGTGTATTTGACACCATCCATCTCTCTCTCTCTCTACATGTGTGAATATGCCCCTTTCTCTCCTTGTGTCTGCTCCCCCATCACCCCTCACACACACACACTTTCTATCACTCCCTCAATATCTCTTTCCTTCACTCTATCGTCATACTTCCCTCACCCCCCTCCTCCCTCTCTATTGTATTCTCTCTCTCTCTCTCTCTCTCTCTCTCTCTCTCTTCTTCTATGTTTTCAACTTCTCCCTTCTCCTCAACCCCCTACCTCATTATGGCCCCTATTATCTCTTTTATCACATCTCATTCCCATCTCTTAAATTCCCCCCTCCTTCTCCTCTCTCCTCCAACACATCTTATTTCTCCTCTAATACTCCATATCCACCTTTCCATTCACCAATCCTCTCTCTCATCAAACCATCACCCACTTCCTCCCCTCCACCTTATCCCCCTTCGTCACTCAAGTCTTGTGTACTGCTTCTAACCCTATACGTCTTCAACACCTCTTCTCCTCCTAATAATTCTCTTAATCCCCATTCCCCTTCACCCCTTTAACCCATAATGTTCCCATTCCATTCATATTTCTCCACTCAAATTTACAACATCCTCCTAGGACCTTGACCATTCCCCACCCCCTCTCAACTATTAACCATCCCCACTTGAACTTCCAACATCTTCCTAGGCCCTTGACCCTTCCCCACCCCCTCTCAACTATTAACCATCCCCCCCTAAACTTCCAACACCTTCCTAGTCCCTTGACCCTTCCACACCCCCTCTAAACTATTATCCATACATTTGATAAATTACACCTAGTGCTATATTATTAGCTCTACCACACGCGTGTGCATTTTGTAGTTATATAACGCGCTCACATTTTGTAGTTCTATAACATGCTCGTGTTTTGTAGTTATATAACACGATTGCGTTTTGTAGTTATATAACACACACGCGTTTGTGAATTCTACAAGAGCGGGAAATGTAATTTGATTTTAAGCATGCCAATTCACTTGCTCACATGTCACCAATAGTCCTATGTGTATGGTTTGGAATTTTCTTAGGTAATACCAAACCCATGATATGGTATATGATAAACCATAGCTAATTGGGCATTTCTTCCATTTTCTGAAGAAGTCGTTGTTTACACACTCGTTACAGTATGATACACACAATCAATTGTTACAAAATCTTAATCATATATAGCATTTTTTCTGCAGATTCTAAATATGTAATTTTTATTAAAAAATATTATATTTTCCTATTTGTTTTCATTTTCTATTGTGTCCTAACTCCTTAACTCAAAATACATGTTGTTAGTGTTTTTCCCATAACTTTTTCAATTCATAATCGTTTAAAAAAAAATTATATGGTGAACTAGAAGACACTGACCTCTACATTCTATAAAAATCCCACTTCATGATTATTTCATTAAGACCTTCAAAGGCTGCACCCACAAAAGACGTACCATTTTCGAGGAATGATCACTTAGATAATTATTAAAAAAAAAATTAAAAATTAGAACTTTTATTTTCGAAAAATAGCATTGCGATAGTGCTATGTTCTCTACATGCTTGAAAAGTTTTGTATCTTGAAAGCATCATTTATACCCTCAAAGGCTGCACCCACAAAAACATGTACCTTGTCATTTGCCTAAAAAAAATGACTGTTAGAAAAAATGAAACTTGACATAGTTATAAAAATTTCAATACATAAACCTTATATATTTGGAAACGTGATTCAATTTCCTACACTTAATCTTATTTGCTCAAAGAAAAATATTTTGTTAAGTATCTCAAAAATACAATTAAGTTGAGGGATGCCTGATTTTTCAATTTTCTATTGCATCTAACGTGCCAAAAGTGACCCTCATTAGCTTGCACTGACCCCTTCCCATTATGGTATCATAGACAATCCTCTGAAGACATAAAGATAATTATTATATGATGTCCGTAATAATGTTATTATGTTTAATTTTTTGCTCGAAAGCCATGATTTGATCATTTTCTTAGAAGGGACAGCATGAGAGGAAACAAAACAAAATGAAGTCGAGTGGCGGGAAGCCATGTCGAGGCATGAAATTCCCTTGGTTCCCTGAACTCAGCTCATGTACTTCCAGTGGATTTTTTGGGGAGAACGTGGACTTGCATTTGAGATAAGCATCAGTCTTGCTTGAAGGAGGCCACAATTTTTATTGAAGAGGATGTTATGTTTTTTTTTAGAGGTCACATGTTAGTATAAGAGGAAGAAACAATTATATTTGGTGTAAGGATTTAGGATTAACCTATTAAAGATGACTATCATAATCAAACAGAAAAATAATACATTAATGTCACAAATGTATAATTACATGAGGAGGCTTTCATATAGAAATTGAAGAGGCTCGGTGTCACCTAAGAACAATTGTTATGATAATGATGGCTACGTAAGCTTATAGTTCACATAGCTTGTCTGCATTGGAAAAATACCAACATCAATACCTCCCCATAAGTGAAACATAGTGAGGAAACAAAATAAAACAAAGATGGGTCCAGCCAACAAGACTTGTTAAAGTACCCATGTATAAACTCTCTTATTGGTAGAATTTAAGTGGAAGTGTTGGAAAACATTGTAATTTATCTTCTCTCATTATTAGTTTGANAGTGGTAATATCTAGACTACTTTAGACATTGAATATATATATATATATATATATATATATATATATATATTCTCAACTAGATCTTTCGAGGAGACTTTTCTAGAATGCTCTAATTAGATATATCTAGAATATAATTTATGTATTTATATCCCTTTAGTGAATCAATGCAAGAATGGAGTTTTATGAGATGTATATGGCATCTAAGTTATTGTAATGGTGTATTTGATTGTACCCTTTTGTCATTTTCTCAATATTTTACTATAGCATTGAAAAAAGCGGTGTGATTTCTCTTCTCTTGCTATTAGTTTGTTGACTTTGTAGATTTAGTAGTTAGATCTAGAATATTCTAGACATTGAATCTAGACAAGTCTTTTCAACTAGATCATTCGAGAAGAAGTTTCTAGATGGTTCTAATTAGATCTGTCTAGAATATAATTTATGTATTTTTATACCTTTAGTGAAGCAATGAAAGCATGGAGTTTTGTGAGATGTATAAGGCATCTAAGCTATTGTAATAGCCTTGTGTCATTTTTTCAGTATTTTACTATGGCATTGAGTATTTGTGTTATGTGTTTTTAAGTTGAATTATGTATCATTTATAATTGAATTGTTGTAGCATTTTTTATTTCTATCTATGTCTCAATCCCTAAAGTCCAAGTTAAGAGATCAACACTATGTTGTCTCTCTTCATGGTCTTTTGCGCTTTTAGTAAACAAATGTCCTTTCATATCTTTGTCTTCGATGAGGAGACTTAGACAAGGATGTCTGTGGTACCCAATCTTATTCTTACTAGGTTTTGAGTGTTTGATTTGGTTAATTACAACTCCCAATGGTAAGTGTTTGAGCTGGTTAATTACAACCTCCAAAGGTATCCAAATGTGAAGGCCATTCTTATTGACTCATTTTCTATCGGTGGATGTTTTTGTGTTCTTTGGCATTGGAATATCACAAGAAGTACATAAGTATAATTCATTATTAACTTATATTAGAAATCTACCAAGATGAAAGTTAATATTCACAAGTCCTTTATTATTTTTAATTCCCCAGAGGAAGACACATAAAATAAATTATCCCAAGTCCTTCGCTTTAATCCCATAGTCATAATGGGAAAAATATGTGGGGCTCCATCTTAAGCCTAATTATTGCAGTCTCCATGACTCTTAATATCAAATTGTTACGCATAGTTATTCAAAATGGAAAGGTTGACTTTAAAAAAAAAGGATACATGTAGTTGAGTGAAATAGGCTTGCAAGGCTCGAAAATAAGTAGGAGGGTGGGGCCTGAAAAATATTCACATATTTTGCTAAGTTCTAGTAGAAAAGGGTCTATGGATGATTATGTAGATCCAATTTTTTAGGGATTTCCAAAGTTATGGTAGTAAAGTATATATATCCCTTAGCTTTCTGGAGGACTATACTAGAAGATAAGTGAATCCCTATGGAAGAGAATCAATTATTTTGAATGCTTCCCACAATTGGAATGATAGTAAAGTGAAATCTCTGGGATTTCTAAAGGACTAGCTTAGAAGAGAAGAGAAGTCCTTTGAGGAGAGCTAATCATTTGAAGCAATTAATGAGAGTTCCCTTTATTGGGTGGTAGGAAAGTATATAGATCTTGGATTTCTAGAGGATTATATCAGAAGAGAAGTGAAGTCATTTAGAGGAGCACTAATTATTTGGAAAGAATTGGTAGGAGTGATCCTATTGTTATAAAAGGGTTGGTTTGAAAAGTAAGGAATATAAATATAGTAATAAAAGATGAATATAGTACACTAAACGACTATCAAAATAAATTTGGGTTATCAGATTAGTTTAAAAACACTGAATAACTAAATTTATAGGCATATATATCTCATATTTGGGCCTTAGCAATTCGATCAACAAGATTCATGTCATCCTGACATGTGTAGTGTTGCTATTAATGCAATGGTCATCGTATTTCGTTAGTGTTGAATGCACATGATTAGTGTTAAATGCACTTGATTAGTGTTATCTCTTTCTCGACCCCTTCCTTAACCACTAGTATCATGTAACTGCTTTAGCGTGGTGGGATGGAAGAGCATACTAGTATCTATAACCTTTTACCACATGGATTTGACAAAGGATTTTATGGCCCATTCGTGGTAGCTATAGGGTGACATGAATAGGCAATTATGTTCCATTGCAATGGGTATAGAGGCATTGACTGCTTCGAATCGTAGTTTCCTATGCAGTCTTCAATATTATATTAATAGTGCACTACCAATAATACGAAGTTCCATGAAGTAAATAAACCCAACATCAAGAGAGAAGGTTATCAAGTAACGGTATTATTAGACTTTACAAACATAACACATTGCCATATGAGAATCCTTGAGAAATATATGAAATCCAGTAATATATTGTTTGTTGAATCAATACCTGCTTAGAGATAGTGTAAACATGGCCTTGAAGAATCAGAGTCTACATTCAAACCTGTGCTCAATGAACAAGATGATAACAATGGTTAAGCTCTTCCGTGGTGGAGCATAGTAAAGGAAAAATATCAACAATGAATCCTTGAGACCCTTCTGCCAGCTAAAAATCATCTTTAGAGTTGGTGCAAATAATCTATGGTGTAAGCAGAGAAGAATTGGAGCCCTACATTCAGAAGTGCGCTTAGTGAACAAACTGATAACAAGGATAAATCTTCACCATAGAGAAGCAAAGAAAATACAAAATCTCAAGAATGAATCCTCGAGACCGTTCTTCCAAGTAAAAATAATATTTAATTCATAAACAAGGAAAACACAAGTTAATACGCGTCGTAGGCTTTTGTGTTAGTTGGTTGTACCAAAGTCCAGGTGGCTACCAAATGCATGGCTAATATGTATCGTAGGGTTTTGTGTTAGTTGATTGTATTAAATTCCATCTCTCAACCCTGTTTGAAACCACAAGTGAAGTCTTGACCCCGATACCATTAATTCATTGTTTGACTAAGTACTCATCTTTGTTATTGAACATGATTATACCTACAAATAATAAGTGTTAACACCCAAAAAAATTCACCTAGCTCTCCATGGTCTAAACCATAGTCATACATCATATTCCCTCCATTATTACCTTCACAACTATATTTCCACTAAATATGGTCCAAAACATTTTATTCCTTCCCCATAAATGAAGGGAAGTTGAGAATTTATTGTGATTTATCCCCACTCTCTCCAAAAAGGGCAAAAAAACCCTAAAAATGAGAATCGGTCAAAATACCATAGATAAATACCATGGAAAATAAAATACCATGGGACAAAAACTCTTGGACCATCCTATAAATACATTGTGAAGGCCTTCCCCAAAACCCTTTTTTTCCATTCTAGAAACACTTTTCACTTTTTGCCACTTGCTGTTAGTCACACCATACACTTTTCTGCCATTATTCCCATATTTTTCCACAGCATTTTCCATGGTGTACGTTGAGTTCACTTCGTACCCATTTGGATCCATTCCCCACTTGAAAACCATTCATGGAAGAGACTAGAGATCCAAACCGTGGAGTTGTGGGACCATTTCCTAGTATGGCTACAAAGGCCCACATTTCAGAAAAAAAATGTATCTTTTGTTCTTTTTTTGCATTAGTTAGTATTATATATTTGAAAAAACTTAAAAATATTGTTATTGTTGTTTTTCTTCCCGTTTTTATTGTTGAACTCTACCCTATGTTATGGACGAGCTAGGGTACGTGCTTTTGCACATAGCTGAGGAGAAATCCCCACTACAATAAGGTGTGAATCATCACGTGGTGTTAAGTAAGCCACCTTTCCCGTGGCCTAATAAAATATGACAGTTACTACCTGTTGTAGGTACAACATATCCCATGTTATCCAAAACACGGGAGCCCCAATTTCACATACAAAGGTAGCTATTATGTATTCCTTAAGTCGTTTTGGGATCCTCATAATGTTTATCATGGTTTCTTCTTTGATTTAACTTAGTTGAATTTTTGGAATTTATGCATGATTTGTGTGCTTTTGGCGAGTTGCGGAAGACTATCTTTTAATAAAATTGTTTCACCCTGCAACCCGCAATTCGGATTGCGGGAGCTTGAAGTTTATTATTTTCGATCTTTACATATTGCAACTCGCAATTTGTGGAATGCGGAATGCGGGAGCATTTTTGTAAGTTAAGTGTGTCATCCCGCGACCCGCAACCTGCAACCCGCAAATTGTGGGATGCAGATTGCGGGAGTAATTTGATTAATTTATTTTGTTTTGTGCTCCTGCAACCAGCAACCCACAAATTGCAGGATGCGAATTGCAGAAGAGATTGAATAAAACTTTGGTACTTTTTATCCCGCATCCTGCATCCCGCAATTGCATAATGCGGATTGCAGGATGGTTAATAAAATTCAAATCTCGTGTTATGATCCTGCATTCCACAAGGTTTAATCTTGACCATCCATTTATTTTAATCCTACGGTCCTAATTTGACCTCAAAAAATCTATATATAGGTTGGTCTTTTACGATTTCTTTTCTATTTTTACTACTGCGAATTACTATGCTGCGTGAATTTTCTTTGCGTTTTTACCAGGAAACATCTTCACAGTCCAGTTTGAGTACATGTTAGTGTCTTAGCCATTTCTTCATTCAAATTGATTATTGTGGTTTAGCTTGAATTAGCTTTGATTTCTCGCTTCGCGTTGTTTTTTAAACAGAGTTTTCTCCAATTTCCAAAAATGGAAAGAATTACCTGCTGCAAAATCCTTCAAAAGGATATGTTAACCAAGGACCCAAAATTTGGCATTTTCTCAAACACTAGTGGCAGAATCACTAATACTTTCCAGATTGAATGACCTAGGGTTTATGCAATTTTTGACAATGACGACTTTTCTGATATCCAAAGCAACCAGTTAGCCTACCAAAGAATCAAGGATTCTGAACTTCACTCCATTGCTTCCAGACCTACTATCCTCCCCTATAATGACACATTCAAATGGATCGTGGAACATGCTAACCCCAAAGACCGTTCCTTCAACAATAGTGCAAGGTCACAGCTAGCCAATTTCTGTCTCGAGATATTTACTAGGGCTTATGGCCTTTAACCGGCTAGACAACTCCTCAACATAGAATTTGCTCAATCCTCTAAGACCAGGTTCAATTTCAATGAAATGTTAAAATCTTGGATGCATGAACGTGGTAAATTCTCCCATAGGACTGACGACCTTTTCCCTGTCACTTGGTTCAAAGAACCCTATTCCTTATTGGCATCCATGTTATGCAGACTATATGGCCTTCCAAATTGTTCTATGTTCAAGGCTGAATGAGCTCCAGTATCTCATCACGTTTTAACAACCAGTGATTCTTTCCCATGGGAATCCATCTTGTCAAAACTCAAAAACTCTATCCAAGACTACAAGAAGGCCATTGCCAAAAAGAAGCCCAATTTCTTCTTTTCGACCTTCATTTTTTATGTATTTTGCACTGAATTCCAATATCCCAATTTGGGATGGAACTGGACCTTACCGGCTCCCCCGGTACCCATTTATTATTCAGAATTGTGGAATACTAACTATGCAGCCAGGTTTTATGATATATGTGAACACTTCCTCGACAACATCTATTTTTCAATCTCCAAAAAGGAAGATCCCGCATTTTCAGCTGAAGCCAGAAATTTCATTGCTACAATGGGTGATTGGTACATTGTTGAGTATTTTTTGTACATCGAGATTGGGGTGGCAATAATGTTCACATGCTTCCCAGGATTGTCCCTGACAGGTTGGTCCTATAAGAAGTGGATTTCCAGACTGTAACTGATGGGGTTTATAAGAAACTCGTTGGCCCTAAGAAAAAGGGTTGGCCCAATTTTTTTTATTATGAATATTTACCCTTTAAAACCTTGTTCGCGGCCCTGTACGCGACTGTTTTCAAAACAGTCGCGTATGTACGTGATTTCGATGCATTTTCTGCGTATGGCGAGCCCTAGATGCAGAAAAAGTCCCAATTTACGCGTGGGCCGAAACGCATAAGTTTGGATGGCTCAAAAAATTAAATATCCCATGAAATTTGAAAAAAATTGCATCAAAATGAAAGAGAAGAGCATGTGAGAATCTACCTAGATCAAACGGGGAGGGATTCCGTTGGACGATGCTCTCGGAATTTGCTTCTGAATTTCTGAGCTCAAATGCACTATGTTGAGTAAAAAATTCAACATAATGCCTCCTTCCTTCTCCTAATAGTGTCACTTTTGTAAATCCTTCAATCCTATCCCAAGTTGTTCTTAAGGGGGGATGTTAGGATATTTAGACACTTAGGAGTTAGTTAAGATCAACTTGTGTAATATATCCGTTAGGTAAAAGTGTGTTTCTTTAGTATGCATTTGTAAATATTCTAATCCGACGGTCACGATATGTTCTAGACATAGAGTGATTCGATGGTTCAACTTCTCTTAGATCATACCTACCATTGATCCGTGGCTTAACACCCGATTGGTCTATGATCTCTATTTAAAGAGCATAGAGGGTCCTTGGCTAGTTGATCGATTATGAGAAGCTCATGTAACTTTCTTTCTTTTGCATAATAAATTGCTCCAAGTAGCTATTTGGCTGGGGCCATGGACTGTTTCCCTCTCGAGGGTTTTAATCACGTGACAAACATTGGTGTATCGATATGTGATCTATTTGTGTGAAGCGGTTTTTCTTGGTGTTCGGTCCTTTGGGAGTACCTTGTGTACCCTAACAAAAAGGGTTCGCCCAATTTTTTTTTAATGAATATTTACCCTTTAAAACCTTGTTCGCGGCCCTGTACGCGCTTTCGATGCATTTTATGCATATGGAGAGCCCTAGATGCGGAAAAAGTCTCGATTTACGCGTGGGCCGAAACTCATAAGTTTGGATGGCTCAAAAAATTAAATATCCCATGAAATTTGAAAAAATTTGCATCAAAATGAAAGAGAAGAGCATGAGAATCTACCTAGATCAAACGGGGAGGGATTCCATTGGATGATGCTCTCAGAATTTGCTTCTGAAGTTCTGAGCTCAAATGCACTATGTTGAGTAAAAAATTCAAATGGTATGAAATTTTTTAAAATTTTCACTATTTATAGAAAAATTTCGAAATGTTTACCCACTTTCTATAGTTTTTTACCGTTTCTAACCGTTTTGGACCGTTTGAACTAATTTGATGTTGTAGGAATCCATTTTGAGTGCGGTTTTGAGCACTATACATCACATCCGTTGGTTGGGTTATTAGTTTGACTTTAGGAGATGTACTCGTTTTTTCTGAGTTTATCTCCACCGACTAGTTAAGCTTCTAGTCCCTATGGAGCCTCTGTTGATTCCTCCTGTGTCGCATAGATGTCCCAGTTTTGTATATCGAGTCTATGCTTCCTACGTTCAGTCACCATTCATCTTTATGCTCTTGTTCGAAGGAAGTTGAAACCTGAGTCGGCCATTCCCGGTACTATTACTGGTTCATGCACATCTTGTTTGAGTCTTTCCACATTATACAGTGTTGCTGAGTACCTCGTGTTGGTTTATGGGGGATGCCTTAATGCCCTCCTTCCAATGGATTCCATCCCATCAACTTCAGATCATTTATTATGGGATAGGAGTCTAAAGTCATTTGAGTGCCTTGAGACTTACAATCATCAGTGGTAGGTTCTCTCGCCATCAACAATTTTGGGAATACATCAATGTCCCCTAATCGATGGGTTCTTCCAAGTGTTCAACCTCAACACATCTATTTGCACTTGTTAGATTGCACTATAGTACCTTGATTCCCATTTTCATTATCGGTGGGTGATCTCGCGTCTGTTAACGGTATACATCAATGACTGGTAATCAGACGATGGACTACTATGTTTGACCTCGACACCGCTATTCACATAGTAGGACATGTACTCATAGTAGTTTGTGTAGAAGACTTTCCATATTGGTGGCATTCCACATATGCTACCTCCTTGATCGTTCCAGTGTTCATGAGATTTCAACTCTTGTGACTTGATTCCAGTGTATGTCAGATATCTTCAGCTTTCATGGAGATCTTGATCCATTGTATATATTTAGCTTTCATGGAGATCTTGATTTTTTGTATATATTCATCATGGAGATTCTGATCTATTATATGTTGTATGTGGCGATGACCACACATGTCACATTTTGTATATCATGCCTATTCATGACCATTGTACTCTTATGTATCTGGGACTGCTATAGGTATTTGCAGTCATATGCAAAGATTGATTATTGTACTATACTGATGGATGGCTGGTTCTTCCACCTGGTTCTTCATCACTCCACTTCTGGGATGGATTTATAATGTATTTCAACCATCATTTTACCCCTCTGATCTCACACATTAGGGGTGCATCTGTTACAGTTGATTTTACCACACATGGTTGATCACACTTTTATGGCCTTCCGTGTCCCTTTGTAGACTCTTTGGACCCCATGGATCATTATTGTTCCTGTGATGTTTCCAAGATCATCCCCAAAAACACCTATTATTTTCTGTACGTGACTTTTAATCCCTTTCTCACGTATATACGCAGATATTACCCTTAAACCCGCGTACATCGCGATGTGTGCATAAGTACAAATATTTTTGGAGTTTTCTTGATGTGAATCCGAGTCACTTGTCTCTTGGCCTTCCATATTCCTCGAGATCACTCGGATTTGACCTTCCATTACCCCATTGAAGCACTATATAAGGAAACCCTTGGATACATTGAAGAAGAGGAATTGAAGAGCAAGAAAACTATAGTCCATTGTTGTCATAGCTTGCTTGTACTTGAGTCTGCATCTCTTTGTCCCTTGGAGCACTTAGAGTTCTTCCCAAGCTTGAATTTTCTTGTGAGCTTGCTATGGAGATATGGAGGATTGAGGTGGTGGAGGCCCAGGTGGAGGACTCGGTTTCTCTGGTTTGCAGACATGCTGAAAGAGGTTGTCACTTATGTAATCTATAATTTTATTAATAGAAATATATTTCCATGTCCAATGATATGCATTTAAATGAATATTGAATCCATGGATGCATTTAATTGCTTATGCATTATTGATTATATATGCTAGAGTAGGCCTAACACTATATTCTATAGCATCATTTTCTTGTTTACTGTTGTTGAGAGTTAATTTCTAAAGCAAGCAGGATTGGAAAAAGCTCAACGGGGATCTACTTCAACCGTCTGGAATAAGGTATGATTCAAGATCCTTTAGCGTTAGATGTTTTATTTCTCTTGCATATTGGGAAGGGATTGATTTCTACAGTTTCTCTATCTGTTGTGGTACACCCCAAGCCATAGGAAGTTTTCTTCGTAACAGAATTGGCGATCATGCTGGGAAGGTTCCTAGTTGTTTTTCCTTGGGGGCTTTTCGACATTCAATGTGCTTGAATTGCTCTGATTTCTCTATTTATGTGTCAGGCTTGGGGGCATGATGGCCCAGTGGTGTCCTGTAGGAGTAAATTTTGTCTCATCTTGTCTATTTACCTTATTTTTCTCTCTTTTTCTTCTTGTACGTGGGTTTTGCTTTCACAGTCACGTGTACACGCGGGTTTTCCTGGAATAGTCGCGTATGTACGTAGGTTTACTGAGAACAGTCGCGTATGCCTTGATTTTTGCTTTTTTGGGAAGATTAAGTGTTTCTTGGTGAGTTTGAATGCTTTTGGAGACTTCTTTGATGCTTCTGGAGTCTCTATCTACCCTCTGTTTCTGACCAAAGACTTTTTTTAATTTGATTTTTGAAAATGTTCTTGTCTGTTCATTTTATATTTTTTGTTTTGAGATTAGTGCATTAGGTCTCTTTTACCTTGGTGCTTTGCTTGGCTGCTGTCTGTGAGTGGTTGCAGATTCTGAGGGTTGTAGAGTCATATTTTTGCTTTTTATATCATTTAATTCAAAAATACAAAAACATTTTGCTTTTTGCATAGGTATGCATTGTTTACATTTTTCACTAGCATGGTACTTGCATTAGGTTTGCTTGGTGAATTTTTAGTCATATTTTCATATAAGAATGATTGCATATACATTTGAAGGAAAAAATTTGCACTTCACGTAGTAGCATACCCTGTTTTTCATTCGACACAATGCATTTGCATTGATTGTTAGGTGTGCATTTTACTTCTTGTTGTGTCATAAGATCATTAGTTGCACATCCATTTATCCTTTGAGTAATAAAGCCAATTAAAATCAATGCATAATAAAATGAATTACACTCTTTTCTTTTCTAGGGTGCACCAACAAGACTAGGATTTAGGGTCTTGGAATAGTTCATTGTGAGTTAATTTTCCAAGACCACTAAACAAAACAATTAGGTGTCTGTCTAGGTGAGAGTGTGAAATCCTTTATATAATTAGTGTTTATCAGGATCCTCCTCTTACAAGGGAGTTAAGCATGAGGCAGTGTGAGCAATTATGATTGGGATGACCCCTGATTGTGATTAATTAGCACCGGAGATATTTGTAGGATTGTATTCGTATCTGGGGGCCTTTGAGGTATTGGCTAGTGCACCCCTAGGGTACTAGTTGTGATTTCAAGATTCGGGCTTTGTTACCCTGCCCATATGGTCAATCCCACTTACGACTGTCCGCTTGAGCATTGATTATATAGAGGTGGCCTTAGTTTCCTTACCTAGGTTATCGAGGGGGTATTTACAGAGGTTATTCTGCAGGTGTCCTGGCCATGTAGGGGTCGGACAGCACAGTCGCTATATGCGTTGAAACTGAGGGCCACTATAATTGGTTACAAACCTATGCTTGTTATGTATGGGAGTATCAAGCCTCTCCTAGGGGAGACATACCTGCTTCATTCGGGAGCTCACATATCCTACCCTTAGTTTTCTTGTGATTTGGATTTACATTTTTAGGTGTATTCTCTATGCATGCTATTTTTCCTAGGGTTTGTGTAATTAGATCGAGACTTTTTATCTTTTGAGTCATTGTGGATTCGGGCGAGGCACCTCGTCGTTCTCTTCATTTAGCGGGACTTCCGCCTTCCATGTCTCCTCCTCCTTTGGGAGAGAGAACTAGATAGTCCAGGCGGACTACTTCTCACTTTGATTCACACACCATGGGAGATCATGAGGATAAGATTCCAGATATGTCTTCTCCACCTCACGAGGTTGGGGAGGAAGATCCTACTAGCACATATAATCCTTCACATGAATAGCATTCACGATCTGGTTATGATTCCTCATTCACAGGTCGTCGGTATTGGTTTCCGGGTGACGAGACTCACTATGAACCCACAAGCACTAGTAATGTTAGATATGACATACCTAATATCCTTGAGCCCGATCCAGCATATCATGTTGAGCAGGAAATTGACCCTGGCATTACGCTTAGGGGCACTCCCACTCTTTTCCATGCAAAGAGTTTTTGGGGCACTAGTCACATTGCACCTTCCATCCCTGTGGTGGAGGCGTCTTCACATGCTCCTCCTAGGACTAGTGTTAGTAATCCTATTCAGATACTAGGACCGGGATGAGTTAACATTGGGAACACCAATTACATTCCTTCAGATGTCCCTTTGTCTTTGAAACCCGTTCCTTCAAATGTGTTTTTAACTACTCTTCCTCCCCCTAATTCACGTGGTCCTTCAAGCTAGAATGTTGCTACTAGCCATGTTCGTTCTGCGACTACTAACACGGTTCAATCTTAGATCTGAGTACCTCCTATTGTGTCAGCAGGTCATGTACCTATTTATGGATCGTCTCTTGTTCCACCTCGTGGAACTCCCCATATACCTAACTATGGATTTTCTCATGGTACATCCCAAGGAACACCTTATGGAGCTTCTCATGGACATTCTTATGGACTGCAGTATGGAAAAAATTACCAACCCTATGGGTACGGGTATCAACAACCCGCTTACTCTTCTAATTATGGATTTGTAGCGCCTCATAATCAAGGTACCCCACATCACAATGCTTCCATGCAGCCCTACATGGGTCAAATGGGAGGAGGTTATTATGGCCAAGGCCATGATATTTATAGCAATCAACCTTACATGAATCAAAACTACCAGGGAGCATGGAATCGATCAGATCAACCTAGGCTCCCTTTCCTTGCGACATTGAACTTACCTGACTTGTCAATATTGATGAACGATCCCGTGTCTCATAACCCGCTATGGCCGACAGTCCCTACCAAGCTTCCTTCGGATATCCCCAAGTTCAAAGGTAAGGCTAGTTAAGATCCTAGTGAGCATGTCACTACTTTCTACCTTTGGTTCTCTTCTGATTCCTTACATGACGATTCCATTCATTTGAGACTATTTAAACGCACCCTAACGGGTACTGTAGCGAAATGGTATATAGAGTTACCAAGGGGGCTTATGTTACGTTTGATGATCTTGCTATGAATTTCCTTAATCATTTCTAGCTACCCATACGTTACGACGTCGGTACCAAACTCTTTTCAACTTTTCGGCAAGACAAAGCCACACACATTTCAGATCATATTCAAGAGTGGCATAGACGGAAACGGTTAATCAAAGCCTTTATAGCACCAGAGTTTCTTCTTGAATGGTTCATCAAATCGTTGTTACCTTACATCGCGAAGGATGTTTCTACATCTAGAGTTCAAAATGAGAAACAAACTATTTTTAGGGCACAAGAGTTGGATTTGATCTATGCTCAATCCGGATTTTTGTATGAGATTATACCGAATGCTCCTAGATCCAATTTCGACCCCAAGGTCAAGCCTGGGCCACATCCCGATGGTATTGTGGGCTCTACAAGTACCAAACCTACAGACTCGGTTGTGAAACAAGTGAGCCAATTGTCAATTAACCAGTCTGCGTCGGGACAAGCTACGGCTTCGTCTCAACCTACCCAATCGGTGAGTGTACTTTTCGTGTAATCGTCGAACCCGAAAGGCAACCAACAGCCTAGAAGGAATAAGAAAAAAGGAAAAAATAATCGTAAGGGTGGGAATAAGAACAAAAATTCTAATAATAATGACAAGAACACTAATGTCGAGAGGACAAGCAGTCTAAATGTAAGGTGAAGTTTCCTTGTAAGTTGTGTAAGGATGACCACCTCACTCACATGTGCCCTCGTATGGAGGATGCCTCGAATTCATAGCATAAGGCCCAGCTGTGTTTACTAATCCTTTACCCAATAATCAAAAAATGAACTCGAGTACCGTTGATCCTGGTTGTGTATCGGGTGGAAATCAAAATCCGCCAGAGACCACTAGTGGTCACGGTAGCATGGTGTGTGCTGCTACAGTTGTGACTCGTGTGAAAGATTATGGTTCGTCACAACCAAACCTTAGGAAAGTGTTAGGATTATTAATCCTCCCTTGTACAAATTTGGTCATATGTCTAAATCAGGAGTCATGTCTAAATCGGGAGTCCATCTAGTCTATTTATAGTCATTAGCACCATTGGTTAAACTTGACCAAATTGGGGCACATGTTTCAGTTACCAAAGTGTGGGGAACACTAATTGAGGCTCACTGCCACTTATTGCACTTGATTGCATAAGTTTAGGAGTCTCCTAGATCAATCCCTACAATTTAGGAAGCAACTGGGAGTGCCGAAACCAACCAAGGTCAGTTAACTTCAGTTGATGACTAGTCAAGACAAGTTAGGAGTCAGTTACATTCAGTTCTAGCTCTCTACATTCAGTTAAATAATGGTTTAATTAATTGCACACATGTGGGGCATTTTTCTCACCTACCACAGTCAGTTAACCATTATTTAATACTAAATGTAACAGTTGGTTGTGTTTTAGAACTCCGGTTATGATTTAGACAAGGACAGTTAACTACTGGGTCCTTAACTTCAGTTGATGACTAGTTAAGACAAGTTAGGAGTCAGTTACATTCAGTTAAATAATGGTTTAATTAATTGCACACATGTGGGGCGCTTTTCTCACCTACCACAGTCAGTTAACCATTATTTAATACTAAATGTAACAGTTAGTTGTTTTTTATAACTCCAATTGTGATTTAGACAAGTCTTGGTTACCTACAGTCAAGTAGAGTCATCAATTCGAACTTCCTCATGTGGATTCGAATTGCTTATGGCTATTAAAGCCATTTTACATCATTGTAATTATTATCTGGATTACTTTTTTGATTAATGAAAGCATTCACAGCTGCAAGCCTTTTGCACTGTTTCATTCTTCAATGGCTGAGTAAATTGTGAGATCTTCTTTGTGAGTTGTGTGTTTGTCTACAGATCTATATGCTCAAATTTAACAGAAAGAACCTTCCCCACCCAAGATCCCTTTGCGAATCGAAAAGCCTACGGATAAACCTGAAGCTCCACCTCGCATTCCTAAGGGAGTCTTAAAGCGTTCGGGGCACAATCCTAATGCCCGAGCCTCCCAAAACTATTCAGTTGTTGAGGATTTGGACCAGACTCCTTGTGCGATGTCCTTGTTAGAAGTGCTTCAAACTTGTCCTCCGCAGAGGAAAGCCTTGTTGTCTGCTCTAGGGGTTAGTGACTATAGCTCTTCTTTCATAATCAAATTTGAAACCATGGGAGTACAGCCTCGCTTTCCTTACTACATGTCTCTTTTGATTTATGTATAGTGTCTTAACAACACCGTCATGCGTACTATCATTGATGAAGGCGATGTTGCTTCCGATATGTCTTTTTCTTATTGGAAGGGTATGGGTTCTCCCATGTTGTCTCAATCTGCCACTATGTTGACAGCTTTCGATGGTAGATCGTTTCGGCCGCACAGGATTCTTCCTTCTCTAGAGGTCCAATTGGGAGGGAAGACCGTCGTGATTGAGGTTGAGGTGGTAGATGTGCCCCTTGACTACAATATTTTACTAGGTAGGAATTGGATGTATAGTATGCAAGTCGTAGCTTCTTCCCTCTTTCGAGTGATATGCTTTCCGTTTAATGGGAAGATTGTTACAATTGATCAAAATTCATTCCATAATCCGAGTGTCAATGCATCATCGGGAACTTCTATCTCGATTATCGATCCTTCTCAGCCGACAACTGGGAGTGTGGGCGTAGGTATTCTCAGCGGTTTCTCTGTCGATCATTTTTTTTTCTGTTAGATGCAATAGAAAGCTGAAAAATCAAGCATCCATCAACCTAACTGTATTTTCTGAGATACTTACACAAAATATCTTGCTTTGAATAAAAATGATTACATGTAGGAAATTGAATCGCATTTCCGAATATATAAGTTTTATGTATTGAAAATTTTTATATCTATGTCAAGTTTCATATTTTCTAACAATCCCTTTTTATTTTTTATGCAAATGATAACGCATATTTTTTTGTGGATGCAGCCTTTGAGGGTCTAAATGATGGTTTCCGGATACAAAAATTTGTAGGCATGTGGAGAACATATAGCACTAGTGCGCTATTTTTTCGAAAATAAAAATAGTATTTTTTTTTTTTATAATTATCTAAGTGATCATTCCTCGAAAATGGTACGTCTTTTGTGGGTCCAACCTTTGAAGGTCTTAACGAAATAATCATGAAATGGGTTTTTAATAGAATGTAGAGGTCAGTGTCTTCTAGCGCACCATATAATTTATATTTAAAACAATTAAGAATTGAAAAAGTTATGGAAATAACACTAACAACATGTTTTTTGAGTTAAGTAGTTAAGACACAATAGAAATTGAAAAATAATAGGAAAATATAATATTTTTTAATAAAAAAAACATATTTAGAATCTGCAGAAAAAATTGATAGTTATGTTTAAGGTTTCCTAAAAAATGATTGTGTCTAGCATACTATTATGAGTGCGTAAACAATGACTTCTTTAGAAACGGGAAGAAATTCTCAATTAACTATGGTTTATCATATACCATACCATAGGTTTGGTATTACCAAAGAAAACTCCAAATCATACACATAGGACTATTGGTGACATGCGAGCAAGTGAATTTGAATATTTAAATTCAAATTACATTTCTCGCCCTTATAGAATTGGAAAATGTGTGCACATTATAGAACTACAAAACACGCGTGATATAGAACTATAAAACATGTGTGCGTTATGTAGTTCTATAACACATCCATGTTATGTAGAGAAAAAAACCTAGCACTATATGTAAAACATCAAATGTATGGTTAATAGTTGAGAGGGGGTGTAGAAGGGTCAAGGCCCTAGGAGGATGTTGGAATTTCAGGTGGGGATGTTTAATAGTTGAGAGGGGGTGGGGAAGGGTCAAGGGCTTAGGAGGATGTTGCAAGTTCAAGTGGGGATGGTTAATAGTTGAGAGGGGGTGGAAAAGGGTCAAGGGCCTAAGAGGATGCTATAAGTTCGAGTGAGTATGGTTAATAGTTGAGAGGGGGTGGGGAAAGGTCAAGGTCCTAGGAGGATGTTGTAAATTCAAGTGGAGAATGATGAATGGAATGGGAAAATGATGGGTTACAAAGGTGAAGGGGAGTGGGGAGTGAGAGAACTATTAGGAGGAGAAGAGGTGTTGAAGACGTATAGGTTAGAAGCAGTATGTGAGACTTGAGTGACGAAGGGGGATAAGGTTGAGGGGAGGAAACAGGTGATGGTTTTATGAGAGAGAGGATTGGTCAATGGAAATGTGGATATGGAGTATTAAAGGAGGAATAGGTTGTGTTCGAGAAGAGAGGCGAAGGAGGGGGGAATTGAAGAGAGGGGTATGAGTTGTGATAAAACAGAGAATAGGGGTCATAATGAGGTAGGAGGTTGAGGAAAAGGTATAAGTTGAAAACATAGAGGAAGGGAGTATAAGAGAGAGAGAGAGAGAGAGAGAGAGAGAGATAATGATGTAGAGAGAGTGTGAGAGAGAATACGATAGAGAGGGATAAGGGGGAGTGAGGGAGGGATGGAGATAGAGTGAAGGAAAGAGATAGTGAGGGAGGGATAGAAGGTGTGTGTGAGAGAGAGGGGGGGGGATAGACACAAGGAGATAAAGGGGGCGGGTACACACATGTAGAGAGAGAGAGAGAGAGAGAGAGAGAGAGAGATAAATGTTGTCAAAGACAATGGGTGGAGGGTTGAGCGATGGAGAGAGGTAGGTTGTGAGAGAGAGAAACATGGAGAGGGAAGGTGAAAAGAGATAGGGAGGGAGGGATACAAGTTGAGAGAGAGAGAGAGGACAAGGTAGAGGGATAACACGGAGGGCTGGTAATTAAGGGAGAAGGGAGGAAGATATTGATAAAGGGAGGAATAGTGAGGGAGGTAAATAGAAGGTCGAGAGAGAGGGAGAGACAAAGGGAGTTTGTGAGAGAGGGGGAGCATACACACACAGGTAAAGAGAGAGATTATGTGGGATAGAGGGGGATGGGTGAGTGATAGAGGGAGAGGGGGATGTGTGAGAAATAGAGAGAGAGTGATGGAGGGAAGGATAGTGAGGGAGGTATAGAGAAGGTGGAGAGAGGTTATGAGATATGGGAAGTGAGGGAGGGACACACACATACATAGAGATAGAGAGAGAGAGAGAGGAGAGACACACACACAGATAGAGAGAGAGGGAGGAGCGACACACAAACACACACGTAGAGAGAGAGAGAGGGATGGAGGGGTGAGCGACAAAGAGAGAGGAAGGGAGGGGTGAGAAACACAGAGACAGGGGGGAGGGGTGACTGATAGAGAGAGTGATATGTATGGAGGGATAGTGAGGGAGGTATATAGAAAGTGGAGAGAGAGGCTATGAGAGAGGGGCTTGAGGGAGTGACACACACACATAGATATAGATAGAGAGAAGGGGGAGACACACACACACACACACACACACACACACACATATAGAGAGAGAGATTGTGTGGGAGAGAGAGCGGAGGGGTGAGAGATAGAGAGAGAGCGGGGAGGGGTGAGTGATAGAGAGAGTGATGGAGGTATAGAGAAAGTGAAGAGAGGTTATGAGAGAGGGGAGTGAGGGAGGGACACACACACAGATAGAGATAGAGAGTGAGAGAGAGAGGGATGTTGTGAGAGAGGGGTGGGACACATACACATAAATATATAAATATATATATATATAGAGAGAGAGAGAGATATTGTGTGGGAGAGAGAGGGAGAGGAGTGAGAAACAACAAGAGGAGGGGGAGGGGGCGTCAATAGAGAGAGAGTGATGTAGGGAGGGATAGTGAGAGAGGTATAAAGAAGGTGGAGAGAGGTTTTGAGAGATGGGGAGTGAGGGAGGGACACACACACATATAGATAGAGATAGAGAGAGAGAGGGATATTGTGAGAGAAGAGGGGGCCCAGACACACACACACACGCACATAGAGATAGAGAGAGATGGAAATACAAAGGCAAGGAGGGCTAGTGAGCAAGACATAGAGGGATAATGAGTAAGGCACATGTGTAGCCATAGATGCTAAAAACATTATTTAGGGATCGAGTTTTTTATTTCCTCCCTTGACCATGTTGAGGCCTTAATACCCATATATAATGCTCAAAGCCTCTTAAAGGCATGTGCATATTTTCTTGGAGACCAAGCATACCTTGAGTAGGTCATGTGTAGTGCTTCAAGGAATTGTTTATTAACATGGGTGCCTCAAATATTCTATTATGGCATAACGAACGAGCATATTCCCTCAATCATGTCTCAGATGTCCCATACATGCTTCTCAAAACCACCTAATTCTACTAGCATCCATATTCATAGTCCAAATATACCTATGTGTAACACACCTAAAAATCGTACATAAAAAAATTACATGTGTTATTTTTACATTTACTTTAGCAGAATTCTATGTTTAAGTTACTGATGGTTTTAATATCTATTTTCCTCCTACATACAACATGATTAGCAGATGTTTATGATCACTAGTTCCTTCCAGAACCTTTAGTCATACTCTTTCAGGTGATGTACTTTGTTTACTTGTTTTGTAATTAATTGTCTTGTTTTGAAGGCTTGGCCTTGACATAGTTACACTATGTATGTAAGACCTGACTCTAAGCATGAGAGGCTTAGGGTTTGTAATTATGTTTCTCCATACAGTTATCTCTTACCATGAATAAAAAGAGGGTTTACCTGCTTGTACTTGTCATGGTACCGCATCTTTTTGAATCTACTGCAACTCTTTACAAATCCTACATGTGTTGGTTTGATGCATCTATTTACAGTCTTTTATGCACAAGTTTGATACTACCTTAGCCATAGTTTAAAGAGAAAGATCTTATATCATGCATGAAATATGGTTTTAAGGTTTATTAAGGTTTTTAAGTTTTAATACTAGTCCTATATTATGATCAAGACCTTACCAAATACCTTAGCCCAACCCAGTGATAAGGTATTGGCAGGTATGTAAAATTTATTTGGTACACCAAGGATGGGTATGGTTCTAGCGATAACCCATGATGGCATAGGGCCCCAACCCAACCATACAAAGTTCTAGCAATGCATATGATACAAGGTTTATGTTATGTCTTTCGACGAAAGGTTTTGAGAACATGTTATAAGGTGGTTGTATGATATGTTAACTCGTCGATCGATGGCATATGATTGGTTTAAGTTACACTATCCAAGTTTTAGATTTGCAATGATTTTGTTGTAAATGATTTTTGTCATGACATTTACGTTGTTCTTTGGTTGACATTAAACCCGTCCTGGATGTAAGTTGGCAGCGCAGTGAGGACCCACGAGGCATTATGGGAAGTGATCCCTGCTTTACATGCGGAGAGTGAGATTTTACTTGAGCTTTATAGGGTTTTTGAGGCTCTTTACTCTGTCCTTATCCCATATTTGGGTATGTTGTGTGGTCGGAGGTTGTGTGCGGTCGAGCTCTGCTCTGTATGCAACATGTTCTAGTTTTTCTTGTGTTAATGGTGTGTATTACTTCTCTCTTACTATGTTGATGACATTGTGTGAGGTATTTTCTATTGGTGGTTACCTCAACCAACTCTTCACCGCACCAAAGCCTCAACGAACCTGTCAAGTTTCCTATCAGGAAGCTAGCCTGTCTCGGCAGGTGAGCAAGCTTACTAAGCTGTATTTTTATCTATTTGCTTAAATGTTCTGATAAAACATCACTGAAGGTTTTTCTTTGGTGATTGTAGGCTACAGAGAGATAAGGGAGCTCATAGGAGCATACTCATGGCTCTTGTTGTCAACACACCAAGGTAAACAAACTTCTGCAACTTTTATTTTGTTTTAACCTTATTTAATGCTAAAACTAGGTACTAAATAAAATAGGGTTTGAGTGCAGGTTTCTGTGCTAGAGAGGAAGCGACAGGGTCACCTCCTCCGAGGCCCACGTTTCCAAATTCCCGTGTAAGTCGCTCTAACCCTGAATTGCAATTGGTTCCTTATTGTTTTTTATAATTTCTTTTATTAAAAACTCATGTTGATCTCCTCTCACTTGTTTGCAGGTTTCGTGGGGTGAGACTTCAAGGGGCTGCAATGAAAAGATAAGTGGTTTTGTTCTTTTTAAATTTTAAGCTAGCCATTACTTGTATTGGAAACCCCCTTTCGGATTGTGTCGGCTTTAAGCCATTACTTGGCACTGTAAGGAAATTAATTAATTTCACTTTTGTTTAAACCCTGATAGGGTTTTTGAGGTGCCCTTGACGGGTCTTCCTCCTGTGTAATTTTTTATACAGTTTTGGTTTTGATTTATAGTGGAACCCATTAATAATGGTCTTATAACCACTCTGTATGCATGTATAAATAAATATTGGTATATCCTTTCGATATATTAGAGCATTGGGAGCCGACCTTGGTTGGCTGTTATCCAATGTTGTTTTGTGAAATTGCTTGTAAGTAATTATTATGTGGGTTATATAAAACCCTCGGCTGCCATTGTAGATGGTCATACGACCGTGGAAAGACAAACATCTCTTTCATTTTCAATACCTCTGTATTAGTTGTAATATCTGTGGTTGATATGTGTTGCGATGGTAGCTTAAGAAATAGACTTACATCCATCTTATAAGTGTTTATTCTTGAAATGCTAATGATGGTTTATCTATTTCAGTAGTGTAGTCTTATTGCAGTAGTTACTTGTGAATAACCGGCTGACCCGTAGTTGAGTCATCTCAAGCACTGTAAAAGAATTTATTGATTGTAAAAGGGGGACTCAATCCCTGTAATGTAGATTATCATGTGAGTGCTTGGAGGTTATATCGGTTTTTTTAAATGCAACCTAACTCAATAGCCACAATGTTGTCTTGCCTACGACACTAACTTCATGCCGTGATAATAGATATGATATCTAGTTATCAGTCTGCTGTAGATTTATAATAAATTATTCTTTTATTATCCAAGCCTGTTAGTGGATGTTACCAGGATTCTCGATCCATTAATTTATATTTGATTTAGTATTCTTTAAATGTACTTTGAAAGACCTAGCGATCACCAATAACCCTTTTGTTTGAATCTGGAAATTTAAGTAAAAACCTTGGAGGGATCTGATCTTGCGACCTCTATCGTGTACCGTGATTGGGTGCAATAAAACAATGCTCTGTCACTTGTACAAACTAGGGTAGCCACTATGTGGACTTACAACCCTGTAATAAGGTGTAAATGATGTGGACCCTTTGAGTCTATGATAGTTTAAATAAACAATTATGAATTGGTAATCTTGATATACAATGCCTAATGTGAAGATGTTTTAAACAAAATGGTCTGTGATCCGTAGGTTTCTTCTCTCGTCATTCTGTAATAATATAAGGGAAAAGATCCCATAATTCCTATAATTGTTTTCCTTATTTTAATTAGTCTTATGATAGTAACATTGTTTGTTCTTATCAAGATCCTAGTCGATACTTACTATTTTAATTTAGTTTCTTTATAGATTATAATACTATTATTATTATTTAAATGAATTCTGTCTATATTTATGGTAAACATTATAGATTTATATATTAATAACATTATAATTGGATAGTGTTGATTTGTATAGAAAATTTGGATGAATGCTAAGTAAATGGATTTCGTTTTCTTACATAGAAAGGGAATACAGATCTATACTTATAAACAGAAATAAACAGAAATTGGAATAAATTGTAATTCGAGTTTCTAATTTAATTTCAATATGCACAGTAAGAAAATATCTAGGAAAACGATGCAATTAGGAAATATATAGTCGAATATAGAAATTACTATACATATTAGAATTAAATGATTTCACTACATTAAGTACAAGATACAAGTATAATCAACAATAGATAAATCGAAAAACAATTAGAATTAATCCTCTACAGATCTAGGATTTAAATACATAGTATTAAAATCAATCCACTATATATCTAGGATTTAAATATTTTCTACAACATTAAAATATAAAGTATAAACTTGGCACCAACGCTAAGAAAACAAGAGAGGAGATGATGTTCCTCCCAACCAACTCCCAGAGCAGCCAAGTTACTTGCTCTACAACCCCCGTGCGTGCTCGTTGAACCACAAGAGCAAAATCTCAATGCGTCATTTCTGCATTTCACATATGGTTAATCCTCGTCCAATGCTAGCCTCGTGCTGCTTATGGACATACTAATTTATAGTATTTTTCCTAGGACTTGGTCATTTATGAGTCTCCTGCTCTTTAGCACTCAACTAGGAGTTATGATCTGATTTTGGGGGATGATGCCTCCTACATCCACAGTTCTCACTCAGTGGTTTTTGCCACTTGTCTTTTTCCTCTTGTGGGTCAACAAACACTCCTCAACAGCTATATCCACTCTTGTCCCCCTTCAACATATTTTATTAAATAAAAATGGTTTTTTTTTAAATGTTTTATTCTTGACTATTTTGTCAAAAAGTAATATAAAATAATAAAATAATAAATAAAGTATTTTCCATCATAATTAATAATTATTATTAATTATGAGGGTGTTACACTATGAGATGCCATGTGTGATTTTTAAAGCATCCTTCCTATCCGTGGATTCCTAGAAACTTTGGTTAGGGCCTAAGGCCATAATTTCCTCCCCTAACCATGTCCATGGCCTTGCGATTCATACCTAGTGCTCAACAAATGATGATGGCATGCATATCCCCATTAAGATCCAAAGGATTCACTTTCAAGGTCATGTGTGGTGGTTGAACGCATCAATTTTGGACCTAAATGGTTAACAACTTCCTTTAAGGCCTAAGGACCAAGTGTTTCCCCCCACCCATGTCAAGGGGCCTAATATCTGTACTTAGTGCTAAAAATGATATAATGGCACTAGTATCTCCATTTCAAGGTAAATGATTGGCATGGAAGGCTCTATTGAGGTTGTTCAACACATCATTCTTGGATCTAGATGCCTAGAAGTATCTTCTAAGGGCCAAGGCCTAGGTTTCCTCCCCTGATTATGTCTAAGGTCCCAAGACACATACATGGTACTTAGAAACCCCTAATGGTTCTCATATCCCCATTCAAATCAAAACTATCAACTTGAGAGGTCATCTATGGAGATTCAAGGTGTCGTTCATGGACCTTGAACCCTAAAAGATGGTTTACAACCTAAAATTAAAGCTTTATGTACCAACCATGATTAACACCTTGTCCTCCATATCTAATGCTAAAAAAATCATAATCATGGCCATATCCCAACTTAAAGGTTGAGGAGACCCTTAGGAGATCATGTGTGTTTGTTTGAGGTGTTGTTCTTGGTCCTATATGTCTATAAGATTCCTTTAGGGCCTAAGGACTAGATTTCCTCCCTCAACCATGTCTACAGATATGTTCTTAGTGCTAAGATAATTCCAATGCACTCCATATTCTCTCTTAGATGCAAAATATCACATACGAAGGTCCTATGTGCAGGTTCCATCCCTTGTTCATGGACCTCAAGCCTTAAAAACTACCTTTAGGGAATAAGTCTTGAGCTTCCTCCCCCAAGCATGGTTAAGGGACTATGACCCATACTTAGTTCTTAAAGTCTCCTAATGGTATCCATATTACAACACAAAGAAAAACTATGCTATTGGGAGGTTAACCATGGTTATTTGAGATGATGTTCTTGATGATGTTAAAATATTACTATAGGTCCCACGTCTTTATGATGCAAACTATTTTTTTTATTCATTTCCCTAGCCATGCACCAAAACCATTTTTTGTGGTTCTCCATAAAGCGTGCATGTTTTGCTTCTACACAATGCCTGTGAGTTTGTGAGCATTTTGTTTACCCTAACCTACGTGTCATATGACATGTGAGGCTCAAGCTTAACCAAACCAAGCATTACATCACACAAGCTCATTGTATTTTTATGTATCATGAGCCTCTTTCCTAAAAGTAGGATTGCATCTAAAAGGTCCCTCGTCTTCTTGCACACACTCCTTGTCTAGAATTGGTGACCCTTGGTATTCTCTATCACATGGTATTTACCCATGGTTTTTCTCTTATATAGTCCTATAAATACTTGTGGTATTTACCCATGGTTTTTCTCTCATGTAGTCATATAAAGAATTGTCTTAATTTTGAGAAAGAAATTCCATTGCCAAGGCAATAAGTATGCCAAGTATGTGTCTTAATCATATTTCTTCTTTATCTCTTTGTTTGTTAAACTTTAACAACAAACAAGCTTAGGGTTTCATTGATACTTCATAAGATTCAAAGGACCTAGGGATATAGAGCTAAATGAATTCCTTTCATAAAGGAAAATCATGATAATATTTTATTTAAAGAAACTATTGCACAATAGAGGAACAACATGGCTGAATCATTTGCATCATGGTTTCTAAAGAAAAATCTTAAATATTTGAATCATGAGATATTGCAACCTAATCATGAATCGGGCAAAAGGCCGGATTAAATAGGTTGGCAAACTTAGTGCGAATCCAAATTGTGGATAGAATGAAAGAGGCAAGCAACAAATGCATAGAGTTTTTAGTGAAGAGGCTTTACTTCTGCATATTTAGATATGACCTTCAATCATGTTTTGATAGAGTTTGTAGTGAAGAGGCTTTACTTGTGCATATTTTCATAGAGTCAAGTCATGAAGAGGAGGCTTTACTGACCTGCAAGTAGGTCTATTTGATCCGAAGTTCCAACTAATGAAAAAGGATCTCTTAAAAACAAAACAAAAAATCAGTCCTTATCTTGATTATGAACTGATTTGCATAGGAAATTCTGTTGTCATTGAAGTAATTACTAATGAAGCTACCTTATAGGCTGATTCTGTTCTTCTGTCTTGAATCCATTTTTGGTTTTCTATTTTCTTTCAAAGTGCCATTTGAAAGACTGTAACAACTAAATGAATTTATGTTATAATGTCCATTTTTGGTTTTCTATTTTCTTTCAAAGTGCCATTTGAAAGGCTGTAACAACTAAATGAATTTATGTTATTAATGTTCTGACAGTATCCCTGAATCACGATTTCTTTTCAAAAATATAAAATTATTTTTCTTTTATAAAAAAGAGAATAGGGAGTTCAGTAAAGAGTGATTGAAATAAGGTTGAATTCTCTCATGAATACTAAGAAACAAACAAACAAACTTATACTTCACTGTA
Source organism: Pseudotsuga menziesii (assembly GCA_001517045.1). Classification (NCBI taxonomy): domain Eukaryota; kingdom Viridiplantae; phylum Streptophyta; class Pinopsida; order Pinales; family Pinaceae; genus Pseudotsuga; species Pseudotsuga menziesii. The sequence continues at coordinate 502,895 of LPNX010551232.1, read as the reverse complement.
TGGCCCTATAATACCATAAACTTCACAGCTGAAGTTATTCTTGGCATAAAACCAAAGTAAGTGAATCATAACTACAATACCATAACATCCATTGATGAAGTTATTCTCAGCAGAAAAGTAAAGTAACTGAAGCTAGACAGACATACACATGAATACATTTTAGTTAAATTCATGACACCACTGAATTATGGTTCGCCTTTAGATCATTCATGGCATGCAGGAGAGGATTACTGGCAGCATTTACTTCATTTGTTTGCACGTCAACTAGAATCGTCCTCGTTCGATGGTTGAGCCATATAACGATATATACGTATGCAATTATGAAATAGCCAGTTAGCCTTGCCGGAACAAGTGAAAACAGATCAAACACGGCCATTGCAAATGTTTCAGCAGGCAAAATCCCTGACGATAACTCGGACAACATCCAACCCTTCCACCCACTTGCAACCAGAAAATTGCCTTGTTGAGCCGCCTTTAAAGTGGCCTTCGCAACCTCCCTGGGATCCCCGGCCTGTCTTCTGTCATAAAAACCGGCTTTCTTCGCTACCTCTGCCAATAATGGATCATCCACACTATCTGCAAACAGATTCAGAAACTACGGTGAAATAGTAAATATATAACCAGATATACATGTGACATAATGTGATGTTCGTTAGGGTTTTAAAAGCTTTATAGTTGTATAGATGGTAATATTAATTGTTCTACTACCAGCGACACCGTTTGGATTTTAATAGCTTCAGACACAGACAATGCGGTGACACAATAAATATATGATCATAAATACATGTGATATAGTATAATATTCCTTCGGAATTTAAAGCTTTATAGTTGTATAGATGGAACTATTAATTGTTCTACTACTATGGACACTGTTGGTCCCTATTGAAATTGATTTTGAGTACGAGTTATTATCATTGTTAGACTATCTAGAGTAGCTCTATTAATTGTTCTAGAGTAGTTCTATTAATTGCTTTTCTACTAAGGACACTGTTGGTCCCTATTGGGAATTGATTTTGTGGACTAGCTTTAGAGTAGCTCTGGGAATTGATCTTGTAGACTTATGTTCATTGTTTCATAGACAGATTCAGACATTACGGTGACATAATAAATATATGATTAGATATACATATTCGTTAGGATTTTAAAAGCTTTATAGATGTATATATAGGTGGAAATATTAATTGTTGTACTACTCGAGACACTCTTGGGAATTGATTTTGTGGACTAGCTATTACCATTGTTGGACTATCTAGAGTAGCTTTGGGATTTGATATTGTAGAGTTATCTTTATTCAAAGTCATGTTTATGTGATTGGTTTAAAAATCGAAGTTATCTTTATATATTTGGTTTAAAAGTTTATTATATTTAAGGCGTTTTGGTGTAACCTCAAATTTTAATATTAGTTTCTACTTCATATTTAAAGAATTAAAAATCTTTATAATTTTATTTCATATTTATTAAAAATTAAAAATCTTAGTTAATGATGAATCAGTATAATTATAATAATTAGAAATAACCATTTTAATAATATTAATGTGTTGGGATAAAAATAAAAATATGTTATATTTTATTAAAAAAAATAAATAAATAAAATTTACTTAAATAAAAATATTTATACTTATCATATTTGTTTTTTTATGTTTAATACACTAAAAGTTAAAATTATAAATTTAATGATAATACATATAATAAGTATTCAGTAAAGTCGAACCAAATATATTCACAATGATATAAGTTTTTAGTTTTTTTAAGTGTTTCAATAAGAACTAAAACTGTTGGTTAACTGGTTAATATCTATTATTTATGTGATGAATTTTTAAAGTTTTTAAGAAAAAAATATAAGTATTTTTGGTAAATAATTACCTCCATAGAAGTCTTTATTTGAGATTTGGGATGTACTAAGGCCTATGCTTTTTCATCTATGGGCTAAGATGAGACAAGTGTACTGTTAAGATTGATTTTATGGCAATAGTTCAAAATTAGAAATAAACAATTATAAAAAAAAGAAATATAAAAAATAACTGGTAGCTAGATTATGAATGGATAACCAACACTTCATGGCAGATAACTAAAAGAATGTGATAAAAAGAAAAAAGAATATAAAAAATAATTGATAATTGATAGGTAATTAATGGATAACAAGATTCTCTGATAACATGTAGCTATGCACTGATAACTCATGGTTGAACCTCTTTAACTACAAGAATAGGAGGAATAAAAAAATATTTGGAAATTGACTTCCATTCCTCTGGACCATTTAATCCCTCTTGACATGATCCAACCACAAACTATATGGATGTGCTAGTTAGTCTTATGACAGATTTGTCAAGTTTTATTAGTTCTGTCAAGGGTGAATAAACACCAAAAATATTGAAGCCACTTTATCAAAAAGTGAAGAGACACCAAGAAAATGAAGTTATGAAAACCACTAGTATATACTCAATCAACGATATTTTTAAAATTAATAAACTAAATGAAAAATAAATGATTTTAGAAAACAGATACAAATTTATTGAATGTAGTTTAAGTGGTTGAGAAAAATAATTATTAATCTTCACACCTAAATTCAATTCTAATAAGTCACAACTTGATAAAACCCTACTAAATAATTTAACCTGAACCACTATTTAAAAATAAATAAAACAAATATATAAAGACTTTTAATCAACCATACTCCTAATTTTTTAACCCTGATATGAATACATCTTAATCAAGTAAAGCTGGTGGATGCAATGCACAGCAATACATGTGGATTAAGTTAAACTGGATGATGCAGCGCTATATAAAAAATAATACAGGCAGCAATATTTCAAAACAAAACAAAGAAATCACCTTCCATTTTGTTTAGCAGCGGAGTTTCTATAAAGCCTGGACAGACAAGAGTCACTCCAATGTTGAAGGGCAGCAGCTCAAGCCGGAGAGCCTCCGCAAGTCCTTTGATGGCATATTTAGTGGAAGTGTAAACGCCACCTCCATACAAAGGATACTGCACACATTATGTGGCATTAAATAGGTAAGATGGCCACATTAAACTGAACTGAACTGAGGAATCTTCACAAAAATATGTTTCTAAACCCTTACGGAACAGATTATGGTTAATATTAATATTTACCATGGACCCAAGTGAACCCATGAGGACAATAGCTAAGGGGTGCCTGTAGCTCCTCTGCTTCATAAATGGAAGAGCCGCCCGGAGTGTATACAGTGTACCAGTGAGGTTGGTACCAACTATGTCATCAATCCTCTCAATGGGTTGTTGCTCCAAATATGAAACACCAACAATGCCGGCATTGCACACAAGCAAATCAATTGGCGTCCACAGGAAAGATTCATTTATAGCTGCAGAAATGGCTTCATAGTCTTTTACATCTGCAACCTATATAAAAAATTAATTATATCTATATATATATTTATATATTCTCTCAATATATCGATATCTGGACGTGTCTCAGTGTATATATTCATGTATGTACATGTAAAAGAGAGATGGATCTAAGAATTTTTGTTGCAGAGAGATCAATACCTTGAGATTAATTCTGTCTTTTTCACACCCAGTTTCCTTGATGATTTCTTGACTGGCCTTCTTGAGATTAGAGAGATTTCTCGCGATTAATGTCACGTAAGAACCCTGTGCAAGAGCTTGTTTGGCGATCTCCAGCCCTATTCCACTTGATCCTCCTGTTATCAATACATGTTTATTTTGCAAGCTGTGGATAGTGGGTGTGCGCTTCCAGAGGGACAGAAGAAAGCATATGAACAAGAAGGTTGCTGTGATAGATAGGGCACCGATCACTTGCAAAGAGTCGGCCATGATGAAAACAGGATTTTGAGGATGGCCTGCCTCATATATTTTTAAAATATATATACAGTTAAATAAACTAGGTGGGGTCCATAATATATATACAGTTAAATATATTGGGTGGAGTCCATATAATATATATATATGTATACTGGGTGGACTCCATATAATATAATATAATATATATATATATATATACACACGTATATATACGTATACGTATAGGGTGTTCACAATGGATGGCTGAGTTTTGTCTATACGTATAGGGTGTTCACAATGGATGGCTGAGTTTTGTCCATGACATCTATTTGAATAAAGATAAAAAATCTAAAAAAATCTATATATTTCTTAACATTTAAAATATAAAATATAAAAAAAACAACTTTGATTAAAAAAAAATAAGTAAACAAATCTACTATTCAACAATATTGCAATAGTTGTCTATAATAACTTTTATAGAATGCATTTTGACTAAAACTCTAATCTTTTTATACAAATAAGTACAAACTTAAACTGGCAATCTAAATATTTCATTTAAAAAAAAGGATCAGAGGCACCCAAAACTGTCTATATTCCTACTGAATAGACTTCAGAAAAGAATTTGAATTTTTTATATATATAGATAAATACAAACCTAAACTAAAAATCTAAATATTTTCATTTACAAATAAGAAAAATAAAAACAACTACGGTATCTAAATTCATACAGAATAGACTTTAAAAAGTTTGAAGATTTGGAAAATAAAGTGATCCTTCTCTTCATCAGCCCATCAATGAACATAGTGAAAAGTCAACCGTTCTTCATGCTCTTTACATAGTGACCTTTTTTATGCTTTTTTTTTTCACAAGGATAAGAGGTGGTTGACTAAAGGCTAATCCATCTATCATAATGTCATATCAACACAAGAGCATACATGTCACTTATAAGATACCTAGGTGGGGAGGATAACATTCATTCCTCCCAACTACCCAAGTTACAACCAATAAACATAAAAAACAAAATGAATAAATTTAATATGCTCTAAGCTGAATAAAAGAACATATGACAAAATGAATAAATTTAATTTTAAGAGATGGGTAGGTTATCTACTAACTGAAGAGGTAACGGCGCATGTATGATCATTAATGAGAGGTAAGTTGAGACATTCACTGTCAATAAATTTATTTCAATGCCATCACGTTTCACCAGTAAGTTGAAACAAATTTACAGAGAAGTCTACCGCATTGATTATCCACATGTATCCCTATTTGTTACAGCTAAGTTTGGCTATGTTGGCTTCCTATTTCACCATTTATTCCCCTACAAGAAACAAATTTACAGAGAAGTCTACTGCATTTATTATACACAGGCATCCCTATTTGTTACAGCTAAGTTTGGCTATGTTGCAGGCACTATAGTGCCATTCCATTTCACCGCTTATTCCCCTATAAGAAACAAATTTACAGAGAATTCTACCGCATTGATTATCCACATGTATCCCTATTTGTTACAGCTAAGTTTGGCTATGTTGGCATCCTATTTTACCATTTATTTCCCCACAAGAAACAAATTTACAGAGAAGTCTACCGCATTGATTATCCAGGGGTATCCCTATTTGTTACAGCTAAGTTTGGCTATGTTATCAGAGCTAGACGAGATAAAAATACATTTATATGTAAATCTGATATAGAATGTTATGAATGAATGTTAGATGGAACATTCAATGAACTGTATTTTATGATATCCGTATTTGCTACAGTTAAAATTGGCTATCTTGTCAGCACTGAAGAGATAAAAATATACTGCATGCATAGCATATTCAATGTGTATGCATGATCTGAGATACGTTGTTTGGTAAATTTATTTATGAATCTCTTTGATCGAAATTGAATTCAGTTTTCTCTCATTTATTCCTATGCCTGAACAACCTCCAACTTTTCTGTCACTTGTCACCTTATGAATTCGTCCCATATCAATTATGGTTCAGATAGCCTTGATTGTCATAATCATGTACCGAGTACAAGTTGGTGGAGATTATTAATAGTTTCACCAAGTACACAGGTTAATTTTAATTTGTTATTGCCATAAAACTTTTTAGCCTCTACTTCAATTGGCTAAATTGTGTGTTATTAGACATAAATTTAAAAACTATTGAATAAACAAAGTTAATATTTAACATGCACCATAGTAATAAATGTTATGGTGACTGTATTGTGGGTAGTTGGATCTCAAACAAGTTGAGATCTAACCGTCCATAATGCAGCAGGGGCAGCATTTATTACTCTGCTGCATGTAAAATATTTTTTGCCCAAAATTATATTGCAATCCAAACTGTGAAAGCATAGGTTAATTTTAATTTGTTATATAGTTTTTAAAAATCGTTGGTTAATTTTAACTTGTTAGAGCTATAATACTTTTCAAGTGTATTTTAACGGGCTGAACTGTGTTTCTTCTTTTCTTTATACTTTTAAAAACGTATTAAATATACAAAATGATATTATAGTACTTTGCAAATAACATTATCATAGTATGAGGAAAGTGCGTCCAATGCTGTATTTGCTTTTTGAAATTGTCAGCGACATTAAAGTTTCAAGCGAGGTTCCTCTGTCCCACCTAGGCAATATGACTCCTTACAAGCGAAAAAAAAAGCCTCTGATAACCTTCTCCAATATTGCTTCCAGAAAGTTGAAAACAAAGCTTTCAGAATCTTTTTCTAACATAAAGTTTTAATAAATTTTAAATTATTTATATATATTTTTAATAGGAAAATATTTGGCACTTTAAATAAAGAGTGATCATAAACTGTTTCAGAGGAACTTTCATTACACAAGAATCAAAATCTTCTATTACAAAAATTCTTATGATTTTTCTTGTGGTTTGTCTAAAAATACAAGTTCTATATTCAGGGTATGCCTATCAAATCTTGGCATAAAATATTGAGCCTCATATCCATCTACTTCCATGTTTAGCTCTCTGTAAATGTGAGATATTTTGAAACCTGTGAAGAATTCCAACAGCCTTCGCATAGCGTTCAGTTGTTGTTGTAAATGTGTTTTCCTTAATTTTTGTAAAATGCCCTTGGGATGTAAGCAATTATGGCCCAATATACGGGGATGCTTTGAAGGGCTGCCTTGAACAGAACCACCCTTCCTCCTGTGGATAAGAACTTATAAGTCCAGCAGCCAATTCTACCTTCAATTTTCTTGTATAGCCACATCCACTCTTTAAAGGAGTAAGCATTAAGCTTGAGTACAAACCTTAGGTACTTGAACCCTTCATCCATCGTTTTTATAATGTAAGGAAATTCAACCCTAAGCCTCCTCTGGAAAACCATTTTCTGAGAGAATGGACTTTTCCACATTAATATGCATTCGTGTAGCTTTCTTGTATAAGTCGAGAATCTGCTCTGGTTCCATTAGGTTTCCCCATGTACCCTCTCCCATCATTACCACATCATCCACAAACATGATGTGAGAGCTATGGTTCCTTTAGGTTTTCCCATGTGCCCTCTCCCATCATTACCACATCATCCACAAACAGAATGTTAGATAATTCTTCTGAATTAGTTACCATTATTCCTTTATAAGAGCCTTCCCTTTTTGCTTGATTTATAATTCTGCTCAGGGCTTAAATTATATATAGAGAGAGAGAGAGAATAATAGTACTGTATCTTAGTATTTGTCTGTGTCAACTAAGTCTTAGCTTTTGATTTTATTAGTATTATTTTTAATAATTGTTTATCTGGAATTTGGAAGAAGTTAATAAAATTAATTGTTAAAAACACGTGTCCCATCTTAATACAATATATGAAAAACATACTTACTACTCCACCTTAAATTTTAATATAGAAATGCCCATTTTTTAATTATAAAAGAATTATTCTATTATATATACACTAAAACTAAGATTGTTAAGTATAACTCCTATGAGCTTTATAGTGAAACAGGAACATGTAGTCTACCATCTGTGCCACACTATGATTGTTAAGGACAAAAAACACTTTGAGTGTTATGCATACACCCACATTAGATCTCAATTCTACAATCTTTGTTGCAATACCAACCTTCCGAGCTTTATAGTGCATCAAAATTATAGTGATTTTGGAATGCTTCTCTCCAACCTTTTTGAGCATAGGAATACAATTCTAAAGCATGAGCATCAACAGCATCATCATCATCATCATCACCATCACCATCACCACCACCATCATCATCAATTAATTCTCTCAACAAGTGAACACACACCTTTGTTTTTGCATTTAACTAAAAGCACCATCATCACCATCACCATCATCATCATTATCATCAATTAATTCTCTCAACAAGTGAGCACACACCTTTGTTTTTGCATTTAACTAAAAGCACTATAATAAATACAGTTCATTTATTATGAAAAATAATAATTTTGGAATATAGAAATTGAATTTTTAAAAATGTATTATTCCGTTTAAAAAATAAAATATAAATTAAATTTAGTATATGATGATTATAATTAAATTAATTTTGATTAAATAGATCAAATTTTGAATAACATAATTTTTTTTAGTAGTTAATATTTTAATCTATTTAATAATTATTTATAATTAAAGTGTGGGTTTTGTTTTTAAATAATAAAATTTAAATTAAATTTTCTATATAATTATAATAATTAAGATTAATTTTGATTAAATAGATCAAATTTTGAATAACATAAATTTTTTAATATTCAAAATTTTTTATTGATTGCGATACCAANCCTTCTGAACCCCCACGAGCCCTCTTTTCTTTATCAAACAACGCTTTGGCGAGGTTTTTGGGATCGACCCTGCCCAACCCAAACCTGGTGCCAGCCAGTTTCAGATGGGGATCTCACTCCATGCCTCACCGCTTTAGATCTGGCCTTTATATATTTTATTTATCCTTAATACGTCGTAACATATTAAGTAAGGCGGAGCTAATTGAGGAAACGTATTTAGGAAGAAGTAGCAGAGACAAGTGCATAGCTTACAGTTCAAGTTTTAGTTTTAATTTGTTATCCAGTTCGTTTCATAGATCGGGATCCGGCCCCACTCACTCGGGATAAGAGATAGGAGCTAGAGAGGCCGCAGGGGAGGTAGAAGTAATTGTAGTTTCCCCAGTGCCATAGCCTGTTTATCCAGTTCTATATGGGTCTTTATAGCCAGTGGAAAAAGTCGTTTTTCCAGCCAGTTTGAGTTGATCCACTTACAAAAGCGGACCTAATTGACCTCGAACCAATATCTGAGGCAATTGCATACCCGGTGAAAGCATCATATGTAGGGGCAGCAGCATTCGCGGCAAGGGAGGTGTGGGTTTAGTTGTCTAATTTGGTTAGCTTATTCAGTTAAGGTGTGGGTCTCCTCAGATAGAGGACCTAAATTCAATCTCTTTAGGGATGAGTTAGTTGGGAGGAGACACTAAAAAATTAGAGCAAACAAAAAAAAGTATAGATTTTGTTTGTAAAAGACCTATGTTTAATTCCTTGTAATGGGAAGAAACACCAAAAAATCCAACCATATTAAAGATTAATTGATTCAATACACTACCTCAAATGACAAACAATCTAAAAAAATTATTTCAATTAATCTAAATTATTTTATTATTTATTAAAAATATTATACTCTTATTAAAAAAACACCCCAAATTCCAAGATATTTAAACACTTTTTTGTTATAATTAAATAACATTTAAAAAAAATAACCAAATTATAATCTTAAAAAACCTAAACCTAACTTTGACCCTTCAAAAAAACAAAAACACCGGGCCCGGGGTTGTCGAAAACTTTAAAGTAACACCAATTTAAAGTTCTGCATTAAGATGCTTGAAAAGCATTTACTCCTGTCTCGATCCTTTACCCAACTTACATTGATATTGGTTGGTGAATGAATTCCCTAAATGAATATGACATTGACGAGTAGAATAGACAGATCGTTTGAGATTAGGTTAATTTTTTATTTAAAATGGTAAGGATTTGATTTCTAAGAAATTTATGGAGTGTAAGGTACAGTTTCATTATGAATTAAAGTGTGAGGTACAGTTTTTTGGGGTTTATTTGGAAGTGGGTTAAAAAAATTTGGGTTATTGCTTAAAATAATTATTGATATTTTTCATTATTTAAAATGCATTTTTATTGAAGCTTCTAGATATTTAATTTATGTAATAAGTCTTGCTCCAAAGAACCTAAAAATGATCTAAAACTTAAAACTTTGAACTTATAATAAAATATTTATTAACACAGACATTGCATCGAAGAGGCTTATTTTACAACCCAGGGGAGACTTGTAACTCCTTCTTTGCTCATCTTAGAGATGACACGTGTCCTTTAAAAAAAATATTATAAAAAATAACATGTTCGCTTAAGTTAGATTTAAAATATTTAAAACCACATATAAATAAAACTACACAAATTACATAAATTAAAACCATAAACATTGCATTCCACAAGTTTCCTCGACATTTCCACTCTAAAAAAGGCTTTGCAGGCTAGAGAGATTTGATCCCCCTGGGTGCTTGGTACTAGGTAGATCCCTTTCAAGATGGATCTATACTAGTGTGTATATCATCCCTCTATGTTGATAGACTTAAAATTTAGAGTGATAAAGAATAAGAACCAAAGAAATTAACTTCAAAATCTCAAATGATAAAGAAGAATTACCAACAATATTAAGGCACTCTGAGGAAGTCACATTGGTAGAGTTAATATAAACATAAAACAAATACTATTTAATAAATTAAAAAACAAAAGCTCGTATGAAAAAAACAAAAAACAAATTGTTACCTCTCTTTAACCACCCCTTAATTGAAGCTTATTTAAATATTGATCAAGATGCATTTAAACATAACAAGTTGGGATGATCATGAAATGAATCTTGAGTGTAAACTTGTTACGCTCAGGTTAATCTTGTTGACTGCTCAAGGAAGTCCAAAGTCTTAGATAATATCTAAACACCCATAGAGGTAACTAGACAGAAGATCTTGCATAACCTTGTAATAGTTTAAGTGTGATTATTGTGTTATTATCTAGTGAGGAATGTAAACAATCTGTTATATTTACTATGTGCATGCTACTCAATGTTTTATTTCCAGAAATAACATAAATTGGTATCCATGTACCACATATATTTCTAACTTAGCATGCTAAAAGGACATCATACTACTTTTTTTCATTTGCAACAAATCAATAAACTTTATACAAAAGGTCCTTACTTCACTAAGTCCACTCTTGATGTTACTAAAACATGATTGAAAGACTCATCAATTTGGCCAAAGTCTATCATAAGCAAGGTAATGCTTAACTAAATAGATGTACGTCCAAAACACCTTATAAATTCTTATCTTAATTTGAATGTGAAATTTATACATTAAAATGTAAAAAAAAATGCAATGTCTCATTTTGATTTAGATAACTAAACTATATATTGACCTATTTTGTATTTTCTTTTTGCTATGTGTTAACCTCGTCATGACTAAGAAGACTATCTATGTGTAGATTGTGGACTTAGTGAAGTAAGGAAGTTTCGTATAAAGTTTATTGATTTGTTGCAGATGAAAAAAGTAATATGATGTCCTTCTAGCATGCTAAGTTAGACACATATATGTGGTACATGGATACCAATTTATGTTATCTAAATGACAATAAAACATTGAGTAGCATGCACATGGTAAATATAGTAGATTGTTTACATTCCTTACTAGATAATAACACAATAATTACAATTAAACCATTATAAGGTTACGCTAGATCTTGTGTCTAGTAATTGTCACGTAGGTTAAGTGGACCAAGTGATAGTCAAATAATTATGATACTAATGGTATGAGAGTTAAGAATTTATTTGAGAGTATTACTGGTTTGGAATACATTTCTATGATGTGTGCAGAAGTGCACATTTTATAGGAATCATAATAACGCAAATTGGATATTTAATTACTTAGCTCCTAGAACAACAACAATGAAACATTATTCCGGCATAGGTTGTTGACCCTTGTTCTATCAAGAGGGGTGGGATTATCGTTGGCTACTTTTCCCCACTCTCGCGACCCAGGTTCAACAAACCCACAAGACCAACAAAACACCCAAAGATACCAGGTTGACACAACAAGCTCAATCAACAACACCTACGAGGCAGGCGTTGTCTCATTCGAGATATCTTAATGTGTAACTGCTAGAACCATGTTTTCACAGTCGGCGAGGGATTACAGTCCCCTGGCGCAAAGCCAATGAGCTCGATAGATTCCAAAGGTTGAAGTCTTTTTACTAGCTCGACAACGGTGCAACAGTGCGACACAACCAATGTGCGACACAGAGTTTCCCTTAACAAAAGAACAACTGGCGCAGATGCTTCCTTAACAATAAAGGACAGTGACGCAACTGTATTGCAACTTAACAATAAATGAACATGAAATAGTACACAATGCTTCGACAATGCTTTAGTCATTCATTCATTCAACTGCTTTTATCAATATTGCGACATTCATTTAAAAAATAAGTATAAATAATGCAATATAACCAATAACTAATCACAACCATTCAACAAGCACATTCATTCGACACAAGATGTAACGTGGAAACCCAATCGGGAAAAACCACCAAGGTGCTCTTCATATGGCATGAGAAATATATGACACCTTGCAGTCTGCGACTTGACTGCAGACTGTTTTGAGATATGTCTTTTCAACTCATACTCTTTGTTGTATAGGACAATACACCCTTGTAACCTAGGGTCTAGGGTTACCCACTTACTATTAGACTTGCAGACAATCAACTTTTACAGAAATTGAAATGAGAATAGGAAAAGAGTTTGGCTTACCCGGTTTATGATGGTTGATCCAAGCTTGGTCTTCTCTCACTTCAACCTTCTCCAAAGCTTCTAGGGCTGTTTCTCTTCACCTTCAAAGAGCCAATTCTTCAAGCAAGATCTCATACATATATATATCAGAGGTTAGATGAAACACATATTAATAATATAAATAACATCATTCATTAACCAATATACATGAGAAAAGCACAATACAAAGATTGGAAGAAGAATTCTCTTTATTAATAAATAGTGAATAGGTGATAATACAACCCAGCTTTTGACACAAGGACTCCTCTGCAATCGAGGACTTTGAGTTCTGCTGCTCCAAGACTTTGAATATACACCACCATCATAACTTTTCTCTTCAAAAACTGATTGATGAGCCCCATCCCAAGGCCTCTATTTATACATTGGGAAATAGAGAGGTTTCAAAGGTTAGGATGGTTGAGACAGATGGGATGGTTATGGATTAAGGCCCAACTAATCTCATCTAATCACAATTTATATTTTTTAAAGTTGAATTAAGGTACACGCGAGTGTTTATATAGGCAAGGCATGTATGACACGCTTGTTGCTCAAAGGAAACTCACGTATGCAATGTACTCACAGGTTGCAATGCACATAGTTGCATGTGCAACCCAAAAATAAAAATAAAAATATATCAGGCTGGTATGGAGATCATGCATCAAAGGTCATGCACATCTATAGTGTTTTGGCCACTTCAATCCTAATTGTGTTGTTAGGGATTTTGCACCTTCTGCAGACAGAAGCTGTTCCTCTGGTCTGAATGGTTCAGATCCAGAACAAATAATTCACAGCAAGGTTGGAAGACTTCTCCTAGAAACTATAGACACCTGGAATACGATCTTTGATGGAATGATGTAGTTCTTCACCTATGGCGAAAGATCTCCAAGAAAATACCTGCATAAACACTTCAAACACAAAAGATCAAAAGTACCAGAACATTATCTATAGATCTATATTGGTGACTAAGGAATCCAATAATAAACATGCAATATTACACATAACAAATATATGGGAAAGGAACCAACTTTGCATTGATAAATAATGAAAGAGTTTACAACCTGTGCCTTAGTGTTGATGCACTCCTCCACAAAACCGATGTCTTATCCCCAATTGCTCAAACTTGCTCCTCTATGCTCACTCTAATGGATCAGGCCAGAATGCCAAAATAGCAGCATTACTTTTCTCTCTCCTCAACCATGGGGTTTGAGCCTATTTTTATAGGCCTCAAATGGATAGAGATTGTTGAGATTTTGGTGGGTGAGGTGGATAGGAGATCCCCAAAGCATGGATCTTGAGCTCAACTGACCCAGGTGAATAGGGATAAGGCCTGCCATGAAGCTTTTGATCTAGAAGCTTCGTGAAGTCTCTCTTTTTTAGTTTTTACCAAGGGCACCGCTCCTTCTCCTTGATGACAGAGCGGTGCTAGGGCAGAACTGCTCTTCAAACAAAGGATAAAGGAGGTGCCACCACCTGTCTTCAACACAACTCAGGTGGTGTTGAAGAAGGTACTGCTCCTAAGCTTAAGGGTAGAAGCGGTGCTATGTTTTTATATGCAAGTTTGATATCTGGATCAAGGTTTTCACTTCAAGATTTGGGAATGAGGGAAAACATGGATATTTAGGATCTTATCACATATTGATGATGATATTTGGGTGTAACAGAATGCCCCCCAAAGCATGAGGCTAGAGGGATATGATAGGCGAGAGCTTTGATATAGCAAGTTATCACTTCGAGGCAAGAATCGGCTTGATCGGAGATCAATATCAACCAGACATATTCAATACATCAATACTTTTGACTCGTGAGCAAATGTGTCTTCACCATGGCTGCAGACCAATACAAGGCAGATCCATGGGAGAGATCAACAAACATGGCTACTAGAATACATCGTAGATCCATGTGATAGAGGACTCAAACTTGGACATAGCTATCAGACATACAACGTAGATCTATGTCATACATACACAAATTTGAGCATAGCCATGACCATACAAATGTGGATCCATGCTGGTATTTCATACAATATACTCCATCGCAACTCGGGGAGAAAGCTATGAGTTCTTTATAATAAATACCCAGGGTCTTCGTCTCGTCTTGCACAAAGTACGATTCTATCCATGTGATTACAATGATCTGAAGTCAAACATGGTAGAAACCACTTGATTATCAGCCAATGATGTGAACCGTTAACAAGTGTGAGGGAGATCACCATTGATGTCAATGATTCCCAAGGTACCCTAGTACAATCTACTGAGTGTGAATAGATGTTTTGATGTCGAACACCCAGTGGAATCTTTCAATCGAAGGTCAATGATGTGAACCTATGTAGAAAGTGAGAGAATTTGTCATTGAGGCATACAGACCTCAAGGTACAAAACTTGTTTATAAGACCATTTCCCGGATAATGAGCTGATGTCGACAGGAATAGTCTCGTCGAAGGAGGGCCATAATGAATCCCACATCGAAGATACGAAACTTGGAACAAATTTTTGGAATGTTGTAGATAATGTAACCATAGGGATGACTCAAAAGTATTGACACAAAGACTATTTTAACTACAGAGGTAAACTTCTTACTCCCTTTGAACATCGGGCGGCATGACAAAAGACTTGGCAGCATGTCTAGACCAGACAGGCACATAATACAACCGTGGACAATGCATTCTTTTAAAAAACTCAAAGGAGTGACATGACTCATGAAAGTGGATCGACTTGTAAGTCAGTTGAATACCCAATTGACTGAATGATATGCAAACAAGTGCCACGTTCAAAGGTGACAAACAACTACCATTAATTTGCAAAATGATTCCCTTCCCTTAATTTCCCCATCATGATTGATGAGTGCCTCTTTTTCGTTTTTACGAGTCCAAAGAGGGTAACAAACATTCGTTTTAGCTCATCCTAAGACAAGTCCATTCTCATACATTTTACGAACCTGAGAAAGGAGGGGTTCGTTCCCTGAACGAGTCTCTCAGTGTTTAGTTTAACAAGTCCAATGAAAGCAAAATCAGTATCGTTCATGTTTAGAGAGTCTGAACGAAGACGGAAGAAAACTCCAAAGGGTTCTTTTTCGTATGATTTAGTCTCTAGGGCCCGAAAAAGTATAAAATAATACCCAAGAGAACTCTTCCAGTCATGATTGGCTGGAGTGTTCCTTTTTCATAAATAGTCTGTCCGAACCGAAAAAGAGATAACCTATTGTCAGAGAGATGACTCTTCAAATACTTTTATGAGTATGAAGCAGACAAGTACTCGACAATATTTTCATATTTAGGGAGTCCTAAAAGAGTTTAAAGGAGACTCCATTAACCTTTTTGATGTTTGATTCCAAAGCACGAAAAATTAATAAACTAAGCTCAAACCACTTTTCACGTTTTAACCAAAGCACGAAAAATGAAAAATAAGTTGAACACGATCTTACTGTTTTTAACGAGCTCGAAGATCAGTAGAAAGAATGCTCGAAGATTGGCTTCATTTTTATGCAAGCTCAAAACCAATGGGTAAAATATGCCTGAAAAATCCAATTAACATGATATACAGAGGTTGGAAGCTTGCCCCCAACATGATTGCTAGCGAAGCTTACCCCTAGCATGGTTGCTAGGGACTCAACATGCCCCCCAAACTTCGTTTCATCTGACGATTCTTCTTCCATACCCAACCTAAAAACCTGGTTACTAATGCAAAAATGTTCACCAAGGGGGTAGGAAGAACGAGAATCAGACAGGTGAAAAGAAGGTTCAAGTTCTAACACTAAAGGGAAGACTTGACTTAAGGGAAGGGGATCTGTTTCATTTTTACACAAGCTTGAAACAAAAGGTAACTATGCTTGGAGAAAACTGACATGATGGTCAGAACCTGTTTCATTTTTTAACGAGATTGACACAAGAGAAGAACTATGCTCTCGGACATGGTTTCATTTTTATGCAAGCTTGAAACCAAAAGGGTAAGCTTTGCTTGAAACAAACTATTTCATTTTTTAACGAGCTTGAAACATAATATAAACTATGCTCAAAGCAAGTTCTAAGCCAACATGATGTCCAGAGGTTGGTGGGTTGCCCCCTTACATAAGAAGATAGCGACTTAACTCTAGTATGATATCCCTGGAGCCATGCCCCCCATTTTACCTATGATGGGAAGAAGCTAACTAGAAGGGGAAAGAGCCACAAGAACATGCAGGACATTCAGGGAAGTCCGATGACTAGGAGTCACACGATAATCAAGTTTAGCGAAGGAAAGCTGATCAACGGTCACAATATTCCCATCATGGGGAAAATACATCACTCGAAAGAGTGTGGACACTATAGCTTTCATGGCATAAACATAATCACTCCCAAGGAGCAGATTAAAATATAAAGGACCTTGGACTACCATAACATCGATACAGACAATTTTTCCTTCCAAAGTAATAGGAAACTGAGGAAGGATCCCTAAAGGCGTTGTGGGTCTTCGATTAAGAGCCAATATCTGACCGATGGCTGGCACAAGTGGAGGAGAACCTATGGCTTGCCAAGCAGTAGAGGATAGAATGCTAATAGAAGCCCCTTCATCGACGATAGTGCGGAGTATACTCTTAGTGGTAATTCACACGGATATCTATAAAGGAACACTCAAATGAAGACGAGACTCTGTTAGGTTACTCCAGTCAAAAGAAATAACCTCGTTACTTGGAGAGGGTTCTGTCGAAAGAGACAAAATTTCCTCTTGTCGAGAACACTCAGAATGAAGCATAAAGACATCAACAAGTTTTCATTCACTCTTTACTGGAAGAGAAGACCAAGATGAAGATTTTTCAAGCATAGTTTACCCATTGGTTTCAAGCTTGCGTAAAAATGAAACCAATCTTCAAGCATTCTTTCAACTGATATTAGAGCTCATTAAAAATAGTAAGATCGTGTTGAACTTACTTTTCATTTTTCGTGCTTTGGTTAAAACATGTAAAGTGGTTTGAGCTTAGTTTATTACTTTTTTCGTGGTCTGGATTCAAACATGAAAAAGGTTAATGTAGTCTCCTTTAAACTCTTTTCGGACTCCCCAGGGAGTCACCAGATTTGTTGTTAGGGATTTTGCACCTTCTGTAGACAGAAGTTGTTCCTTTGGTCTGAATGGTTCAGATCCAGAACAAATAATTCACAACAAGGTTGGAAGACTTCTCCTAGAAACTATAGACGCCTAGAATACGATCTTTGATGGAATGATGTAGCTCTTCACCTATGGCGAAGGATCTCCAAGAAAATACCTGCATGAACACATCAAACACAAAAGATCAAAAGTACCAGAACATTACCTATAGATCTATATTGGTGACTAAGGAATCCAATAATAAACATGCAATATTACACATAACAAATATATGGGAAAGGAACCAACTTTGCATTGATAAATAATGAAAGAGTTTAAAACCTATGCCTTCGTGTTGATGCACTCCTCCACAAAACTGATGTCTTATCCCCAATAGCTCCAACTTTCTCCTCTATGCTCACTCTAATGGATCAGGCCAGAATGTCAAAATGACAGCATTACTTTGCTCTCTCCTCAACCATGGGGTATGCGCCTATTTTTATAGGCCTCAAATGGATAGAGATGGTTGATATTTTGGTGGGTGAGGTGGATAGGAGATCCCCAAAGCATGGATCTTGAGCTCAACTGACCCAGGTGAATAGGGATAAGGCCTGCCACATAGCTTTTGATCTAGAAGCTTTGTGAAGTCTCTCTTTTTCACTTTTTACCAAGGACACTGCTCCTACTCCTTGATGACAGAGCGGTGCTAGGCCAGAACCGCTCTTCAAACAAAGGATAAAGGAGGTGCCACCACCTGTCTTCAACACAACTCAGGCGATGCTAAAGAAGGTACCGCTCCTAAGCTTAAGGGTAGAAGTGGTGCTATGTTTTTATATGCATGTTTGACATATGGATCAATATTTTCACTTCAAGATTTGGGAATGAGGGAAAACATGGATGTTTAGGATCTTATCACATGCTGATGACGAGATTTGGGTGTAACAAATTGTCCTTTTATGTACCGACATAATGAACGTCTGCACTCGAACGGAGAAGTGCCATTTTGGCTGATAACAGATGCCCCCTAATGTGTAAGGTCAGAGGGAAGAGATGGACTAAATACATTACAATATTTATCTTGGAGAACTCAGAAGTCCAAGGAAGCAGAGGAAGTACCTAAAACAAATACATATCAATGTCATATACAAAATCATATCTTAGGATGCCATGTTCAATATACTAGAACACTAGCTCCTTTACAATATTTGATTACATCATATGATACGGGTAAAATCCTTACCATGTGAATAAATGTGTTGAAGTCGAACATGGAAAGAACTCAACAAATTGTCAATCAATAGGTGAAACTGACAAACTGAAGCAAAGGAGTTCACCAATAATGATAGTGAAACCTAAGGTACCATCGTCAAAACTATAGGTCTTCGTCTTCAGGAAGTGCTGATGAGAAACCATATTGTGATGAGGAAGGCAATAGATCCTCCAACGGATCACAAGAGTGACTAGGAACTAGATACGGTAAGGTAGATACAAATGATTCTCAGATAGGATAATGATGGAACCGGGATAATAATAAGATGTAGGGATAAATCCTTGAACAGTGAGAATGACACATAGATGACCCAAGGCAGCTTTTAACTTTGCAGATAGGAAAACTAAACTTATCTGTCATGTAGGAGACATGATAAGATTCCCCATGTATAAATGACAAGTGGAGGAGTAAGAAAATCGAAGTAATAGCTGAGCTAAAAGTGTACACTAAGACATGAGTATCGAAAAGTTCAGATAGTGCTATGTTCAAAGCGGACATGCTGCCACCATTTGTAACCCAAAAAAGAATACTTCTTCCTTATCTTTCTTGTTAAATTTTAACGAGTCCAGGAAAGTCAACTCAAGTCTCTCTTCATTTTTGGCAAGCTTGAAGAGGGGAGAGAATAATGCTTGATAATGTCACTGATTCGTGGATTTTACGAGCCCAAACTAGTACATGCTCGTTGGTGTTTTCATGTTTAGAGAGTTTGAAAACTCCAAAGAAGACTCCAAGGGGGGTGCTTTTTCGTCCAATTTAGTCTCGTGAGGCCGGAAAAGTATACAACATACCACAGAAGAAATCTCTTAGCTTTCGAAGAAGTAAGGTGCACCTTTTTAGTACTTAGTCAAGGAGGTCCGAAAAAAGGTTAAATTACCACCTACCCAATGCTCCTTCAAAAGCATCTTATAGCTTGAGTTTTATGAGTGTGAAGGAAAGCAAGATCACTCGGAAAGATCCATTTGGTTACGAGAAATGGGGCTTACAACAGTAAACTCGATGCTTTGTTCTTTAGTGTTTAATGAGCATGACAAATACATAAAGTACACTCAAAATCTTTTTCATGTTTAGGTCCAGAGCACAGAAAAGAGAAAACTAAGCTCATAACGGGCACTCCTTTTCCTTAAATTTAGTCCCTCAGGTCCGGAAAAGTGATAAACCTACACCTGAGAATACTCTTCTCAATTCTGTAGAAAAGAGAGTGTCCCTTTCTTGTGTTATTCCACATGGTCCAAGAAAGTGATAACCTACCACCAATGTGGATGCCCATTCACATATCCTTAATGAGCCTGAATGGACAAGTTTACTCGATAGTCAACTCTATTTTGAGGAGTTAGAATTGGGCCTAAAGAAACTCCATAAGGGTGGAGATCCTTATAAATTGGATAGCTTGTACAAAGAGACCAAAATAAGCTCAATTTGGCCTGAAAAATAGCTAATAAGGCTCCCATGAACCTATGAAAAATGCGGCATGAGTACCAAAAGACAACTATGTGTTCTAAACTAGGGTACTCATGGAAGGAAGGCCCTATCCACGGAAGAACAATGGTATAGATAAGGTAATAATGGTTAAACACCATAGTCTATGGTTAAAGTAGTGATCCTAGGGTTAAAAAGGATTAGGTATAGATGAAAAAATGCATATAAATGACCAAAATCCTATCCTATATGAGTGAATAACAACTTTAAGTGACCTTGGACCTATTGCATTAGGAAAACATGACATGGCATTAGTTTGATTATAATAGAATTTAAAAACTATAGGTTAAAAAACCCACAATTTGAAATTATTTCTATATATAGTCTAAAAATAGAAATTACAAATACCATTTCATATTTTTACCCAATATAGGAAATTTTTACGTTTGATTTCAATCACTCGGTGTGGACTAACCAGTGGGCGATTTTCGATTCCGCAAGTGCCAGGTAAGATAGCTCTTCATTCTCTTCCATTTTAACCGTTTACATTTTCGATTTTATGAAAATTTGGATGTTTTAAGTCTGTCTTAAGGGGGTCACGCTATACATGCGGGTAGGTGACTTACACAGTCGTGTACACATGTTTTACAAGTGACTTTCCCGAAAGAAACCCGCATGTCATACACGACTTGTCTAAAAGACAATCGCGTGTACTGCGCGACATAGGAAAAAGAAAGTTAGGGCCAAAATCAAATTGTTTTGATAAATTTTAATGTTTGATAATGGTTTCATGGATAGGTTAAAACATGGTGTTGGAGTGGAGGGAGCGGGAACATGAAGATATGGATCGAGAGGCACTCCAAAGTTCCCCCACTGTGCAAGCGTTGCGACAAAGCGGGTTAATAAATTTCTTTTGTACTTCACCTATGCGGGCCACTGTCCGTTTGCTAGAGTTTTTGATTGGCTATTGGGATCATGACCTTACGGCCTTTGACATTCAAGGTGAAATTCTTGAGGTGGCACTGGAAGCCATATACTTCATTATGAGTTTGTCTAGACAGGGGACACCTGTCAACCTCGAGGGTACTAGCAGGGGTGGTGACCTCATGAGTGTTCAGGATTACATAAACACTTACTGCACACCCGACAATCAGAAAAAGGGATCATGCATCCCTATTGATCATATTAGTAACTTCCCACTACAAGTTCTAGTAAGTACTATAGTGAGGGTTGTAGGATCATCATCCCTCCATCTTGCTACCTGGAACCAGATGAGACTTGCTATAGAGTTCCTACAAGGAAGTGTATTTGATTGGTACTTGGTAATAATCCCAATAATGAAAAAATAACTCTCTGACTGCAAGAGAGGCTGACGGAAGAACTTTGGATATTCTAGTGTATTGGTGGATTTATTTTTTGAGAGAGTGCCCGCAATCAGCCCTGCGGTACCACTTCCAGCCTTCTCTCCTCGTCAGCCTAGACTGACTAGGTTGGGAGAGATTTTCCTTCGCTAAGGCAACGGTGGATCAGTTCGGAGCGTGTACGATGATGATTTCTACTTATGGTGGGGGCGGAAGCTCCTAGCACTAGAGCAGTTTCCATATGCCGGTTTGGAATTTCGAGGTGACAATGACCTTGTCCTCCCTCCTGGAGGAGTATGGGGAGCATTAGGTGTTTTGGTTTTTTAAGTTTTAAATTTTTATGAATTTTTTTATCATAAAGATATATACATATGTATAAGAGTTTTTAATCCATTTAATGTTTAAAAATGAAGATATGGACCTATCCTCCCTGAAGGACATCCTCATATGTATGTACGACTGATGGCAGGGGAATATCAGGGTTTGATGAGGGTACTAGAGGGGAAGATGGCCAGGCTTAGCCAAATATTCCCAACCATTCGTATTGAGTATATCCCTGCCATCATGCAGGAACTTGTTGTAACACCTTGGTTTTGATCTAATTTGCATTAAATGTATATGATGTAAATATTGTAATTAATCATGGTGTGGAGCTAAAGGAAAAAGCCCCACCATCGATTTAGCATTTAATGTTTTGACAATTAAAATCATTGCCGATGGTATATCATGATATCTGGCACTTTATAATTTTGTCATCATGTAAATATGCATTTTAATTAAAATAAACCCCAACCAACTATGTCAATGCAACCATAATGAAAATGGCATGATTTTCCTAAGGATAGGGAGGGAAATTATTTAACCCTTGGGAGTCGTTGGGGAAAAGCCAAGTGTCATTTGATAAACCCTTTTAGTTGTCACCCACCTTTTTGTCTTACTCACCTTTCCCTTGTATCAATCAGTCAACTACCACATTAAATCCTCTGATGTTAGTTGGGCAGTTATTGCTGGGCAGTGGTGTGTGGCAGGACTGTCAATCCTTGCCCACATGCACACTCCACCAGCAGACTCATTCACCCTCACGTGGGCAGGGAAAGCACCACGACCCCATTCTTCATTGTTTCCTCACGTAGAGAGCTGGGGTAGCCATTTTTTGGCATTCACGATTTTCCTGTGTATGTGCCATTCACGTTTTGGTTTGTGTGGGTTCTCATTTACGATTGGGGTTCCTGGACATTTTATACTCACACGCAGGCTTGGAATTCACCTCCATGTGGATTGTTTTTATTTCCTCACGCATCTAATAAATTGCTATTGGTTCCCCCATGATTTTGGTTTTCTGTGGGTTCATTCACGTTTTGGGGTTGTTGTGGGTTCTTATTGGGTCATTTTGGCCACGATAGGGCCAAGAACGACTAAGGAATTGGATTTCCCAGTCAGAGCTGTGAATTGCTTGTTTTGTTGTGTGTATGCAATGGTTGGTATTTGGACTATGTTGGAGTGGGAATGAAGGCTTGGTATGCTTGATAAACCTGGTGTGTTTGGGAGCCACATAGACAGATCTAGAAGGGAAGTCAGCCCCTGAATAGCACTAGAAGGGAAGTCAGGGCCTGAGGGACTGTGTAGTAGAGAAGGGACCGATTCCTTGTGTTGGGTGTGTGTGGGTGTCCTAGAAGTCGGGATAGTTTTTGTGTAGGTGTCCTTAGCTCTTCGATGAGACCATGAGCTTAGCATTTAGCTTTTCCAAGTCCCCTGATGGCCTGATAAACCCAACTGTGTTGGCTTGGCTGATTTGTGTATATTTGGCTATGTGTGAGCCTGCTTGGTTCCTTATTCCTTGGGGA
This sequence comes from Pseudotsuga menziesii, assembly GCA_001517045.1. Lineage (NCBI taxonomy): Eukaryota > Viridiplantae > Streptophyta > Pinopsida > Pinales > Pinaceae > Pseudotsuga > Pseudotsuga menziesii. The sequence continues at coordinate 479,347 of LPNX010551232.1, read as the reverse complement.
ATCATGCCTAGCTCGGGGGTGGCAGTGTTGCTGAGAGACTAAGGAGCACACTGGCCTATGGTTGGGTGGAACGTTGCAGCGACGTAGCTAGTTGCAGGACAAGTTCTTCATAAGATAAGTATTCTTGTGTTCAATCTCTGCAATCATATTTGATGTTTAATGAATTATGATGAACATGTTGAATGCCTGAATGTATGTTTTGCTTCTGTTGTATGTTGAATAATTATGCATCTATGCATGTTTTACTTCAAAGCATTTCAGTTTTTATGTATGTACATGTTCATGGGGATAGTTGCCCGGATAGTTAAGGGTTTGGTAGCGTCCTCTTCGCCGGTTGGAGGGCCAGGGACGTTACACTTGTTGTTGGGATTCCACACATATGGATACGCCTTATGAGAAAGGTATCCAGGGTTGTACTTGTCTACATAGAGGCCGATGAGGATGTTGTAGCTGAAGAAGCTGAGGAGGCTCGCGATCAGGGTGACCAAGGAGATCAGGATGACCAGGGTGGTCAATATTAGATCTAGGGGCATTTTATGGATGTGATCCAATTTTTGTATATTTATACAGTTATGGTTGGATCTGAGGATCAAGAACTCGGCCTATCTATATGGACAGATATTCACACACACACACACACACACACACACACACACACACACACACACACATATATATTGTTGGTTTATTTACATGTGTTTACAATGTATCTGTTATGTATTTTTATAAATTGTGTGTTAAGTGCCAATCTAAGATATAATTCGCATATGCATCAGTTAATGAATTTTGATTTCTTTGAATATGATTAAATGTAATAAAATCAAAATTTCTTTCCAATAACCTAACTTGCAAAAACTAACATAATAAAATAGGGTTTCGCACTTGATAAGCTCGTTTGAGCTGGGAAACCGCCAATTGAGAGTCAAGTCTAACTTCCAACTAGGTGATGCCACGTGACAAGGCATCCCATAAAATCTCAATGATGGCCATGTATTCAGTTACATTATTGGTAGTAGGACCTAGGAAAGCGCCTCCAGAAGCAACTAGCTGTCTTGAGGGTGAGTAAATAACACATGTGACTGAAGCTAGGTTGCAAGTGTGACGACTAGTGCCATTTACAAAACCTATGAACCACTCGAAAGACATATGTAACAACTAAAATATGATATAAGAACACAAACCAGCTAGCTATTGTACATAAAGTTACATACAATAAAAAACAAGAAAAAATTCTAAGCCTAAGCATAGTACTTCTTTAGGTAGAGCCCATTTCTAGGCTCATGCAGTTTATTCCCTTCGAAATCAGTTAATTCATATGCCCCTTTCTTTAGAAATTTTGACACAGTATAGGGTCCTAACCACATAGACCTGAATTTCCCTGCCGCCAAGGGTTCTTTGTCCTGGTCCCAGAGCAATACAAGTTCCCCTTTAGAAAAAATCCTAGATTTGACCGATTTATCATATTGATTTTTCACCCTATTTTTATGAGCTTCATTTTTAGTCGACGCATCTCTATGTTGTTCATCTAAATGTTCTAAATGTAACAAACGATGCATGAAACCTTTGGTGATCTTGGCATAATTCATGATAAAATGTTGAATAAAGTTAGACTCTCCTTGCAGGCTCTGAAGTTTCTTGATGGAATGAGGAGGAGGCAGATTTGCAATGGCCTTAAATTTCAAAGGATCCACCTGAATACCTTTGTTAGAAACTATGAACCCAAGAAACCTACCTGAATCGACACAAAAAACACACTTGTGGGGATTCAAGCATATTTTTTAATGCCCGCATCATTCAAAAATTAAGTGCAAGTGATCTGGATGATCGATCCTCTTACAAGAATGCGCAGGCAGATCATCTAGGTAGGGTTTGACAATAGACTTGATGTCATGGAAGGAAAAATTCATTGCCCACTGAAAGGTAGCCCCTGCATTTTTCAATCCAAAAGGAATTTTTTTGTACGCAAATGTACCCTAAGGACAGATGAAGTTTGTTTTATGTTGGTCTATCAACTTGATTTGAATCTGATTTTACCTAGAGAAACTATCCATAAATGAAAAAACCTCACTCCTCGCACAAGCATCAATGATTTGATCTATGAATGGTGTGGGGTAGTTATCCTTAGGACAAGATTTGTTTAAATCGTGAAAGTGAGTACATACACGTATCGTCCCTTGCTTTTTATCGACAGGAACATGATTGGATACCCGCTCCGTCAAAGCGATCGGGTAAATAAAATCAGCTTTCAACAGCTTTTCCACTTCATCCTTAACGGTTGTCGCTTTACATGGATTGATGGGTCTAAGTTTTTGTCAAAATCGTTTGCCATCAGGATAGGTTCGGATTTCATGTTCGACTATCGATGGATCTATACTTGGCATCTCTTCACATGACCAGGAAAACACATTGCGGAATTCCTTAAATAAGGTCGTATAGATAGCAATCTCCTCTGGAGAGCAGTTTGCACCAATATGTACATTTTCCACAACATTGGGATTTGTAGAGATGGTGATAGGGATACTAACGGAAATGTTTTCCATATTCCCCTTGGAAAAGATTCCCTCCCTTGGTAAGGGATTGATCGGTATATCAGCATCACCTGCCAGTCTCACATGGAACTCTTGATTTTCAATCCTACTTAACTCTGGAATAAAGTAGGATTTATGATGAAGATCTTCTCAGATCTTATCTCTCCTGCTCATAGCTTCCAAAATGCCTTCGTCTGAAGGCAAAACCATGTCTAAGCAATTGTCAATATACAAAGAGTTCTCTGCTCAAGCAGGCAGATAGGCTTCTTCCGGCTCCTCTGAGACTGTAGGAGGAACCGGAACAGGATCAACCGTGGTGTTAACGATAGCTTTATAAGCTACTTCCACTACCGATAAGGGCACTTCAGGTTTGTAATGGGAAGGAAGAACCCAAGGATCCATTCTATCGACAATCGTTGTGATAGACTTCCCTACACTAGTAGAACCTAATTAATTTATCGGGGCTAGGATATCGAATGTGACCATTAACGATGTATACATTCTATCCCCTAAGATCTCTGAAGCAGGTTTGACCTAATTAACCAATGGTATAGTGGACTCATTAGTTTCCATATGGCCCTTCCGAGTGAAACTGAATTGGTCAACACTAACCAACTTCCCTTCGTGCGGAAACACTACCACTCGAAGAACGACCAAGGAAATTGCACACATAACATAAGTCCAACTTCTCCCCAGAAAGAAGTTATAATCCAATGGGGCCTCAATCGCCTCTACTTCAACAGACACTGCCTTCCCTACCAACTTAATCTCAAAAGCTGGTAGGATACCATGTGGACTAAATGACCTTCCGTCGAAAGAAGTAAGGTGGAAGTAAGTAGGGTGTTCGATGGAACTAGCTCTAGAGATCCAAGAGCCTTCCAACAAGACAAAGACATGACACATGTGGAAGCATCTTCATCAACAACTGACCTTCCAATAGTTTTTACACCATGGATGACATCTATTGAAAAAGCCACATGATATGGCAGGTAAATTTTGACATCAGACAAATTAAACTTTGCCATAAGGCTTGATGAATCCATACTACCTAAGGCTGCTAAGAGTGCATCTCGTTGGGTGGGACAACTTTGTAGCACCTCCAAAGATGACATCGCACAAGGGTTTTGGGATAAATCTTCAACTACAGAGTAATTGGCTACAGTCCTAGCATTAGGATTGTGCAATGCTTTCTTGAAGACACCTTTCGGTATCTTAGGAATAGGTTCAACATGTTTCTCGATTGTGAGAGGGTTAAAAGTTTCACCTATAGACTTACCCTTCTCCGGAGCCTCCGTCTCATAGTTCTTGTTTCTAGTCTAGAGTAATGTCTTGAATCGAACCATGTTGATATAATTTTGGTCAGGGGCATTAGAAATGCCCCCAGCTACATTAGAAACTAAAGCTGCATTCTGTCCTTGAAGAAATGGATCCTTTAGGACAGTCGATTGTTTATTTTTGAGCAACTTCTGAGCTTGATCTATAAGAGGGAATTGATGGGTCTGGTGATCTTCCTGGCACAAATTACAAGGAAATTTCACCTTCTTCTTCTCTTTTTTGCCCCCACCATCATTATTTGTGGGTTTAGGCTTGTTTTGGTTTCCCTCACCTTTCTTCCCCTTTTTCTTTTTCCCACTAGGCTGCTGATTTCCCTTTTGGGAGGATTGAGAAAAAACGTTTGCATTTTGGGGTGAGGGGGTAGCCTTTGCTACCTCCGCTATAGAATGTTTAACAAATAACTCATGGAGTTGTTTTTCCAAAGACTCTAGAGTGGGAGATTTAATTGAACCAACCATGCCATCAGCATGGGGTCCAGGCTTAGTTTTCTCGACACTATGTGTTGGACGCGGTGCATCAGGGATGATTTCGTATAGAATCCCAGATTGAGAGTATATCAAATCTAACTTCTAGTCCCTAAGGAAAGCCTCTTACTCATTAGTTACTCCCAAGGTGGATACATCCTTAGATATATGCAACAATAAGGACTTAAGGAACCATTCTAACAAAAACTCGGGAGGGATAGTGGCCTTAATGAGCCTCTTCCACCTTCGCCACTCTTGGATATGATCCAAAATGTGAGTGGATTTGTCATGCCGAAAGGTGGACAATAAGTCTGTGCTAGCATCATACCAGACAGGAAGTTGGAAATGGTTAAGGAACACATTGGCTAAGTCCCAAAAACTATCAAACGCAACCTAGGGCAGTTCGATATGCCACTTTGCTGCAGCACTAGTCAGAGTTCTTTGGAACAATCTCAACCGAACGGTGTCATAATTCAATGATTTGGAAGAGAACCACAAGTGAAATGTGGTGATATGAGCCCCTGGGTCTTCACCAACTTTGCCCTCGAATTTTGGAATATCCGATGGTAACTTGGTAGTGACAGGTGGCCAGGTGGCATCATGTTTCACTGTGTCATTCATCAACTTGGACAAATTTGGCAAGTTTAAAGTTGCCAGGAAAGGAAGGTTGGACCTAACCGGAGCCTGAAAAGTACGAGCTTGGGAAGTAGAAGGACTTCCCCCCTGGTTGCCAATTGTAAAGGCAGGGTTTCCCCCAGCTACCGGTTGCGAATTAGTTAGACTACTTTGAAATGGATTTCACACATAAGCTAGTGGATTGTTCATGTGTGGTGCAGTGTATGTGGTTTGAGCCGCTCCAGTTGAAACTGGAGTCCGAAAAATAGGAGCAGGTATCCCTCCACTAAAAATCAAGAAGGGAGAGCTTGTGAATGGAGACGAAACTGGCATTTGGAAACCTTGACCATAATAGTTAGTATTTCCAAACTGCATCCCCACATATGCAGGTGTAGGGCCTACATAAGGAGTGGATGGGGGAATGTGCCCCCCATTCCATGGGAAACCCTGGACAAATGAAGAGGATCCAACAAGACCACTCTTAGCAGTGTATGCAAAAGAGGGTGAAGTAGAAGGTACACTGGGAATCCTAGTGACCACCCCACAAGAAGTGCCTACTACATTTGTGGAAGCCGGTGGTTGAACCACTTGACTAGCTAGAGTTAAAGGAGTAGAAAATATATTTGTTCTAGGAGTACCAACTGGGGGAGGTGGCAATCCTTCAACCATAATAGCTGAGATGGGGGTAGATGGACTCTCTCCTGCACTAGCCATAAGTATGCTCACAGGAACACCAATCACAGGTGAATTAAATGGACGAAATTGGATGATCACAAGATCGTTTAAGTGAGTAAGAGGTGAATTAAAGTTTCTTGCAAACTCGTCGGCCTGCAAGTCTTCTATCTGTACTGTGGTTGTATCAACTTGGTTTGTCCTAAGTTTGGTTCACCTGGAACTTCACTGATTCTTACCAATTCGAAAGAACTGTTTGTGTGTAATCTCCGCCTTTGAGGGGGTGGTGGAGGCTCCAATGTAGTAAATGGAGGAATGTTTTGCAACCTTCTTGACCTTCTGAGAGGTTGGTCCTCCATGATTGAAAATTGACTCTTCACACACCCTAAGGTCGACTAAACACAAACAAACCACACATCAATCACTACAAAATTTCCTAAATCCAAAACATACACAAAGGGTATAATATATGCTTTCCAAAAGAAAGTTGAGAGATAGTTACTTGGTGTCCCTGTAGATTTTTTTAGACATAAGCGGATGAATCATGCACCGCCCTCCCACACCTTCTGCCGAGGTTACCTTCCAAGCGCGTCCAAGGTCAACCAGAAATATCCTTCCGGTGTACTTGTGTATGAACCTGTTGAGGCCTGGAAAATTGCACGTAAAAACAGTTAGGGATTCTCCCCAATAAATGTTCCCAACTAACCCATTATTGTTTGGTATGGGGAATCCGTCCGATTTACGGTCCAGCTACTGTAGGTCAAGTAACGAATTAAAGGTTTTAGCGGTTATAGCCCGGTCCACCGTGTATATTTTTAGTTTTTTAAGTTTTCAGTATGATATGCCAGTGCCTATCTAAGAATGCAGATTGATAGAGAATACGAGGAGCGGTCACAATTTGATGTGCAGGTTCTTACCTCTCGTCTTAACTCTCTCGCCTCTAAATCACACATAGCAAGAAAACCAAAACTAACTAACTAACCTATCCCTAGGGAGCAAGATTATCATTTGTCAATGAGTAATGTATTTCTGTGCATGCATTAAGAAAAATCATAGATAGCTGTTACTTATTTCAAAACACATGAACATTAATAGATAGATGAAAAACAAGATAGCTCATTGTTTATGAAAACCGTCATTACTCATAGTCGAAATTTCAGAGAATAAACTAGAGAGTATTCATAACAAGAACATAGGTTCAAAGAGTTAGAACGATCTCACAATTAATGGACAACAGCTGAAAATGAAATAGTTCACATTCAACAAATCCATAGCACAACATTTGAAACATCCCACCAAGCTTTCTCCAACAGGCAACTTGTAATTCTTTATTGCAAAAGGAAATAGTTCTTCTTACAACATACTCTCACAAATCTATCTGGGAAAAACTCCCTTATTACCTCTAACTCTCCTATACTTATACAAAATAGAAAAAACCTTTGGGTCCCCCCTCCCCCCCGGGTGACCTTTGGGCTTCCCCAACCGTTTAATCTCACAATTTTGTCCTTTTGTGAGTGCTCATGATTCATACAATGCATTACATTTCAGATTAAGACTTATGAGTACTTCATAAAAATGGATCAGCTCGGTAACTTATGAACCTTTTCCCAAGCTTGGGCCTTTGTTGCTATTGATCCTACTTTGTCTTTTATATATTTCTTTGAAGCAACAATCATCAACTGGGTCTAAAAAATCCTCTAGTTATGTTTGGAATTAAAAAAAAAAAACATCATTAATTTGGACTGCATTCAAGATCATCTAACTTTCAATAAAACATAAACCATACTATCAATAAAAATAAGCATCAAAAGTGAAGCCCGGTACTGCGTTTTCGTCGCTAAAACCCTAACTTGATAAAAAACAGAGAACTTCCGTTGCCCATGAAATATGGTAAAAGCTCACAAAAAGGTGGGAAATCCTTACCGGTGGGAAAAACTAAGCATCAAACCAACAAAATCCTCATCGACGAACGGAACAATTAAACATCAGATGGTTAGTTCACTAAGCCACCGCAATGGCGGGAACCATATAGACTAAGGGTTCCATAGTCAACATAAAACATCGGCGGTTGGCAACTCTAGAGCTAAAAGTTAGAGCTCAGAACCACTAAACATTGGCAAGATAGTTTACTAGAAAACCGCAACGACGGAAAGTGGAGAGACAACAGGTTCCGCAACCAAAGGCTCAATGCTGCCGCCGCGTCGGCAACGCAAAGGACTAGCCCCCCCCGATCGATAGTCAAAACCATTCCAATAGCAAAAACAAAACATCGCAAAGCAAAAAATTGATCAATAAAACCAAGGCATCAACAAAAATCAGAACTATCCATCGGTACGTTCTGTATTCGTCCTTCGAAACAACGGTGATATAGAAAACTAATGCCCCGCTTCACACATCAATAGACTTCCGATAGCGATCAGAAAAATCATTGAAACATGAAAAATCATCACAACGTTAAGTGCTCAAAAAACTTTAAAGTTGTGCAGCGGTTAAAATAGTTCGTATACCCTCTGAAACATCGACGGCATAAAGAACTAGAGTTCTGACTCAAACTTCAACTGACCTCCGATAGCGATAAAGGAAAATATTCAGATCAAAAGGACATTACTTCCAAATCAAACTTTAAATTCCCAGTCAAAAGCATTGGCTGAAAAAAGCAGTTTTCTGAAAAACAAAAACACAGTTGACCTCAACCAACTTCAAACAATCCAAATTTGTAACAGAAGACAACAAAATTCAGCAATCCAAACAATCCCATGCGAGATAAAATCAATAAGGAGGGTCCAAAATTTTAAAAAATTGGGAAAATAGTTGCAGCTACAACAATTGGTGACTACCTGGTGAACCCAGATCTCTGGACAATTTCTTCCTTAAGTAACAGACTGTTTAACAATAAAACCAACATGTTGAATTCTTCTAGATGTCTAGATTTCCCAAATGGAAAATATATGTACTTTTAATCATTGATGATAGTCCAATTTAGGAAAATGGAAACCAAGATTTCAAAGTCAAGATAAATCTTTTGAGGCCAGGAATATGAGTTTCATTTTTTACCTTTGTCTTCGGGTAGCTTCCAGCTTAGACACCACAGAATTGTAACATATGGTAAACAGAAATATTCATTTGTTCCTCATTCCCATGCCATTTTGCACTTTTTGTGATTTTGGACCTTTTGTCCTTTTTGAGTCCTCCTGCATGCCTTTCTTTCTGAATTTTTTATTCAGAATCCTCTATCCATAGTGTCCTTTTGTGTGAGAGATGTATTTAATTTTCAGCTCACGGACAGAGAAGAACTTTTGGCAATTTTGTACTCATATGGTTCAGTACTTTGTTTTGATACATATTGATTTCTTAGGAGTTTTTTGACTCTTATTTTCCTTTTGGCTTTCAAATATTGGCATGGGATCATTTATATATAATAACTGTTTACCCTGCTTCCTTTCCATGGGTCTTTTGCTGTCACTCCCTATGACATTTTCAAATGTGAGATGGATGGAGCCTCGAAATAGTATTCCATACTTTTTGATCCTGAGTTATTTTACAAGGATTAAGTAGGACTTCAATGTGTTCATAGCCATTTAGGAAAACTACTAAACTAGAAGAAATTCTTTCGGACAAATCACTAATACACAGTCTTATAATCAAGGATTTTAGTTAATCCAGAACTCTGATGCTCTCCATGCAACCAAAAGTATGCTTCTTTTATTGAAACCAAATAAAATCTAACTAAACAAACAGAAATAAATCACAACAAAAAATAAACAACCAAATCAGTTTATTTATGTACAAAATAAAACAAAAAATCAGGAAAAATAAGGTTTGAGAACTAAACCGTTAACTGGTAATTCTCTTTCCACCCTTGTAAATCTTGCAACTTGTAGGTCGAGGGGCCAAGCTTTGCTGCAATCTGAAAGGGCCTACCCATAATTATTGAAACTTCGTGTGCTTCCCCTTTTCATCATGTGGGTGATCCCACTTAAGAACCAAACCTCCCACTTCAAATTCCTTTTTTCCAGCTTTATGCTTATCAAACCACCGTTTTACTACTTCCTGTTGATGCTTAAAGCGTTCTTTGGCTTTGGATCTAGACTCTTCCGCCTTCAAAAGATTATAGATTCTAATTTGCAGGATTTCATTATCTGTACCTCTAGACTCTTGAGCTATTATGGAAGAGGGTAGCATAATGTTGGGAGGCAGAATAGCTTCTTTTCCATAAACAAGGGTATACGGTGACACACCTAAGGAATTATTGGGTGTGACTATATCATCCCAAAGAGAATTCGGTAATGCTAAATGCCAACTTCTCTGGTTTTCTATCACAGTTTTCTTTAAGATCCTAATCAGATTCTTGTTTGTAGATTTTGCCAAACCATTTCCTTGTGGGTAATAGTTTGCAGAATAATGCGACTTAATTCCTCTTTCATGAGCAAATGCAGTTAATATAATAGAAGAAAAATAAGTAGCATTATAAAAAACTAGGGAAATTGGAGCCCCAAACCTAGTCATAATATGATCTTGCAAGAAATCCATGACCGCATCTTCATTTACTTTACATAACGGAATCCGCTCGACCCATCTAGTGAAGTAGTCAGTTTCCGTCAAAATGTATTTGTGTTGTAAGGAAGAATTTGGTTTTATAATGATATCAATCCCCCATTGCTCGAATGGTTCTATTATCATCACAGGCTTCAATGGTCCTGCTGCTTTGGCTTGTCTTCCCCCACACCTTTGGAAGATATCACACTTTCGGACATGGGCATTCGCATCCTTGAATAGTGTGGGCCAATAGTATCCAGCTCTGTGAATTTTATGGGTTGTCGTATCTCCGAAAAAATGACCTCCAACAGGCCCATCATGTAACTCTGTTATGACTTTCTTTGCATCTTCTTTCTCCAAACATCTGAGAAGAATTCCATCATAATTCTTTCTGAATAATATTCCATCAATAATATGATATGCAGCTGATTTAAGGCACAACGCTCTTTGCTGTTTGGAATTCCAATGTTCTGGAAACAATCCTTCCTAAAGGTAATGAACAAGGTCTCGGTACCAGGAATCTGGAGCTATGAAAAGAGGACATACATCCATCATCTATAACTCAACTTCGTTGTCCCAACTGTTTTCTTCATTGGTTTTACCTTTAGCCATTAGTTTGCACAGTCCTTTCCCTTTAACTATGGAGGTTGGTTTGAATTCGAGGTCATATTCTTGTAAAGTTGTTACCCAGTCGCCCCTTCTTTCTCCTAATTCTTTTTGTATGAAAAGAGACCTTACAGCTGGGTGTGGAACTATTACCTTCGTTCGGTTCTTAAGTATGTATGGTCTGAATTGTTTTACTGCTTTGAAAACTGCATAAGCTTGTTTATACATAGTTGGGTAATTCAATTTGGCCCCTTGCAGACCAGTTCTCATCTCCCCCATCTTCCTTCCGAGTAAGCACCGCTGCCAATGAATCATCAGATGCGAAAGTGTACAAAATAAAATCCTTTTCAAAATTTGGACTTTTAAGAGATGGTGCATGTGCAATAGATGTCTTTATTTTACTAAATGCGTTCTTTTCCACATAGTCCATTTGAATTGTACACTTTGTTTCACCATTTGCTGCAAAGGTTTAACAATTTGAGCAAAATCCGGTACAAACCTTCGCACGAAATTAATCGTTCCCATGAATGATTGCATACCTTTTTTGTTATGGGGTAAAGGGATCTGTTCAATGACCTTAATCCTTTCTGGGTCTATGGAGATCTCTTTTTTAGAAATGGTGTGACCTAGTAGCTTCCTTCTACAACCGCAAACACACACTTCTTGGGATTCAACGAGATACCATATTTTCGGCAACGCTCGAAAATTTGTTTTAGATGGAATGCGTGTTCTTCTCTCTTCTTTGAAAATATCGTGATATCATTGAGATATACCACAACACTAAGGCCAATCAGACCGTGGAAATCTATATCCATGGCCCTCTAGAAAGTAGCTCCAGCATTTATGAGTCCAAAGGGCATCCTTCTGTAAGCAAAAGTTCCCCACCTTGTTCTGAATGTAGTTTTAAGTCTGTCTTCTTTAGCTACTAACACTTGATTGTAGCCAGAGAATCCATCTAATAATGAAAATAACTCAGAACCTGAAACCATATGCAATATCTGTTCCATGGGTGGGACTGGATAGTTGTCTTTATCCGAAGCGCGATTTAGGTTTCTGAAATCCACACGTAGCCTGATTTCTCCAGATTTATTCCTTACTGGTACCAAATTCAAAACCCATTCCGAGTGTCTGACTTTGAATATAATTTTAGCATCCAATAATTTCTTCACTTCATTCTGAATTAAAGGCTCCAGTTTTGGATGCATTTTTCTCAAAGGCCGTTGATAAGGCTTGACCCCAGACCTAACAGGGATGACATGCTGTATAATTTTTGTGTCATATGTTTTAAGTTCTTCATATGTCCATGAAAATACATCTTTGTACAATCTGAACAAACTAATGAACTTATTTCTTTCACTGGGAGAGCAACACTTTCCCAAATTCACATATTTGGGCTCAACTTCAGTTCCTAAATTTATCAGCTCGAATTGTAAAGACGAGCTATGAGTCTTGACATTTGTTGGTATTCTGAATTTGTTGTCTAAATCAAACATCTGCTCTAAGGTCCTGACCCCTTTAGGAATAAAGTTGTCGAATTTTAACTCAGCTTGATGTTCTTCATCATTGATAATTGCCCCTTTGAAGGTCTCGTCATTCATCAAACATTCCAGAATTTGTTGATCATCATCAAAAACCCATAAATTGGTGATCATGTCTGGAACCAAAGGCCTGAAAAGTAATTCAATAGAACATATATTATTAGAGGGTATAAGCCTTGCAGCTGAGGTAGCTAACAAGTCAGTTGCTGCATTCTTTATCCTAGGAATGGATACAATATTAAATGCATAATTTTTTTTATAGCAAATCCCATACTTCATTCTGATAAGCTTTTAAATGAGGTGAAATGCAATGTATCTGATTTCGAATCTGTTTTACAATTATTTCAGAATCCCCATACACTTTCAGATTTTCTACTTTTAATTCAATTGCTTTTCTTAGTCCCTGAACTAATGCTTCATATTCGGCTGTGTTATTGGTACATTCAAACTCTAATCTACATGAAAGGAAATGTTTATTTTTCTTTGGATCAATCAGGACACAGTCAACTCCTGATCCTTCCAATGTCTTAGATCCATAAAAAAAAAGTGTCCGAAAACTATCTACTTCTACTGCACTTGAATAAAAAACTACATCTGAAACTAAGTCTACTATTTTACAATCAATCTCATCAGCCTGTGAAAACCGAAGGAGATCAGGCTGAGTGTCTGGTGTACCGCTGGCTTCTTCCGCTTGGTAGTTTCCTGGTTCTAGTTCAATGAAGTAATTCCCCAATACAGAATTCACTGGTTCATTCTTACCCTCCAACTGAGTAACATTGTGCTTCATGTGGGGCTCTCTTAATACTTTAATTTGATTGGGACTTCCCTTATAAGGAAACCATAGATGTGACCAATCTGATGCAAAATATCCATTTAGCTTTGCTGACCAATCCCGACTCAAAACAAGTCCATAAGCCTCAGGTATGTCTGCTACTACAATATCAATGAACTGACATACCTTTTCATTTGAAGATAATCGAATCAGAACATCCTCCATTTCCCCAATTACCTTCACAACTGTTCTGTCTAATTGAATAACCTGCCAAATAGATGGTTTAGGTTGTTCATTTATCTTCTTGCAAACTGACAGTGGCATAACATTGACAGATACCCCTGAGTTTAATAAACAGTTGTTCACGTTATGGTTGAAAATCTCGAAAGTTAGGAGAAATGGTGGGGTTTTGTATTTAGACTTACCTCCCACACTTGCTTCACCAATTTCTTATTCTTCAGGTTGGTTGTCAGTGGGAAGCTTTTCCTTTGGTACTTCGAGTGCTTTTAACAATTTTTCTTTTTGTTGAGGTACATTGCACATTTCAAATAATGAAATATTTTCCTTAGCCCTTTTAATATCTTCCACAATATCATACTCCGTCTTATGTTCTTCTAGATTCTTTTTTACATTATCACTTTTCTCTACAATTGGCTTAACAGGCATGTTGATTTTCTTCGGATCTTGACTGGTAATGGTAAATTAAGAAATTTTATCAGCTGTGGTGCTCTTCTGAATTTTCTTTACATTTTCCTGAAGTCTCTTAATTTTTGGGAGTATTGACCGATCTTCTTTTATCAAGCCTTGAATTCTAGTTGTCACATTTGTTTATGATATATCCTCATGTTTCAGATCACTTTCCTCCTTAGTATCAAACATCGAGACAGAGTCCCATAAAACCATAGTATCCTCTTCCTTTTTTTCTGTGGGTTGTTTATTACCTTTTTCTTCCTCATCAACTTCTATTAGTTTGGAATCGAATAGCTGATTCATTACTAATGTCGTTGAATTTATCCATTGAGGACAATTTTTTTTAGAATGGGGCTGCTGATGAAAGGTGAAAAAATGATCCATACCTACCTCCGTTAAATTCATTGATGCAGGACTGTGTGGAGGAGGTTTAGATTGATTGTTGTCCTCTCTCCTTTTATAGTAAGGTTTATATGCTTTCTGAGTCTCCTTTTATTTTTCCAGATCTATCACTCTGTTAGATAGATTCTGCATCATTTTCATCATTCCTTCAAAGTCATGTGACTATTCCTCCTTAGGCTTAGTAAATAATAAGGCTTTCTTACCCAAAGTTTTTACTCCTGACTGCTCAGGATAATCTTCTATGCTCTCTTTTTCAGCTTCTACTCTCTCAGATTCTTCATAAGTTTATGATAATGTAGGTTTGATTGACATCTTAGCAAACATGGCCAAGTCAGGCCCTAAAGCTGAAGTATAATATTCAATCGGAACTTTATCAGACAGTTTATCAGTTGCAGAAAAATTCTTAAGATAAGAAGCAAACCTTTGGGTGAAACTATGCACCTTTTCTTTTCTTTCTTTCTTTAAAGTGCACAACCCTTTCCTTAGAGCTGCATGAGTTTTCTGGGCTGCATATTTACTTCTGAATATTCTTTCAAATGTGTCCCAGTCTGTGATTGAGTTTGCAGGCAGAGCAAAATACCATGAGGCTGCTGCTCCTTTCAGGGTATGTGGAAACAATATGCAGACTACATCTTCATGTTCTCTAGCACTTAATCCTTATACAGCCAAGTAAAATCTTTGCAAATGATCATCTTCTAAAATCTTTTCACTTGGGTCAAAATTAGGTAACATTTTCTCAAAAGCCCGAGGTAAGTCATGCAAAGGAGGTGCTAGGTTTAAAGGTGACCTAGCCTTCCAAGCAGGTGGTGGATTTGGTGGTTTGGGTGGCTGATTTGCGTTTACATTAGCCATGATTTTTAGTGGAGAATGAGGTGGTGAATGAATAGGTGTATGAACAGGCGAACAATAGGGTGTATCTGGGTCCAACTGGTTGAACAACTTCCTGTAAGGCTGTTTCTATTAGTTCTTCAAAATATTCAACTAGCACTCCGTCTTCCAATATATGACAATCTTTCTTCTTATATTCTCTTCTGGGTAAGGTAGGGATAATCGGTAATCCTCTGATATTCTTTGCATATGCCCTAGTAAATCTTCTCAAATCGTCAACTACTTCGTTATCGACAGGAAACAAAAACTCTTTACCCTTCTCTTTAAGAATTGGATTGGGAAACAATCTGCTTTCAAAACTGTCACCGGTGGAATAATCTCAAGAAAATGGGTTTCCTCGGCCAGCCATGCACTGGCGGCCCTCCTTCTAGCGCCAAAAGCCGTTGAGGCCTAGAAAATCGCAGGTAACAACAGTTAGGGATTCTCCCCAATAAACGTTCCCAACTAGCCCGTTATTGTTTGGTATGGGGAATCCGTCCAGTTTACGGTCCGGCTATCATAGGTCATGTAACAAATTAAATGTTTTACCAGTTACGGCCCAACCCACCATGTATATTTTTAGTTTTTTAAGTTTTCAGTATGATATGAAAGTGCATATCTAAGAATGCAGATTGATAGAGAATACGAAGAGTGGTCACAATGTGATGCGCAGGTTCTTACCTCTCATCTTAACTCTCTCGCATCTAAATCACACACAGCAAGAAAACTAAAACTAACTAACTAACCTATCCCTAGGGAGCAAGATTAGCATTTCTCAATGAGTAATGTATTTCTGCGCATGCATTAAGAAAAATCACAGATAGCTGTTACATACAATCAACTTTTATAGAAATTGAAATGAGAATAGGAAGAGAGTTTGGCTTACCCAATTTATGACGGTTGATCCAAGTTTGGTCTTCTCTCACTTCAACCTTCTCAAAAGCTTCTAGGGCTGCTTCTCTTCAACTGCAAAGATCCAATTATTCAAGAAAGATCTCATACATATATATATCAGAGGTTATATGAAACATATTAATAATATAAATAACATCATTCATTAACCAATATACATGAGAAAATCACAATACAAGATTGGAAGAAGAATTCTCTTTATTAATAAACAATGAATAGGTGAGAATACAACCTAGCTTTTGACACAAGGACTCCTCTACAACCGAGGACTCTAAGTTCTGTTGCTCCAAGACTCTGAAGATATACCACCAACATAACTTTGCCCTTTAAAAATTGATTGATTAGCCCCATCCCAAGGCCTCTATTTATACATTGGGAAATAGAGAGGTTTCGAAGGTTAGGATAGTTGAGACAGTTTGGATAGTTATGGATTAAGGCCCAACTAATCTCATCTAATCATGATTTATATTTTTTAAATTCGAATTAAGGTACACGTGAGTGTTTATATAGGCAAGGCGCATATGACACGCTTTCTACTCAAAGGAAACTTGCGTATGCTATGTACATGTGGGTTGCAATGCACATAGTCATGTGTGACACGCAATTCGCAATTCACATAGTCGTGTGTGCAACCCAAAACTCAAAATAGAAAATATATCAAGCTGGTATGGATATCATGCATCAAAGGTCATGCACATCTATATTGTTTTGGACACTTCAATTCTAATTGTCCCTTTGTGTACCAACATAATGAATGTCAACACTCGGACAGAGAAGTGCCATTTTGGATGATAACACTCTTTCTTGCTCTCGTGCTCTCTGTTCTTATTATGCTTTCTTCTACTCCTACTGATCCACACACTTCCTGGATCAACTCTTCTACTCTACTATCTGTGCACTCAGCTGCAGAATGACTCTTCCAAAACGGTCTGTACACACAGCTGCAGATCCGCAACTCAACAACCTTCTAGTACTATGAGACTTCTCTCTGATTCATTCAATTATTTCTAACCATTCTGATATTTATAACAACCAAGCCTTATACAAAATGAGTTCCTCGAATTTATACATTTTACAAGACTGCGCAGGCTCGACTGGGTACAACTCATTTGTTACAGTCATAAATAGCCACAAAAACGTCTTTCATTACATTTGTACAGGCCATAACTAGCCACAAAAATGTCCTTCAATACATGTTCTATAACCCATAACTAGCCGCAAAAACATCCTTCAATACATGTTGTACAAGCCATAACTAGGCGCAAAAACTTCCTTCAGTCTTTCGTCGACCCGAGCACCTACGACATTCGTGACTTGTCGCTTTTCAGCCTTTACTCCTTTACGTGCCCGCAGAATCTCTTTTCCTTTGTCGCACTGCTCCGTTGTCGCAACTTTCTTTCCTCTGCGCTTGCTTTCCTTCCTTTACCTCATCGTGCACCTGTTTTTCTTGCCTTGCTCTTGTGCTTCTATTTCTTTCTTGTGCTCTTCCCTGGCCCAACAGGCTCCCAAGCTCAGTCAGCAACACCTACAAGGCATGCACAGTCTCACTTGAGATATCTTAATGTGTAACTTCCAGAACCATGTTTCCACAACCGGTGAGGGATTATAGTCCCCTGGCACGCAGCCAAGGAGCTTGACAGAGTTGAAAGGTTGGAGTCTTTTTACTAACTCAAGAGCAACACAATAGTGCGACACAACCAACGTGCGACATAGAATTTCCCTTAACAACTTAACAACTGACGCAACTGTGCGGTGCATATGGTTCCTTAACAATAAAGGATAGTGACGCGACTGTATTACAACTTAACAGTAAATGAACATGACACAGTACACAATGCTTCGACAATGCTTTAGTCATTCATTCATTCAACTACTTTTATCAGTATTGCGACATTCATTTAAACATTAAGTAATAATAATGCAATATAACCAATAAATAATCACAACCATTCAACAAGCACATTCATTCGACATAAGATGTAACATGGAAACCCAACCTAGAAAAACCACCATTGTGCTCTTCATATGGCATGTGAAATATATGGCACCTTGTAGTTTGTGACTTGACTGCAAACTGTTTTGAGATATGTCTTTTCAGCTTAGACTCTTTCTTGCTCTCATGCTCTCTGTTCTTATCATGCTTTCTTCTACTCCTATTGTCCGCACATAGCCTGGATTGACTCTTCTACTCTACTATATGCGCACTCAGCTGTAGAATGAATCTTACAAAATGGCTTATGCACACAGCTGCAGATCCACGACTCAACAACCTTCTACTACTATGAGACTTCTCTCTGATTCCTTTAAGTATTTATAACCATTCCAATCTTCTAACAATCGACCCTTATACAAAATAGGTTCCTCCTATTTATAGGTTCGACAAGGCCACGTAGGGTCGACTGGGTACAACTCATTTATTACAGTCATAAATAGCCACAAAACATCTTTCATTACATTTGTTTAGTCCATAACTAGTCGCAAAAAAGTCCTTCAATACATGTTGTATAAGCCATAAATAGCCGCAAAAACATCCTTCAATACATGTTGTACTAGACATAACTAGCTGCCAAAACGTCCTTCAGTCTTCCACCGACTCGAGCACCTACAGTCTTCCTGACCTATAGCTTTCTAGCCTTTACTCCTCTACCTTCCTACATATTCTCTTTTCCTTCGTCGCACTGCTCCTCGTCGCAGCTTTCTTTTCTCTGCGCTTCCTTTCCTTCCTTTACCTCATCCTGCACCTATTTTTCTTTCCTTGCGCTTGCGCTTCTGTTTCTTCCTTGTGCTCTTCCCTAGCCCAATAGGCCTCCAACACTCACATGTGGCTTGTCCCAAGCCACTAAGAAGGTTTATGGTTCTGGCACTAGCTATGCCATGGTACCAACCTTGTCCTGAAATTCCTTAAAAATTCCTTGCACATGGGAAACCTCTTCGGGTACCTTCTCCGCTTGCTTCTCCAATTGCTCAACACAACTGGAACTGATATGTTCTAATGGTACATCTTCCAGCAACTGATTTATGTGTTGGAGCTTTTGCTGTACATCTTGAATGAGCCCTATAACATGTTCTGCTTCTGACTGGTGTGCTTTAAAGTCATCATTTCATCTCTGATCCTTGTTGCACAGAGTTTTTACCTGTTTCTGCAACTATTTTAGCTCATCTACGATTGCGAGCTTTTCTTGGATGGGAAGCTTCTTCATGTCTGCCTTAACTGCTGCGATTTTCAATTCGGTTTGGTGCACGTCCTCTATGAACTTTGTCATTGTTTCATCTTCCAGAAGCAATTCCCACATCATAGATACGACGTCGATTGCTTCATTGTAGAGCTTATATCCCTCCTTAATCCGATCAATAGCCTCAAATGTTGTTTTCTTGCGCTCTTCTAGGACCTCAGGGGGCGTAATTGGTTGTTGTTGCATTTTAAGATCTTCCACCTGTTTCTTTAGATCTACGACAATCCTGGATAGCTGGGCTACCTTTGCGGCTACATCTACATCTTATTCGCCTTCTTCTATGGGGAACCCTACGACTGCGCTAGTTATGGCTTCCTCCAGCATAATCTTGCTGTGTTCTTGTGCTTGAATCTCTTGCTCCTTCTTCCTAAGAAGGACCTTGTGCTCTTTTGCCTTCCTTGTTACCTTTTTATCCTAATAATCCATAGCATTTTCTCTCATTCTAATTTTAGTCACGGCCGCATGCTGAACAACATATACTTTGGCCAATTCTAGTTTGGAAAATTATAGCGACAGTGTCCCCATCGCCTGGATAACATCATCGAACTCCTGCGTTCCTGTTTCTACTGCTTATGCTTTGAATGCTATTTGAGCGGTGGAAACAATAGTGGTGCAAATAATGTATCACCAGGATCAACGTTGTATGTCTTAGCTTTGACTGTGCTCTTTACCTCATTAATATCCTCAGTGAGCTTATTTACATGCTCGATGAGTTTGTTGGTTAATTTCATATATTTTTTACCTATACATTTAAAGCTGGTCTTTGCCACTTCTGTGACTGCGTCTGCAAGCAGGCTCGTCTTCTTTAGCTAAGTTGACAGTATTAGCCGTTTTATCAACTTTGCGATTCTTGTGCTGTGGCTGGTGTTCCTCCTGTTCATGTTCTCTCTGTTGGGTCTACACATCCTTGTCAGTGGGTGTGTCTTCTGAATCATCCTTATCAGAGTTGTCATCATTGTTGTGATATTTGTCTGAACTCGGCGTCTGGTTTCCTTGTGCGTCGCCCCCATCAATACCTTGGCCATTCCCTTAGTCATTACCTTGGTACATCTCTTCATCAACTGGGACGCACCATTCCTCAGGCTAGTCTTGGATGGCTACTTCAACATCCTAGTCAGTAACCATGAAGTGTGTTGGCTGCGCTTTCTTCTTAGGGTCTTGCTGCGACTGCAAGATGATATTGTGGACACCAGCCTAGAAGTTAATGAAAGGTGCATACCTTTGGACTGTCCCAACTCGTAGTCTATGCTTGTGTCGCACGATGTCTCTTAACGCCTCCGCATACAGAAATAAATCTATGTTATTATCTTTCTATTGGATCTTGTCTTCCTTGTATTCCCATAGGTTATGATATTTCGTGTCACTACAAAATACTGGGACATCTAGCGGCTGGTAGTTCGATGTGTCTGACCAAACTACAAAATAAATTAAAATCCACAACCAAGAGTAGTGGAATTTGGTCTTACTTTCTTCCTGCTTTTTCCTTACATCTTCTAGCATCTCATTCAGTAAATACTACAACTAATTGAGCAACACTCCTACTGCACATTGTTTCGCTAGTTCCACTGTCTCGACAGTGCACTCAGTGGGCCACATCTTGTGCAACATATTGCAAGATAATATTTTTGCGGTGAACCTCACTCTATTGTCAGTTATCGAGGAAATCAAGAATCCTCTATTCATGCACATGAGGTCATACTTTTCCCTCATATTTGTGGCATCTCTATTTGTGCGCAGATATGGTGCAGGGTCAGCTCCTTGATGAGGGAGACCTGTTATTGAGAAAATGAGCTTGACATCGAAAGAATATGGTTTGTTGAGCCATAAGTAGCGTCCATGGAAGCAGACCAAGAGCTATCGCACATATCTGCTTACTTGTTTACTTCAGCCAAATTGCGACATGAGTAGTAAATTAATTAGGTGCACACTTTTTATACCTCGATCCCAGTCCACTGGGACTACAAGTTTTGGCACAGGCGACATGGCTGGAAGAGTGACCATGTAGTTGTGTCTTTCTAGGTCTGCTTTTTTACGCGTATCATTATCTTCAAATTGCAGTTTCACCAGCTTTGGGATGATGTTCATTAACAATGACACTCTAGCAGGGATATGGGGTGCAACCAAGGAGGAGCGTGCTTTCGTCGAGAGCTTCACTTCAGGCACCTCTGGTCTCCTTGGTTGAACATATGGAGGTAGCAGGTTCTGCTCCTCTATAGTGGCATTCGGTTCTCTTCGTGATGGCGGAGCTGGTATATCCATGGTGCCCTTGCACTTCATGCTAGGCTTCTCCTTTGATACCCTTACCCAAGGCCTTGACATGCCTGGAAGATATGCACTCAACACATACTATCGTGGCCCGAAAGCTGGTGGATTATGAACCGAGGTCGCAGGGGCCGAAGCAGGGGCCAAAGCGGCAACATGAATTGTCTAGGGAGGTGACCACACCATTGTTTCTGGTTCTTAGTGTACTTTCCATGTCTCTGGTGATGCAATCTCTTCAACTATCGGGCAAGGTGAGGCGACGGTAACGTCAGACTATTCACTGGTACTGGAAATAGAAATTACCATTAGCTTTGGCTCTCACAGTCACAAACTTTGGTTCTCTCTTTCTCCCTTGTACGTAAAAATGAACCTTGACAAAGAAGCCTTATATTTATAGGCATGTGATAGTCGTGCATGTAATCATTCAATGGCATATCGAAGTCTTGTCGATCATAGGGCTTCCCTTCCAACCCATGTCAGAATTAACTCGCACACTTGGGCGTTGATATATACCTATGAGGATAGTTATGGTGAGGACAACAGATGGGACCAAAAAGTACACCGCCACTTTCCTTGGACTTGTCGAATTAATGATGCTTTGCTGTTATAACCGCCTAAATATTCTCGGCTACTCACCCCTTAATGGCACCAAGATGTCATCTCCGCCTTTATTACAGGATTTACATACTTATGTCGCAGACGTGTGACATAATAGTTTCCTTTTTTCTTTTTCTTTCCTTAGTTTTTTTTAATGTGCCGCAGCCATCGTGGTAAGGATTCAACCGACTGTTGTTTATCATTCCTGTGACCGATGTCCCATCCAGCTTGTATAATTTCACTGCGCCCACATCAGTGGTGTGTGTGACCACATATAACCCTAGCCAATGTGTCTTTAATTTTCCTGGATGCTTCAAAAATTTGCTTTCATATAGCAACACAAGTCCTCCGACTTCGAAATGCTTAGTTATAATATGGCGATCATGCCATGCTTTATGCCTTTGCTTCTCTATGTTTTGATGGAATCCTGCGACGAAGCATTCTTCCTCTATTTGAAAAAGCTTTGATAGTCTCTACTCGATAGCATCCACATCTATAATTTCAGTTAGCACATCAATCCTTCAGCTTGACACAATATATTCCATTGGCACAACAACTTCTTGTCCATACACCAGTCTAAATGGAGTGTGTCCTATCACTCGCTTGCAAGTTGTGTGGTACGCCCATTGCACAGCTGAAACTTTTTGACCCCAATCATCTCTTCGTGCATTTCATACTTTGGTTAATGCATTTTCCAGAATCTTGTTGAATGCTTCAACTCTTCTATTCACATGAGGATGACAGGGTGTTGTTTTCCTATGTTGAATCTGGAAATCTACGGTAAGCTCATCAATCATTTTGTTAACAAAATTCGTACCTTGACCACTTAGAAGAATTTTCGGGTAACCGAATTTGGTCACCACATTTTCAAATAAAAACTTTGCTGCAGTCGCAGCAGTACAATCTTTAACAGGTGTGGCTTCAGCCCATCTGGTTAAGTAGTCTGTTGTTGTGATAATATAGCACGCACCAGTCCATTTTCCTGGTAGAATGATAGGACCAACAAAATCAATGACCCATTTATCAAATGCTTGAAGGGTTATCTGCAGTGCTAACGACATTTCGTCATGTCTCAACGATTTTCTTGTTCTTTGGAAAACATCACAGCTTCGACAAAATCTCTTGGTATCCATATGTATGGTTGACCACCATAATCTAGCTTGCAATATCTTACGCACAGTTGAAAACACACTGACATAATATTTCATCAGGGCCCATCTTGTATAGTTGTCATGCAATCAATGTGAAATCAGCGGCTTTGACGACCAACTGTTTCTCCTACGCAATGGTGAACCCTTCAGGCGCACAACCTGTACACAAAATGTGAATGATAGCCTCAAACTTTTTATCAACCATGAAGACCACAAATAATTGCGTGTCTGGAAATTTATCCTCCAAGCTGGTTGGTTCTTCACCACTTTATATCCTTGACAAGTGTTCAAGTCCCACATTCAGTTGACCAAGTTTAATAATGACCTCAAAATCAAATTCTTGAAACAGGAGGAGCCATCGATAGATATTCCCCCCCAACACTGGCTTGTTAGACAGGTATTTTAATGCCGAATGATCAATGTACATTTTAAAATGTCCACCCAACAAATAGTGTCAGAACTTCTGTAGCACATATACCATGGAGAGTCCCTCTCTTTCTATCGTCGTGTATTTTTTCTCTGTTGTCAACAGTTTTTTGCTGGAAAAAGCAATAGGGTGTTCAAGTGCGCCCTCACCCGGTTGTGTCAGGATTATGTCGAGCGCAATAGACTATGCATTGACATGAACATGGAACTGCTTCTTCCAGTTGGGAAACACCAATATTGGCACGGTGGCTATCTTTCTCTTTAACTTGTCTAAACTTTCTTGACAAGATTCTATCCACTGGAACTTTGCATCTTTCTTTAACAGTTTCTCCATAGGTGCAATTATCTCTACCTATCCTTTGATGAATTTTCTGTAATAGAATGTTGTGTCCTAGCACTGATCTGAATTGTGTGATTGACGTAGGTGGTGGTAAGTCAAGGATAATCACAAATTTTGCTGGGTTGACCAGAATTCCGTCATGACACACTACATGTCCTAACAATACACCAAATGGTGTGTAGAAAATACATTTATTTGAATTAAGCGCGATCTGATACTGGCAACAATGTTCCAACATCATGCACAGACTCTCAATATGGTCTCTTACTAGACCAAACATAGTCCAATCATCAAAGTAGACTTCAAGAAATTTATGTATAAAATATTTGAAACCAAAGACTACTATTCTAGAAAAAATAACAGGAGCATTATTGAGTCCAAAGGGCATTACCGTATACTGATAGCATCCACATTCTGTGATGAAGGTCGTTTTGTGTCGATCCTCCTTCGCTATCCTAACCTGATGATAGCTAGAAAATGCATCGGTGAATGAGTACATCTCTTGTCCTCCGACACTTTTAAGTAATTGATCTGTGAATGGCATTGGGAATGGATCATGCAGGAATGCATCATTCAGATTCCTCAGGTTGACGCAGATCCATACTTCACCTGTTGTCTTTTTATCCTAAATGACTATAGGGCTGTTCCATTCTAATTCTTCAACAGGTTCAATTATTCCTGCTTCGAGCATTCAGTCCAACTCAACTTTCACCTTCTCTTTATACCTTGGATTCAACCTATAAGGTCGTTTCTTAACTGGTTTGCATCTAGTTTTAGGGGTATTCTCATCTCCCCTAGATCTCCCACTATTTCCTTCATCTCTGAGAAGTTGGTAGGGAACATATCCCGAAGTTCATGCAGCACGTCTGTGATCTTCGCTACTATTTCAACATCCCAATAATCTCCTATATTGGTGAAATTTGGGTTTTTTGGTGAACCAATTTTAACTTTCTTGATTTTTAGTGGCTTGAGGAACTGTTCACTCAAAATACCACTTCCTTCGACCTCGCGCGTACCATCCTATTCTGGTATGTTAATGTTGGTAGGATCATAATCTAGTTCTCTAGTCAAATTGTAGCAAGCCATCAATTGCTGGATGGTCACGCTGCATTGGTGGGAATTTTCCACTTCAACAGGGATTTCAGCGAATATATTCTCCTTGATCATTTGAAGAGCAACATCAACTGTCATCTGCTCATCGGCAAATGAAAAAGTGTGCGCAAATTTTTTAACCGCCTCGTGCCAATTCTGAGTTCCTTCTTGCAACTCCATGGATGTATACCATCTCCCGGGTGTCATTTCCAATGTGTGTATGAAATGATGGACCCATTCTTGTCCCGAGTATTCTGCAAAAGTCGTGCGACACTGATTGAGGTGTTCGACAGGGTTCAACAACCCTGTGTACTTGTGATTCAAGACTGTTACTTCTTTGCCGAATCTGACCTCTAGCAATATTTTGCATTGTGCCCATTTTGATATGGATTGCTTATGCATAACCCACCATCTAGCGGGTGTAGCTTTCAATGCATAGTCTAACGTGGACAAATGATATGGTTCTATTACCAGTCCTTCAAACTCACTTAGGAAGGTCGCAAGATTAGGTAACCCTTCATATGTGGGTAAATCCTTCAACTGATTCTCCACCCGTAGCATAGACCTTGTAACTCTGGCGCATCTCCTCATAGAGAACTCATGCAGTCTATTTTAACAATTCTCAATGCCTCTCCCGAATTCGATGTGCATGAGCTAGTACTTCTCCAACTCAAGTTCCCATATGTTGTAGGATTTACGTTGTCATCTTTTAATTCACTCATATTATAGATATGGTTCAGATAATCACCATGTCCTTCACTATAGACTGGTTCGACATATCGTTGTCCTTCCAGTGGATCAATGGGTGACACTACCCTCATCTCATCATCCTTGAATGAGAGGATTCTTTTCTTAAAATTTATGATCGTCTGATTGTCTATTTCCCAATCTATCCCCATAAGCATGGGATACGGGTTTGTATCGTTGACAATGTTGATAACTTCAAAGTCTGCAAAGGTGCACAGCCCTTGTTACGGAGAAAACTTCCTATGGCTTTGGGTACCACAACAAACATAGTAACCACAGAAATCAATCCCTTCCCATATGAAAGAGAAATAAAACATCTAACACTAAAGGATCTCGAAACATACCTTGTTCTGGATGGTTGATGTAGATCCCGGTTGAGCTTTTCCAATCTCGCTTGTATTAGCAATTTGCTCTCTCAATAATCAGCAAACAAGACAAGCATGCTATATAATGGTGTTAGACCTACTCTAGCATATATAATCAATAACATATAAGCATTTAAAAGCATCCATGGATTCAACATTCATTTAAATACACATTATTGGATAGGAAAAGATATTTCTATTAATATAAATTAGAGATTACAATAATGACAACCTCTGTCGGCAAGTTTTCAAACTGGAGAAACTGAGTCCTCCACCTGGGCCTCCACCACTTCAATCCTCCATCTCTCGATAACAAGCTCACAAGCAAAGGCAAGCTTGGGAAGAACACAAAGTGTTCTAAGGGACAAAGGGATGCAGACTCAAGTATAAGCTCTGGCAACAATGGACTATAGTTTTCTTGCTCTTCAATTCCTCCCCTTTCAATGTATCCAAAGGGTTCCTTATATAGTGCTTCAATGGGGTAATGGAAGGTCAAATCTGAGCGATCTCAAGGCATATGGAAGGCCAAGAGACAAGTGACTTGGATCCACATAAAGGAAAACTCCAAAACTATTTGGCCTTTTGCACACATCCCGATGTACGCGGGTTTGAGGGTCATATCCGCGTATATACGCGAGAATAGGTTTAAAAGTCACGTATGGAAAATAATGCATGTTTTTAGGGATGATCTTGGAAACATAAAAGGTACAAAAATGGTCCATGGGGTCCAAAGAGTCTGCAGAGGGACAGGGAAGGCCATAAATGTGTGATCCACATGTGTGGTAAAATCAGCTGGAACAGATGCCCCCTAATGTGTGAGGTCAGAGGGGTGATATGATAGCTGAAATACATTATAAGTCCATCCTAGAAGTGGAGTGATGAAGAACCAGGTGGAAGAACCAGCCATCCAACAGTATAATACAATAACCAAACTCTGCATATGATTGCAAGTACATACAACAGTCCCAGATATATAAGAGTACAATGGCCATGAATACGCATGATACAAAATATGACATGTGTGTTCATCACCACGTACAATATAGATAGATCAATATCTCCATGATGAATATATACAAAGGATCATGATATCCATAAAAGCTGAAGATATACAATGGATCAAGATCTCCATAATGGTTGAAGATATCTGACATACACTGGAATCAAGTCACGAGAGCTGAAATCTCATGAACATTGGCACAATCAAAGAGGTAGCATATATGAAATGCCACCAATCTGGAAGGTCTTCTACACAATCCACTATGAGTACATGTCCTACTATGTGAATAGAGGTGTCAAGGTCGAACATAGTAGTCCATTGTCTGATTACCTGTCATTGATGTATACCGTTAATAGACACGAGATCACCCACTGATAATGAAAATGGAAATCAAGGTACTAGAGTGCAAACTAAAAAGTGTGAATACATGTGTTGAGGTCAAACACTTGAAAGAATCCATCGATCAGGGACATTGATGTATTCCCAAAACTGTTGATGGAAAGAGAACCTGCCACTGATGACTGCAAGTCTCAAGGCACTCAAAATGACTCTAGATTCCTATCCTAGAATAAATGATCTGAAGTCGATGGGATGAAATCCGCTGGAAGGAGGGCATTAAGGCATCCCTCATCATCCAACATGAGGTACTCAGCAAAGCTGTATAATGTGGAAGGACTCGATCATAATGTGCATGAACCAGTATTAGTACCAAGAATGGCCGACATGCAAAGTCAAGAGAACTGAGGAATGGCCAACTCAGGTTTCAACTTCCTTCAAACAAGAGAATAAAGGAAAATGGTGACTGAACGTAGGCAGCATAGACTCAATATACAAAACTGGGACATCTCTGCGACACAGGAGGCACTGACAGAGGCTCCATAGGGACTGGAAGCTTAACCAGTCGGTGGAGATAGACTCAGAGAAATGAGTACAGCTCCTAAAGTCAAACTATTAACCCCACCAATGGATGTGATATACAGTGCTCTATTCAAAGGATACATGACTCGACTGCTGCCAAAGATAACATCTTTCCCTGTCCGAATTTTTGGTTTTTTGATTTTTTTTTGGACTTTTTCAAATATTTTAAAAATCTTGAAAAAGAATAAAAGTGCTTTATAGTTATAGACTAGGAGGAGACGAGTGTCAAGGGGCAAACAAACTAGTTCCAAGCAGTGGAACGTACCTATGCTCAATGCAAGGAAACATGTGTAGGATAACAACACTTGGGGGAAAGTCCCCTACTGGTAAAAAATGGGGAATCAAGCTGCAAAAGATATGTAAAATGGCTATGCTTGGCTAGACATGAGACAAGATCGGGCTATATGGATGATAATCAAAGTCAGGGAAGCTGGCATAAGGCTCAATAAGGCAAGCAAAACTCATGATAATGCAATTACAACTTGACATAAGGGAGTCCTGGGGAAAAAATTCAACAAAAAGATCAAGAGGAGTATGAGGCTCTTGCGCAAAATCATGGCAATACTATACAAAGGACTCCCACACCCTAAAGGAAAAATGTTGGCATGGGCACCAAATGCAAAACATGATCTAACTAGGGCACCCATGTATGGTCAAGCTCTACCATTCACATCATGTCACTTCTAAAAGCAACAAGAAGGTTCTGTGACAAGATAGAATGAGTTTGTACCTAAGGTTATAATGAAACGGTCATAAGGTCATGCAAAGTGAAAACGGATGTGAAACCTAACCTATATGCCATTTTATACATAATACTTGAAATCAGCACGAACGGGTCAAAAACTCGGAGAGAGTGTACAAAAACCGGATCCTACATGACAACCATATTAGTCCAAAACAACCCAAAATAGTCAATAAAGAATCCAAACTATAGGATATAGGGAGGAATGATCATGACAACTGCACCTAAAGGAAACAATGCGGTGAACAATGGGACATAAAAATGAAAGCAAGATGTATACCCAACGTTCATGCATCCACTACCACCCCTGTGAGGGTGACCACCGGTGTAAAGACCGAGAGAAGGGAGTAAACATCCTCCACAAATGGAGTAGAGGATGGAATGTGACCACTCCCAAATCTATGAGCACGGTAAGGGGCTGTGATGCCCCCAAGTTTGACACCAAGGTTCGTACTAGGACCAAGAACGAGCGATAGGATACTAGGCATGCCGAAAATAAAAGGACCCAAACTCAAGAGAGCATAAATATACTCAAGTAACTACGATCCCAAAGGCCAACTAGCGCACAAAGAGCACACGACTAAGAAAATCTATAGCCAAAATACAAGTAAACCAAGGGGAGGATATGTGAGCTCCCGAATGCAGCAGGTATGTCTCTCCTAGGAGAGGCTCGAAACTCCCATACACTACAAGCAGAGGTACGTAACCAATTATAGTGGCCCTCAGCTTCAACGCTTAAAGCGCTGTGTTGTCCAACCTCTACCTGGCTAGGACACTCAAAGAATAACCTTTGCAAGTACCCCCTGTGATACCTAGGTAAGGAAACTAAGGTCACCCCAATATAACCAATGCTCAGGAGAACAGTCGCAGGAGGGATTGACCATATGGGCAGGGTAGCAAAGCCTGAAACTCTCGAAAGAGCCCCCAGATATAATACAATCCTGGAAATATCTTCGGTGCTCACGGAAAGTGACCAGGGGTCATCCCAATCACAATCGTGTGCACTGCCTCGTGCTTAGCTCCCGTGTAAGAGGAGCGTCCTGAGAAACACTAATTATATCAAGGATTTCTCTCTCACCTAGACAGACACCTAATTGTTTTGTTTAATGGTCTTGGAGAATTAACTCACATTGAACTATTCCAAGACCCTAAAACCTATTGTTGTTGGTGAACCCTATAAAAGAAAAATGTGTAGTTCATTTTAAATTATACGTTGATTTTAATGGTTGTAATTACTCAAAGGGAAATGGCCGTGAAACTAATGATATGAAGACTCAGCAGTGAAATAAAAGTGCACACCTAACAAGCAATGCCAAGTGTAATCTTGTAGAATGAAAAACAGGGTATGCCACTACATGAGATGAATAAATATATATATTCCTTTCCGAATGCCAATGCAATCCTTCCTATATGAAATCCTAAACACAACTCTCATCCAAGCAATCCAATGCAAGCACCTCCTCAAATCCATATCTAAGATGCAACTACTTTGGTATTTTTCAATATAAAAGCATGAAAAATGCAATAAAAGTCATCTAAAACTCTCAATCTCTACAACAAGTATAAAACACAAGCCCAGCAAGACACCGAGACAAAAAAGAGTAATGCACTAATGGAAAAACAAAAGGGATAAATGACTAAAACTACTTTCAAAGAAAAATCAATGAAAAAGCAGTCTCTGGTCACAAAAGAAGCATCCAATAGACAACATCACAACCTAGCAAGACCCAACCACACTCACAAACCACCCAATAACTTCCCACAACATCAAACTCAACCAAAAGGGAGGATGTACACAATTGTTTAAAGAACAACTGCGTATGTATGCAAATTTTGGCCAAAAAGTTGCATGTATACACGGATTTTGGCCAAAAAGCTGCATGTATACACGACTTTTGGCCAAAAATCCACGTATGTATGCGACTTTTGGCCAAAAACATGCGTATATAGAGAAGGCAGTGGTAAAAAGCAGGCCAAGGGTCAAACCAATAAAGGGGAGTGTCAATGGATGAACATACTATAAAATGTGACACAAAAACAAGGAGAAACAAAGAGAAAGTCAAGGATATCAAGCACATTGTGCCCCTAAACCCTAAAGAAAAACAAGGAACATCCCCAACAGAGTCACCGATTCTATTACGGAGAAAACTTCCTATGGCTTGCGGGTACCATAATAGATAGAGTAACCGCAGAAGTCAATCCCTTCCCATATTCAAGAGAAATAAAACATCTAACACTAAAGGATCTCGAAATATACCTTATTCCAGATGGTTGATGTAGATCCCCATTGAGCTTTTCCAATCTCGCTTGTATTAGCAGTTTGCTCTCTCAACAATCAGCAAACAAGAAAAGCATGCTATATAATGGTGTTAGACCTACTCTAGCATATATAATCAATAACATATAAGCACTTAAAAGCATCCATGGATTCAACATTCATTTAAATACACATTATTGGACAGGAAAATATATTTCTATTAATATAAATAAGAGATTACAATAATGACAACCTCTGTCGGCACGTCTGCGAACTAGAGAAACTGAGTCCTCCACCTAGGCCTCCAGCAATTCAATCCTCCATCTCTCAATAACAAGCTCACAAGCAAAGGAAAGCTTGGGAAGAACACAAAGTGCTCCAAGGGACAAAGGGATGCAAACTCAAGTATAAGCTCCGCCAACAATGGACTATAGTTTTCTTGCTCTTCAATTCCTCCCCTTTCAATGTATCCAAAGGGTTCCTTATATAGTACTTCAATGGGGTAATGGAAGGTCAAATCTGAGCGATAATAAAGGCATATGGAAGGCCAAGAGACAAGTGACTCAGATCCACATCAAGGAAAACTCCAAAACTATTTGTTCTTTTGCACACATCCCGATGTATGCAGGTTTGGGGGTCATATCCCCGTATATACGCGAGAATAGGTTTAAAAGTTGTTTATGGAAAATAATGCATGTTTTTAGGGATGATATTGGAAACATCAAAGGTAGAAAAATGGTCCATGGGGTCCAAAGAGTCCGCAGAGGGACATGGAAGGCCATAAATGTGTGATCCACCATGTGTGGTAAAATCAACTGTAACAGACCCTTAATGTCGACAGGAACTTGACTCAACCTACTAATCGATAGGACCTTTTCCTGATTTGCAAGCCTCAACTAGATAAGGGACCAATCCAAGTGTGGATTTCCCATGCTCTCGCAAGTTTGTCGTGTCAAAATATTGATGTCCGACCCCAGATCTAGGATAATATAATCCATGTCGTAGTCTCACATCTGCGCAGTCATATCAACTTGCACCCAGTTTTGAATTTCTTTTTAACATGGTTAACTATTTTTTCGAGTTGCAATGGGGTTTCTTCTATAAGCGCTTGCAATTCTGTGACATCATCTTTATCATGGATTAGCACTAAGCAACTTGACAAAAATGACTTGAGCTTACTAACCATGTTTGGAGCCTGCTTCTGTAATACCTATTTGAAACATTCAAGCATCTCCTTGACTTCAGCGGAGGTTGATGGTTGTTCTGGATCTACAAACTCTAGTCACAATTCTAAGAATACTTGCTTCTGTTTTTGAATGTTGAATGGTATTTTCTTCTGCACCGCAGGTGTCATCTGCGGCAGTTCCTGTGGTATATTCTGATCAACTCCAGTTGCATCTCCTCCTCGTGTTACGCCAACAACACTTGGTTCTCTCGGCTCAGCAGAAATCATTTGAACATTCAAGTTAGGATTTGGATTTGGATTCTATGCGGAGTTAGGAACTCTGGCGGCCCTAGCTTGCCACTTTACAATCAACTAGGGACATTGTTCCATATTATGGTCCCGTGCTTTACAATATGAACATGTCTTTGTAGGCTCCTAGAAATATCTAGTATAATGTCCCCGCTGCCCATAATTATAGCATACAAATTGACCTCTTCCTCCTCCAAATCCTCCTCCTCCTCTACCTTTGAATTTTCCACCCCTGTACCCCGAGGGTGCGGTTGCTGCAGTGGGTACTGATTCTGCGGGTATTGAGGCTGATATTTATTTTGATACTGATTTTGTGGGAAATGCATAGGATGGTAGTGCTCTTGCACTTGTTCATCCTGAATCTTCCCGTCGTTCTTCATTAAGTAGGTGTCAGCTGTCTTCTCTTTCGAGAGCTGGTATGCTCTGTAATCCTTCTCATTGTGTCCTATTGACTTACAAAATTTATAGAAAAGGTTGGCTGGGGTACTTACAATATTATGTAAGTATAGCCAGTCCTCATCGTGATGCCCTCTAGTCTGGCATATTTGACACCAGGGTAGTCCTTGAGTACTCAATGGATTAGGCGCACTCGACGATATATAGTTCATGTACGACGGATAATTATCCTTGTGAAGTCCATCTGTCCTGCATCTTGTACACCATAAATCCTCCTGGAATTATTTTCCCTTCTTAATATCCTGAAGCTATACCATTAGATTGGACAACTGCAATTGAATTTGCATCATTCTTGCACCACCATTTATGATCGGTGAGGATTCTAGCTTCATCGCTATTTCTAGCGCTTCCATTTGCAACACAATATTATGTTGTATATTCAAAGGGGCTCAGATGTGTGGTAGTAGTGCAACAATAAACCACTCTTTATACTATACATCTGACATTTGAAAACTCACTTTGGCCATCAAATATTTAAATCACTGATCAAAATCCCATACGGATTCCGTCGGTAACTGCTTTATCTCCTTGATCTCGGTGACACACTACGACTCAGATTTAGGTTTTATGAACTCACAAATCATCTCAAGTCGAATCTCATCAAGGTTATTATGTGGGTTTCCTACTGGTACTATGGAAAAATTCCAAAACCAGTCCTGCGCATGACCCCACAGAGTCGTAATCATCTGTGCTTTCCTTATGTCTGCATTGTGAACATGGCAAATCATCCTAACAACTTCATAGAGGAACCAATGCTTCTCTAGATATTCTACTCCCTTCCCATTGAATGCAGGTAATCTAATATCTGCCCTAGCCTTTGAGTTGGTGTTGGGGATGTTTAATGAAAAATTTAATGAAGGAGTACTTCCTTACGCATTAGTCGCAACACTAGTACTACTAGTATTGACAGTTCTTTCAGGAGATGAGGTTCTAGCCTCTTACCTCTGGTGATGCTCTTGGTGTGGTGTAGCGACGTTCTGATTTTGGTGTCTCCATAGATTCTTCGGATTTTTTTTCTCCTTTAGAAATTGGGCTATAATCTTCCTCTTTGTCGCAAGACCCTTTGTCTAGCCGCTACTCAACTTTGTACTTAATTTCTTTGAACAGACTAGGATTTTGTCTTCCTCCTATTGTTTTTCTTCTCTTTCCTGATCTGAACCTCCTTCCATTTCTTAAAAATCCAGCTTCTAGTTCAAGTTATGCACTTCTTAGGAACATCTCAGCTCACTCTTTCCTATTTTCTCTTCAGGTCATCTGCGACATATCCTTCCTCCTATGGATATGCGACTCAACTGCTCAATTTCAAGATGCCCTTCTCATAGATGAGCATTTTTTTCCATGTATTTATAGATAACAAATACCTCCTTCAGGGTCCTCGGAAAAAATTTCTTTCAGCCTCACTATATGAGGTTATCGTCTTAACTGCAAACTCATTAATATACCCTTGCAAAATACTATCGACCCAAAAATCGATAGCTCTAGATATGGGGCTACTTACACTGGCTAACTCATGGACCAGCTGAGCACTCCACTCAACTGCTTCACTTCTATGAAAGTTTGTTTGCCAAGTCGCCAATATTGACAACCACTCATGCAACACAATAGGAAACTCTGCAAGGAATATTTCATGAATATCTGTGTACAGGTATCAGTCCAACAAGTTTTTTCTGCTCATGTTACACATAAATATTGACATCATCATGTGATGAGGTCTCAAACACCAGTATTTTCCCTGAATCCCAAGTTGTGAAGCAAAACACTGGCCCAAATATCAATCTTGCATATGAAAATATAGCACCACTCCTACCTTTAATAAAATAGGAGGTGCCTTCTTCAACAATTCCTTTACCCTCTTGACAGTAGGCAGTTCCATCACCTTTATCTCTTGTACAAGGCATGGTTTTTCCCTATCAACGCTCTATCATAGAGAGCAAGAAGCGGAGCCCTTTGTAAAAAGTTAAAAAGAGAGGTCTCCAAAAAGCTTCTCAAAGGAAGGATGTGTGGCTCCCTTATCCCTACATCTGAGGACCACTTGGGCTTGAGATCCATCCTTTTGGGATCTCCTATCCACCTCACCCACCATTTACTCAACCATTCCTATCCTCCCAAGGCCTATAAAAGTAGGCCCATATCCATGGTTGAGAGAGAGAAAAGTTATGCTATTGCATTGACATTCTAGCCTAAATCAGCAGGGTGAGCATAGGAGGAGCAAGTTGAAGGTATCGGGGACAAGACATTGGCATTGGGAAGGAGCTTATTGACACTAAGGCATATGTTGTAACTTCTTCTTCATCCATTAATGCAAAATTGGTTCCTTTCCCATGAAGTATATTGTGTTAATATTGTGTATTTTATTATTAGATTCCTTAGTCACTAATATAGAATAGTGGAACATTTTCTGGTGCTTTTTGATCTTGTGTGTTGGTTTCATGTGATCATGCAGGTACATCAGTGAAGACCTATCATTGCAGGAAACAACTACACTTTTCCATCAAAGACACTTATTCCAGATCTCCATCCATTCTAGGGAAAGTCTTCCAATTCTATTGTGTAATATTTGTTCTAGATCTGAACCATTCAGACTAGAGGAACATCTCCTATCCATAGGAGGTGCGTTTTTCCTAACTACAAATTTGGCAACTTTGCTGGGGAAGAGCTTTCAGCACATCTAATCTTCCTTGGTATTCAACTCTTGTCCGAAATACAAGCTCTGGTTTTATCATTCAGATCTACTAACTGATCTAGTGAGGTCTTGGTTTGGTATCATTAGATCTGTTCAAATCTGAATTTTTCCTACCTTATGTGCTTTAAATTCCTTTAAATTCATGATTTATGTGCCATTTTTACAGTAATTAACTTTGATTTTTTTTTCCATCATTTTGTTTCTGACATCTATAGGGAACCACGCATGCATAGTGGGCAGTAAGCGCCGCCATCGCCTAGATTTAGTGATCAGTAAGCGGTGCCACAGCTTGGATTCAGTGAACAGTATGTAGTGCCACTGCCTATACTCAACGATCAAGAAGCAATGCTCTCTCAGAACCACTCTGTTAGTGACCCTCTAGAAGTGGTGCCAGGTTAGTATATCCCATCCTTGTAATTTCAGAACCTAGTTAATAATGCTTTCAGTTTTGTGTGTGTTGAGGCCTGGAAATTCGTAGGCGGCAACAGTAAGGGATTCTCCCCAATCAATGTTCCCAACTAGCCTGTTGACTGTTTGGAATAGGGAATCCGTCCGGTTTGCGGTCCGGCTACCGCGGGTCAAGAAACAAAACAAAGGTTTTACCGGTTGCGGCCCGGCCCACCGAGTTTTTGTATTTTGATTTTAAGAAACGAGATGCAAGTGCCTAACTGAATGTAGGGCGATCAAGGTGCAGGGAGCGGTCACAATGTGATGCGCAGGTTCTTACCTATCGTCTTATGCTCACAAGCAGCCAAATCAGATATAAAAACAACAAATAACTATCTTAACTATCCCTAGGGAGCAAGGTTATCATTTTGGGTGAGCAATACATTTTGCACATGTATTATGAAGAATCACAGGTAACTGATATTTCTTTCAAGACACATGAACACTTTAAGATATTCAAATAACCAGATATCTGATCATTTTATAATAACATTCATTTCTCACAGTGAAATCAATATCCCAGAAACTACTGAAGAACATTCAACAAAAACATAGGTTCATAACATTAAACACTCTTACAGTAAACGAAACATAGCTGAAAACGAAGTAGTTCCTCTTCAACATTATTCATTGCGTTGCATTGATACATTCCACTTTTTAGTCTCTCCAACGGGCAAAAATTTGCAGTTTCCTTTGCAAAACGAAGTAGTTCCTCTTACAAGCAAACATTTACAAAATTTCCCAGGGGAAAAATCCCCCTCTCCATCCTACTTTCAGATATTTAACTACAATTTAGGACCCTTGGGCCGCCTCCTCCTCCCCCCCTCAGCTTCCCAACGCTTCAAATCCTTCCGCGAGCTATTGAGTAACTGACAGTTCTTCAAGCTCTAGTTCTTCGTTGCCATTCACGCTGTCCTTTCCTTCTGGATGTTTTGTCAATCATTTCTCTTTCTTGTGCGAGCGTTTATCCTGTTGGTCAATAATGGATAGGTTTCCCTATCCCGTGCCTCTGTTGTTTGCTTATTTTGTCCTTTTCTCCATTTCGTCTTCCTCGTGATTGTGCTGGTTCCAGTTCGAGCAAGCTCAGTCTGCATCCAGGGTCGCCACAGTCATACCAAATTCCTCCTGCAAACAATTTTGGTGCATTATTTGTTGCGAAATGGGGTTTTAGACATTAACATCTTCTGCCATGAATGATAAATTTACCAGAAACTAGCCATAATGCATCCGGACAGAGTCTCGATTAAGCTTTAGGCGGGAAAAAATCATAAATCAGAGGTCGGCAAGGTTTGGAATCGGAACAAGGACTAGAATTCAGGAGCTGCAATGGCGGAGGATTATAGAAACCAGGTGAGCACAACACAGCGAAAAAGGCTTAATCAGACGTTGGCGGGAAGCTTTATTGATCGGGCGTCGGAAGGATGATACATCGGGAGCTGAAAGAATCTCTCGACCGAAACGGTGGACGAGACGAGGCTGAAGACATAAGCTAACCGCGGGTGGGGAAAAACCGAATCGGACGTTGGGAGACACTTGCATCGGCAACTCACTAGCTCTCCTCAGCCGCAACGACGGAAGGGTATAAGCTACAGTCTAGCGATTTAAAGCCAAACGAATCGGGCGTCGGGTGGTCTCATATTTCGGACGAAGAACAGGTCTAGGAGCCGCAACGGCGGAGAGGCAGAGACTTTGTAGCTTCCGATTCAACAGCAAAAAGAGGCCCGATTTGTAAGAAAAAACTCAAGGATTTGAGCATCATTAACAACCAAAGTTATTTTCTTCGCAGAGGCTACCCTGAAGAACAAAATTTTACTTCTTGGCGGCCAGAAATCCACGACTTAACTGACATTGAACATGTCATGAGTAACCTGCTGCCATCCGATCTTTAAAGTAAAACGAAAAGAAGGTATGCCCGAGAGGCTCAAGCATTTTAACGATCCAACCAAGCAAAAATAATGAGGAGGGGCCCAGAATTTAAAACAAAAATAAATTTGGGGAGAACAGTTGCTGCAGCAAGAACTGGTGATTACCTGGTGAACCTAGTTCTCTGGGTGATTATATTTGAGCAACAGACTGTTTAACCATAATGCTTCTAATGAATTCTTCCAGCCATATGGCTTTCTCGACCGGCAGAAATGTGTACCTTAATCATTGATGATGGTCCATTTGGGGAAAGGGAAAACCAAGACCTTCAAGTCCAGACAACTATGTTGAGGCCAGAGTATGAGTTTCATTATTACCTCTGTCTTCAGGTAGTTTACAGCGTGGACACCACAGGATTGCAGCAGATAGTAAACAGCAGTATTCGTTTGTTCCTCGTTCCCATGCCATTTTAACACTCTTGTGCTTTTGGACTTTTGTCCCTTTTATTTGAGCTTTTCTGTGCGCCTTTCTTACTGAATTTTAATTCAAGATCCTATATCCCATAGTGTCCTTTTGTGTGAGTGATATATTTTAAGCTTCAGCTCATGGACGGAGAGGATCTTTTGGCCTTAAGTACTTATGATTCAACACTTGCTTTGCCAATTTGTGATGCTTTTATAGAAGTCTTGACTCTTTATTCGCCTTTTGGCATTCTTCTCTTGGCATGGGATCATTTATATTTAATACACTGTTCACCTTGCTTCTTTCCGTGGGTCCTTTATTGTTGCTCCTTTGACATTTCAAGCGTGATATGGGTGGAACCCCGACATAGTACTCCAGACCCCTCTAATCCGGTTTAATTCACAGGGGTTAAGCAGGACTTCAATGTATACAACATTTTATTCGAGAAGACTGTTAGGCTGGAAGAAATATTTTAGCAATACACAGGTTGACACTCAACGTATTTGCTATTCCCAAAAAACCTTAATTTCCTCCAGACAACCGCAAGTTCGCTCCCCTTATTGAACATCAAACTAAAATAAAATAAAATGAAAGCATGACTTGAAAACAAATCTACAGCTTATTTATATACACGACAAAAAAATTAAAGACACTCAAGAAAAGTAAGGCTTGAGAACCAAACCATTAACTGGCAAGTTCTCCTCCCATCCCTGTAGATCTTGCAGCTTATAAGTAGCAGGGCCTAGTTTGGCTACAATTTGAAAGGGGCCTACCCATAACTGCTGGAATTTGGTATGCTTGCCTTTCTCATCATGGGGGTGGTCCCATTTGAGGACTAAGTCTCCTACTTCAAAGTCTTTTGTTCCAGCTTTATGTTTGTCAAACCATCTCTTAACTGACTCTTGCTATTTTCTAAAACGTTCTCTAGCCTTGGATCTGGCCTCTTCTACTTTTAGGAGATTATATATTCTTATTTGTAGGACTTCATCCGCCGACCCTCTAGACTCTTGGGCTAGTATGGAGGCTAGTAGCATGAGATTGGGAGGCAACATAGCTTCCTTACCATACACAAGGGTATAGGGTGACACTCCTATTGCAGACTTGGGGGTGACTCTGTCGGCCCACAGGGCATTGGGTAAGGCTGAGTGCCAACTTCGCTGGTTTTCTATTACGGTCTTCTTTAGGATTCTAATGAGGTTTTTAATGGAGGATTCAGCCAGGCCATTCCCTTGCGGATAGTATTTAGCAGAATAATGTAATTTTATTCCTTTGTCATGAGCAAATGCAGTTAATTTAATTGATGAAAAGTATTTAGAATTATCAAAAACTAATGAAATTGGAACTCCAAACCTGGTCATGATATGATCTTGTAGGAAGCTGATGACTTCATCTTCGTTTATCTTGCGCAATGGGATAGCTTCGACCCATCGAGTGAAATAATCAGTTGCAGTAAGAATGTATTTGTGCAGTAGTGAAGAATTTGGCTTTATTTCTCCAATGATGTCCAATCCCCATTGTTCGAAAGGTTCTGTGATCATAACAGGATTTAGGGGTACGGCTGCTTTGGGATGTCTTCCACCACACCTTTGAAAAATATCACATTTCCTGACATGTGCATGTGCGTCCTTGAAGAGTGTAGGCCAATAGTAACCGACTCTAAGGATTTTTTGGTCTGTAGTGTCGTCGGAATAATGTCCCCCAGCCGGACCGTCATGTAATTCTGCCATTTCTTTCTTTGCATCTTCCTTTTCTAAACACCTAAGGAGAACCCCGTCATAATTCTTTCTGAATAACACTCCTTCAACAAGATGATAGGAGGCTGATTTGAGACACAGAGCTCTTCTTTGTTTGGAATTCCGATGTTCTGGTAATATCCCCGACTGTAAGTAATGCACAAGGTCCCTATACCAGGACTCAGGAGCTGTAAACAGAGGGCATACATCCATTACATGCAATTCAGCTTCCTCTTCCCATGCTTGTTCTTCGTTGTTTCTACTTCTAGTCATTAATTTGCATAGCCCTTGACCTTTCACTATAGTAGCCGGTTTGAATTCAAGGTCGTATTCTTGAAGGGCTGTTACCCAGTTGCCCCTTCTTTCTCCCAACTCTTTCTGAATGAGAAGAGATCTTACTGCTGGGTAAGGGACTATCACCTTGGTCCGATTTTTTAATATATAAGGCCTGAAAAGCTTCACTGCCTTAAATACTGCGTAAGCCTGCTTGTCAATGGTTGGGTAGTTTAATTCAGCTCCTTGAAGCCCAGTGCTCATGAAAGAGATTGGGAATTCATCACCCCCGTCCTCCTTTTGTGTAAGCACGGCGGCCAATGAATCATTGGATGCAAATGTGTACATAATGAAGTCTTTATCAAAGTCTGGACTTTTCAGGGAGGGCGCATGGGCAACATCAGTATTGATTTTATTGAAAGCAGTCTTTTCAGTTTCAGTCCACTTGAACTGTGCATTTTTCTTGACCATCTACTGCAGTGGCTTGACAGTCTGAGCAAAATCGGGCACAAACCTTCGTACAAAATTTATTGTCCCCATGAAGGATTGCATTCCTTTTTTATTATGGGGCATAGGGATTTGTTCAATGGCCTTGATTGTTTCTGGGTCTATAGATATACCTCTCTTTGAAACTATATGCCCTAGTAATTTTCCTTCTGTGACCACGAATACGCACTTCTTAGGATTGAGGGAAATGCCATACTTCCGACAGCACTCGAAAATTTGCTTCAGGTGGAACGCATGCTCCCCTCTTTTCTTTGAGAATATTGTGATATCATCAAGGTAGACCACCACACTTCGTCCAATCAGTCCACGGAAAGCTATGTCCATGGCTCTCTGAAATGTCGCGCTAGCATTAATTAGTCCAAAAGGCATTCTCCTATATGCAAAAGTTCCCCATTTAGTTCTGAACGTTGTCTTCAATCTATCTTCCTCGGCTACTAACACTTGGTTGTAGCCAGAGAATTTGTCTAACAATGAAAACAATTTAGAACCTGAAACCATCTGTAGCAATTGCTCCATGGGAGGCACCGGATAGTTGTCTTTGTCTGAGGCGCGATTTAAGTTTCTGAAGTCCACGTACATTTTGATTTCTCCTGACTTTTTCCTGACTGGCACCAGATTTGACACCCACTCTGAGTGTCAGACTTTAAAAATAATCCTAGCATCCAGCAGTTTTTTCACCTCGCTTTGAATCAGTGGCTCCAACTTGGGGTGCATCTTCCTTAACGGCTGCTGATATGGTTTGACACCTACTCTAATAGGGATGATATGCTTGATAATGCTGGTGTCGTAGGTCTTCAAATCTGCGTATGTCCAGGCAAAGACATCTCTGTACTGCTTTAACAAACTGACAAACCTATCCCTTTCGGCAAGTGAACAACATTTGCCGAGGTTCACGAAC
Organism: Pseudotsuga menziesii; assembly: GCA_001517045.1. Classification (NCBI taxonomy): domain Eukaryota; kingdom Viridiplantae; phylum Streptophyta; class Pinopsida; order Pinales; family Pinaceae; genus Pseudotsuga; species Pseudotsuga menziesii. The sequence goes on along the minus strand of LPNX010551232.1, from coordinate 437,484 downwards.
TTAGGATCCGCCTCAGTCCCCAAGTTTACCAGTTCGAACTGTAGAGTTGAACTGTGCATCTTCACATTAGCGGGTCTTCTAAACTTTTCATTCAAGTCAAACATCTTTTCTAACGTTCTGACCCCTTTGGGAATGAAATTGTCATATTTCATCTCAGCTTGATGTTCCTCATCGTCGATAATGGCCCCTTTAAAAGTCTCATCATTAGTCAAGCATTCGATTATTTGTTGATCATCGTCAAATACTCACAAATTGGTGATCATGTCGGGTACTGATGGCCTGAAAAGTAATTCAATAGAGCATTTGTTATTAGTGGGAACCAGCCGGGCAGCTAATGTGGCCAAAAGATCAGCAGCCGCGTTTTTTTATTCTTGGGATTGAAACAATATTGAATGCATGAAAACATTTAAGCAAATCCCATACCTCGCTTTGGTAAGCTTTCAAATGGGGGGAAACACAATGTATTTGATTTCTTATTTGCTTTACAACTATTTCTGAATCCCCAAAAACTTTTAAATTACTAACCTTTAGCTCAATCGCTTTCTTGAGTCCCTGCAGTAGTGCTTCATACTCAGCCGTATTTTTAGTACACTCAAACTCTAATCTACAGGACAAGAAGTGCTTTTTTTTTGTGGATCAATGAGGACGCAGCCGGCCCCTGACCCTTCTAATGTTTTAGATCCATCAAAAAATAAAGTCCAAAAAACATTATCTACTGAAAAAGAAGCTACTTCTACTGCTAAATCTACTATTTTACAATCAAACTCATCAGCCTGTGAGAAACGAAGGGGTTCAGGCTGGGTGTTAGATATGTCGCTGGCCTCTTCCGCTTGATAGTTCCCTGCTTCCAGTTCGAGAAAGTAGTTTCCCAACACAGGTTCGACTGGTATATTCTTCTCATCCAGTTGGGTAACATTGTACCTCATGTGAGGCTCCCTCAGAACTTTAATCTGATTGGGGCTTCCTTTGTACGGAAACCACAGGTGTGACCAATCTGAGGTGAAATATCCATTCAATTTAGCTGACCAATATTTGCTTAGGACCAGGCCATAAGCGTCTGGTATATCAGCCACCACGATGTTGATAACTTGGCATACCTTTTCATTTGATGCCAGATGAATTAGAACGTCCTCCATTTCACCAATTACCTTAACGTCTGTCCTGTCCAATTGCACCACCCTCCACGTGGTTGGATTAAACTTCCCGTTGATTTTCTTACATACAGATACGGGCATAACATTAATTGACGCCCCTGAGTCTACCAGACAATTGTGAACGTTATGATTAAAAATTTCAAACGTCAGGAGGAAAGGTGGCTGTTTAGTTTTAGACTTACCTCCAGTGCTAGCTTCTCTGATTTCCTCTTCGTCCAGAGGCTGATTGACAGCAGGTCGTTCCTCTTCTGATGTTTCTAGTGCTTTCAACAACTTTTCCTTTTGTTGAGGTACTTTGCACATTTCAAACAGTGGAACATTTGCCTTTATCTTTTTTAAATCTTCGACAACGTCATATTCAAGATGCTGTTTAATGGACAAAGATTTATCATCACTCACCTTCTCTTCATTAGGCTTGGGCAATATTCTGTTCTGTTCAGGACTCTGACTGGTAATAGTGAATTCCAGAATCTTATCAGTCAAGGATTTATCTTGAAATTTATTCTTGACGTTTCTTTGCAACCGTCTGATCTTTGGGAGTAAGAGACTATCATCACTAATCATCCCTTGATTCTGGTTGTCACGTTAGCCTCCCTGACATCTTTGTGTTTTTTAGTGATATCTTCTTCTGCATCGAGTAGGGAGATCGAACCCCATAATGCCATAGTTTCTTCTTCCTGTTCTTTTGCAGAAGTAGAAGCATCACTTTCTTTCCTATCATCATCATCTTCTTCTGTTAGTCTCGAATCCAACATCTGATTCATGACTAACGTCATTGAATTTATCCATTGTGGGCAGCTCTTTTCAGAGTGAGGCTGCTGATGAAAGGTGCAGAAATTTTCCATCCCTATCTCTGTCAGGTTCATAGACGCAGTATTGTGAGGAGGAGGTTGGGACTGATTATTTTCCTCCCTTTTCTTATAATAGGGCCTGTAGAACTTCTGTGTTTCTTTCTCTTTTTCCAAGTCTATGATCTTATTAGACAGCTTTTGCATCATTTTGGCCATACTTTCATAATCTGGTGCTTTCTCCTCTTTAGGTTTAGTGAACAATAAAGTTTTCCTTCTCTCTCCTGATTGTTTGGGGTAATCTTCAATACTCTCTCTTTCAGCCTCCACCACTTCTGCTTCTTCATAGGTTTCTGTCAGAGTAGGCTTGGCCCTACCTTTTGCAAACATGGCCAGATCAGGACCCAGAGCTGAAGTATAGTATTCAATCAGTACTTTGTCTGAAGGCTTATCTGTTTCAGAGAAATTTTTAAGATATGCTGCAAACCTTTGTGTGAAACTGTGCACTTTTTCTTTTTTTTCTTTCTTTAATGCACACAGTCCTTTCATGAGGGCAGCGTGAGTCTTTTGGACTGCATACTTGCTCCTGAACATTCTTTCGAAGGTATCCCAGTTTGGGATAGAGTTGGCAGGAAAACCAAAATACCACGAGGCCGCAGCTCCTTTGAGGGTATGCGGAAATAGTCTACACACCACATCTTCATGTTCCCCAGCCCTCAGACCTTCTATTGCCAAGTAGAAACTTTGTAGATGATCATCCATTAGGATCTTCTCATTGGGTTCAAATTTTGGCAGTAACTTCTCAAAGGCTTGAGGTAGGTCATGCAAAGGCGGGGTCAGATTTAGAGGTGACCTGGCTTTCCAAGCTGGCGGTGGATTTGGTGGATTAGGTGGAGGTTGATTTGCGTTAACGCCGGCCATGAGTTGAGGCGGAGAGTGAGGAGGTGAACCAACAGGGGTGTGAACAGGAGAGCTGTGAGGGGTGTCTGGGCCTACTTGGTTCAAAGGCAATTCAACTTCCTGTAAGGTGGTTTCCACCAGTTCTTACCAGTCTCCAACTAACAGTGAATCTTCTACTATAGGACGGTCTTTCCTCTTATACTCTCTTCTAGGTAACTCGTGGATAATCGGCAACCCTCCAATCTTCTTTACGTAAGCACAGGTATGTCTTCTCAGGTCGTTAACAATTTCGTTGTGAACAGGATATAGATGTTCCCTGTTTTCTTCTTCCAGAATTGGATTACGTGGTCCACTACTTTCAGAACTGTAACCAATGGAATAATCTCGGTAGAACGGGTTTCCTCGGCCAGCCATGCACTGGCGGCCCTCCTTCTAGCGCCAAAACTGTTGAGGCCTGGAAATTCGTAGGCGGCAACAGTAAGGGATTCTCCCCAATCAACGTTCCCAACTAGCCCGTTGACTGTTTGGAATAGGGAATCCGTCCGGTTTGCGGTCCGGCTACCGCGGGTCAAGAAACAAAACAAAGGCTTTACCGGTTGCGGCCCGGCCCACCGAGTTTTTGTATTTTGACTTTAAGAAATGAGATGCAAGTGCCTAACTGAATGCAGGGCGATCAAGGTGCAGGGAGCGGTCACAATGTGATGCGCAGGTTCTTACCTATCGTCTTATGCTCACAAGCAGCCAAATCAGATATAAAAGCAACAACTAACTATCTTAACTATCCCTAGGGAGAAAGGTTATCATTTTGGGTGAGCAATACATTTTGCACATGTATTATGAAGAATCACAGGTAACTGATATTTCTTTCAAGACACATGAACACTTCAAGATATTCAAATAACCGGATATCCGATCATTTTATAATAACATTCATTGCTCACAGTGAAATCAATATCCCAGAAACTACTGAAGAACATTCAACAAGAACATAGGTTCATAACATTAAACACTCTTACAGTAAACGAAACATAGCTGAAAACGAAGTAGTTCCTCTTCAACATTATTCATTGCATTGCATTGATACATTCCACTTTTTACTCTCTCCAACGGGCAAAAATTTGCAGTTTCCTTTGCAAAACGAAGTAGTTGCTCTTACAAGCAAACATTTACAAAATTTCCCAGGGGAAAAAGCCCCCTCTCCATCCTACTTTTAGATATTTAACTACAATTTAGGACCCTTGGGCCGCCTCCTCCTCCCCCCCTAGCTTCCCAATGCTTCAAATCCTTCCGTGAGCTATTGAGTAACTGACAGTTCTTCAAGCTCTAGTTCTTCGTTGCCATTCATGCTGTCCTTTCCTTCTTGACGTTTTGTCAATCATTTCTCTTTCTTGTGCGAGCGTTTATCCTGTTGGTCAATAACAGATAGGTTTCCCTATCCCGTGCCTCTGTTGTTTGCTTATTTTGTCCTTTTCTCCATTTTGTCTTCCTCGTGATTGTGCCGGTTCCAGTTCGAGCAAGCTCAGTCTGCATCCAGGATCGCCACAGTCATACCAAATTCCTCCTGCAAACAATTTTGGTGCATTATTTGTTGCGAAATGGGGTTTTAGACATTAACAGCTTCTGCCATGAATGATAAATTTACCAGAAACTAGCCATAATGCATCCGGATAGAGTCTCGATTAAGCTTTAGGCGGGAAAAAATCATAAATCAGAGGTCGGCAAGCTTTGGAATCGGAACAAGGACAAGACTTTAGGAGCCGCAACGGCGGAGGATTATAGAAACCCGGTGAGCACAACACAGCGAAAAAGGCTTAATCGGACGTTGGCGGGAAGCTTTATTAATCGGGCGTCGGAAGGATGATAAATCGGGAGCTGAAAGAATCTCTCGTCCAAAACGGTGGACGAGACAAGGCTGAAGACATAAGCTAACCGCGGGTGGGGAAAAACCGAATCGGACGTCGGGAGACACTTGCATCGGCAACTCACTAGCTCTCCTCAGCCACAACGACTGAAGGGTATAAGCTACAGTCTAGCGATTTAAAGCCAAACGAATCGGGCGTCGGGTGGTCTCATAGTTTGGACAAAGAACAGGTCTAGGAGCCGCAACGGTGGAGAGGCAGAGACTTTGTAGCTTCCGATTCAACAACAAAAAGAGGCCCGATTTGTAAGAAAAAACTCAAGGATTTGAGCATCATTAACAACCAAAGTTATTTTCTTTGCAGAGGCTACCCTGAAGAACAAAATTTTACTTCTTGACGGCTAGAAATCCATGACTTAACTGACATTGAACATGTCATGAGTAACCTCCCGACATCCGATCTTTAAAGGAAAACGAAAAGAAGGTATACCTGAGAGGCTCAAGCATTTTAATGATCCAACCAAGCAAAAATAATGAGGAGGGGCCCAGAATTTAAAACAAAAATAAATTTGGGGAGAACAGTCGCTGCAGCAACAGTGTGTTTTTTGGCTTACTTTTTTATGAAAATGAAGTGTATTCTGCAGTTACTTTGATTGTTATATTCTCTTTGCATTCAAAGAATAGTTTGTGTTTCTTGCATTGGATTTTACATTCATTTATTTGTTTGAAACCTCTTGTTGATTTCTCTAGATATTATTCGTTGGAATTGGAAAATATACGTTTCATTTTCATGTGTATGTTTTGGTTTGAATTGGAGTTCTTTGGAATTTGAGTATCTTTCAAGTTGTGTGGATGCTTGTCGTATTTATTTTTTGGTTTCTGAATGAGTAGGGTGCTGTAGGAATTCTCTCATTTTCTGTTCATAGACCTAAGAATTAGTTATTTATCAAAGTTTCATTTTGATACATACATTTGAAAATCAAAGGTCTTCTTTACTTTGTTTTGTGCATTGTTAAGATGTGTTGTATCTTTGATTTCATTTCGACTTTTTGGACTATTATTGTAGAATTTTTGGACTATTATTGCAGAAAGATAGAGTTATAGCACTCTAGGAAATAATTTTTCTTTTCCTTATTGCTTGTGTTCATGTTGGTTTGAAAAGAAAGGTCTTTTCCTGCCTCAGGTAGCTTTCATCGAAAGAGAAATGTGCATCGTCATGTAGCTAGGATTTGCATTCTTTTTACATTTCCTGTATACACCTCATGCATCCACTTAACCGCTCAAGATAAAATTAACGCTAGTTTAGGTTTAAAATCATTTAGTAACTGTGTGTAAGTTAGTGACGTGTTTCGGTGTCGTTAAGCGTGACAACTATTGTTTTATGCATGCACTGCATCCCGGAGACTGTGTGGTTCTTCCATGTACCGTCGGTATATCGAACAACCTTTCACGTACCCTTGAGGTATATCAACATGTACTTCACGTAATTGATTGTATATCAGAATTCCCCTTTCGTACGGTTGTGCATTAGACAACAACACTACAAATTTGAGCTCCCACATACCTTGAGTATATCAGGATACCCTCTTAGGATTCCTGTGACCAACTGAGTTAACCTTTTGGCCATATTGGCATCACAATACACCAAGAAAAACACTCGGGGATATTACTATGCACTTACCATCTAGGTAGTCAGGTATTCTGGTGAGGGAAGGTTGATCCTCCTCACTGCGTTTTACTGTTGGACCCTGCGGTATATAGCGAGTTGTGAAGCCTTGATAATCTCGTGAGGATCCTAACTTTTGAACTCTGCCCATCACACAATTTTCTTGTGGATTTTAGACTTGAGTAGTGTTTGTTTTGTGTGGTACTTTAGATATTCTTAGAGAGTTCAGATATGGGAGACCCCCCTGGGACTACCAACGAAAGGACCCCTTTTTAGGGTATGTCTTTTGTTCCTCCCTCTAGTGAGAATGTTGGTCCTCCCTTCATGGACACTTCGAGTCTTCCCAGATTGACTATTAGATTCCTTGTTTGGTTATTCTCCAGTCCATTTATCCCATGTACACCAACTAATTTAGATCCTAATCCTTCATCGAGGGAGAATCAACCTCATGTTGATCCCTCTCCTTCGCTTGATGTGTCTTCTCCCCTTTCTCCCTCTTCGCCTATTGAAAGTTGTAGTACTAGTAGTCAGGTGGATAAGAAGAAGAAGAAAAGGAACATTAATAAGAATAAAAACAAACAGAAAACCAAGTCTCAACCAAATAATCCTCCTAGTGTGGAGAGCATTGATCTGCACACCCAAAGACCATGCAAGCCAAAATTCCCTTGTAGGCTTTGCAAGGGTGATCACCTTCTGAAAGATTGTCATGGTCTAGCCCTGGTTTTAGAAGAGTGGTCTAAGGTTTCCTGATAGCTGATGTCATCAAAATTTGAACATCATATTGATGATCCCCCATCAACCAATGACTTGGTGGTTAAGAGTTGGAAGGGTAAAGTCAGAAATCCTTTCTTGCTCTGTAAGGAAATGCATTTCACTTACCTTTGTCCTCTCATGGATGAAGCTTCTAAGTTGTTGGAAGACATTACTGTTTCTCGTCAACAGCTTCCAACAAGTTATCGTAAGTTGTCTCTTGAACCCCCACTGGTTGACCAAGTGGTCGATCCAGTTCTAACCTCACTCAACCCCACTCTTCCATTGAAGAATGAACTCAAAGTGGTCGATCTCACTCTTCCATTTAAGAGTAAAGTCAAAATGGCCGATCCCACTCTTTTGTTGAAGAGTGAAGTTGAAGCGGTTGATCCCACTCTTCTTTTGAAGAGTGAATTCCAAGTGGTAAATTAGGATTCATCCGTGGTTGATCCAACTCTTCCTTTGAATAGTGAAGTTAAAGTGGTCAAGTTGATGTAATATCCACCTGATTCCACTCTTTCATCTGAGAGTGTTAAGACTGAAGTAGTCGCTTTGAACAAATCTTGGTCTTGTTCTTCTCTTCCAGTAGAGAGTGAATTACAACCTGCTGAAGTTTTTATGCTTTGTTCTGATTGTTCTCGACAAGAGGAAAATTTGTCTCTTTCGACAAAACCCTCTCCAAGTAATGAGGTTATTTCCTTTGACTGGAGTAACCTAACATAGTCTAATCTTCATTTGATTGTTCCTTTCCAAATAGTTGTGAATGTTACTTCTAGGCAGATGCTTCGCACTATTGTTGATAAAGGGGATTCAATTAGCATTCTATCCTCAAATTCTTGGCAAGCTTTAGGTTCTCCCCAGCTTGTGCCAGCACCGATTATATACTGGATTTTAATCTAAGACCTACTGCACCTTTAGGGATCCTTCATCATTTTCCTATTACATTAGGAGGGAAAATTGTATGTATTGATGTTATGCTGGTCCAAGGTCCTTTAGATTTCAATCTGCTCCTTGGATGTGATTATGTTTATGCCATGAAGGCTGTAGTGTCCACACTCTTTAGAGCTGTGCATTTCCACCATGATGGGAAAATTGTGACAATTTATCAACTTTCCTTTGTTACACCTGACCATCGCATTACTTCTAGTCATCAGACTGCCCCGAATGTGCCGCATGTTCTTGTGGTTCCTTCCCCTTCTTCTAGTTAGATTCTTCCCATAATAGGTAAAATGGGGGGCATGGCTCTAGTCTATGGAAATCATACTAGAGTTAATCCGAGCTTTTATGTAATGGGGGAAACCTACCAACCTCTGGGTATCATGTTGGGTAAGAACAGGTTTGAGAGCATAGTTCTTTTTCTATGTCAAGCTCGTTAAAAAATGAAACAGGTTTGAGAGCATAGTTATTTTTCTGTGTCAAGCTCGTTAAAAAATGAAACAGGGTTGAGAGCCTAGTTCTTTTTTATGTGTCAAGCTCATTAAAAAATGAAACAGGTTTGAGAGCATAGTTCTTTTTCTGTGTCAAGCTCATTAAAAAATGAAACATGTTTGCGAGCATAGTTCTTTTTCTGTGTCAATCTCGTTAAAAAATGAAATAGGTGTCCATGAGCATAGTTTCTTTTCTCTGTGTCAAGCTTGTTAAAAAATGAAACATATGTCTTTGAGCATAGTTTATTTCTATTTTTAAGCTCGTTAAAAAATAAAAACTGACCCTCAAGCAAAGTTTACCTTTTGGTTTCAAGCTTGCATAAAAATGAAACCATTCCTGAGCATAGTTCATTTTCTATGTCAAGCTCGTTAAAAAATGAAATAGGCTTTCTCAAGCACAGTTTACCTTTTGGTTTCAAGCTTTCATAAAAATGAAACCATGTTTCAAGCATAGTTATTTTCTATTTCAAGCTTGTGTAAAAATGAAACAGACCGTTTTGAGCATAGTCCTTTTTCTGCTGCAAGCTTGATAAAAAATGAAGTAGATACCCTGAGCATTCTTCCAACTGATATTGGAGCTCGTTAAAAATAGTAAGATGGTGTTGAGCTTACTTTTCATATTTCGTGCTCTGGTTAAAACATGAAAAGTGGTTTGAGCTTAGTTTATCACTTTTTTGTGCTCTGGATTTAAACATGAAAAAGGTTAATAGAGTCTTCTTTAAGCTCTTTTCGGACACTTAAAATGTGAAAATATTGCCGAGTAAACTTATCTTATTCATCCTCGTAAAAGGACTTGAATATTCGTCTTCCTGGTGATAGTTTACCCCTTTTTTGGACCAAGGGGCACTGCATACAAAAAAATGTACACTCCAGCCAATCATAATTGGAAGAGTTCTCATAGGAATCATTTTATACTTTTTCGGGCCTTGGGGACTAAAAAAATGGAAAAGGTTCTTGAGCGTTCATTTCGACACTTTGATCACGCTCCCAAAACCTAGTATCAAAGTTCTGAGTCTTTTTCTGATTCTTTTTAGGGTTGTAAAACCTGCTCATCACGTAAAAGAAACCTATTGGAGTCTTCTTTAAACTCTTTTCGGACTCCCTAAATGTGAAAAATATTTTCGAGCACAGTTTCCTTCTTCATGCTCGTAAAAGTACCCGAAGAGTCGTCTTTTCAATGGTAGTTTATCTCTTTTTCAGTTCGGATTGACTATTTACAAAAAAGGTCCTTTTGGAGTCTTCTTCCATTTTCATTCAGAATCTCTAAACATGAACGATATCGAGTTAAATCTCATTGGACTCATTAAACAAAACATTGAGAGACCCTCTTTTGGGAACGAACCCCTTCTTTCTCAGGTTTGTAAAACATATGAGAATGGAATTGTCTTTGGATAAGATACAACGAGTGTTTTTTACCCTCTTTGAACTCGTAAAAACAAAAAGAGGCACTCATAAATCATGATGGGGAAATTAAGGGAAGGGACTCAATTCATTTTGCAAATAAAGGGTAGTTTGTTGTCACCTTTGAACATGGCACTTGTCTACATTTCTTTCAGTCAAATGGGTATTCATCTTGTCTTTGAGTCGATCCACTTTCATGAGTCATGTCACTCCTTTGATTCTTTTAAAGAATGCATTATCCAATGTCGTATTATGTTCCACCTCGTCGAGTCAATGGTGCATATTCTTTTTTCGTGCCGCCCAATGTTCTAAGGGAAGTTTGAAAGTTTACCTATGCAGTCAAAACAACCTTTGTGTCAACAAATTTTGAGTCAGTCCTATGGTTATGTTATCTACAACATTCCATAAATTTATTCCAAGTTTCGTGTCGTCGAATTGGGATTCATCATGGCCCTCCTTCGACGAGGCTATTCCTATTGACATCAGCTCATTATCCAGGAATTAGTCTTAGAAACAAGTTTAGTACCTTGATATATGTATGCCTCAATGAACGATTCTCTCACTCTCGACATAGGTTCACATCATTGACCTTTGATCGATAGACTCGACTGAGTCTTTGACATTAAATAATCTATTCACAATCAGTAGATTGTACTAGGGTACCTTGGGAATCATTGACATTAATGGTGACCTCCATCCCACTAGTTAACGGTTCACATCATTGAACGGTAATCAAGTGGTTTCTACCATGTTCGACTTCAAATCATTGTAATCACATGGATAGAATCGTACTTTGTGGAAGACGAGATGAAGAACCTGGGTATTTGTTAAAAGAACTCATAGACTTCTCCCCAGGTTGCGATAGAAGTATATTGTATGAAGTACTAGCATGGATCCACATTTGTATGGTCATGGCTATGCTCAAATTTGTGATCATTTGACATAGATCGACATTGTATTTCTAGTAGCTATGTCCAAGTTTGAGTCCTTTATCACATGGATCTACGCTGTATTCTAGTAGCCATGGTTGTTAATATATATCATGGATCTTCCTTGTATTGGTCTACAGCCATGATGAGGACACATTTTTTCATGACTAAAAAGTATTGATGTATTGCAGATGCCTGGTTGATGATCTCCGATCAAGCTGATTCTTTCCTCGAAGTGATAACTTGCTCTTTCAAAGCTCTCGCATATCATATCCCTCTAGCCTCATGCTTTGGGGGGCATTCAGTTACACATAAATCTCATCATCATTATGTGATGAGGTCCCAAACACCGGTATTTTCCCTGAATCCTGAGTTGTGAAGCAAAAAATTGGTTAAGATATCAATCTTGCATATAAAAATCCAGTACTGCTCTTGCCTTTAAGTCAATAGGCGATACCTTCTTCAGCATTTCCTTTACCCTCTTAATAGTAGGCGGTGCCATAGGCCTTACCTCTTGTACAAGGCATGGTTCTGCTCTGCCACCACTCTGTCATAGAGAGCAAGACGCGGTGCCCTTGGTAAAAAGTTAAAAAGATAGGTCTCCACGAAGCTTCTCGAAGGAAGGATTCATGGCTCCCTTATCCCTACATCTGAGGACCACCTGGGCTCGAGATCCATCCTTTTGGGATCTCCTATCCACCTCACCCACCATTTACTCAACCATTCCTATCCTTCCAAGGCCTATAAAAGAAGGCCCATATCCATGGTTGAGAGTGAGCAAAGTTACGTTGTTGCATTGACATTCTGGCCTAAATCAGTAGGGTGAGCATAGGAGGAGCAAGTTGGAGCTATCAAGGACAAGACATTGGCATTGTGAAGGATCTTACTGACACTAAGGCATAGGTTGTAACTTCTTATTCATTCATTAATGCAAAATTGGTTCCTTTCCCATATAGTATATTGTGTTAATATCATGTATTTTATTATTAGATTCCTTAGTCACTAATATAGAATAGTGGAACATTTTCTAGTGCTTTTTTTATCTTGTGTGTCGGTTTCATGTGATCATGCAGGTACATCAGTGAAGAGATATCATTGTAGAAAACAACTACACTTTTCCATCAAAGACACTTATTCTAGATCTCCATCCATTCTAGGAAAAGTCTTCCATTTCTATTGTGTACTATTTGTTCTAGATCTGAACCATTCAGACTAGAGGAACAACTCCTGTCCATAGGAGGTGCATTTTTCCTAGATACAGCTCAACTGTGATCTTGTGCTCTCTCCTTGGGCAAATGCTAATGTCTTAGACTCCAGCCAATCCTCAATTTCCTTCTTTTTCGAATGCCACAACATTTCCATCAGTTCAAATGATTAAGGGTCCCAACTGTTAGATTTTTATCATTCAAGCTAGCATTATGATCTAAGGATCGTTAATTGAGAGAATAACATGCACAACAATAAAACAAAAGAGATAAGAGACACAAATAATTTTCCTCGGGGAAACCATAAAGGATAAAACCCCGCAACTTCCTCAGATATAGAATCAGCACCAAAAGTTAAACCCGAAAACATAAAGATGATCTCCCGACAGTAGTAGTCTCTCTCTTGTCCCAGAGACTTCTCCTCTCACTCATGCACCCCAATGAATGAGCGTGTATGTGATAAATAGAGAGGCTCACTCTCTATTTATATTCTTTCGTTCACTTGAAACCCACTCCAACATGTCGTCCTCACTTAACAATTACTTACTAGATCTGGCATCTCTAGGAGTGTCTAATCTGGAATTGTGCTCTCTCCTTGGGAAAATGCTAATGTCTTAGACTCCAGCCAATCCTCAATTTCCTTCTTTTTCGAATGCCACAACATTTCCATCAGTTCAAATGATTAAGGGTACCAACTATTAGATTTTTATCATTCAAGCTAGCATTATGATCTAAGTATCGTTAATTGAGAGAATAACATGCACAACAATAAAACAAAAGAGATAAGAGACACAAAGAATTTTCCTCGGGGAAACCATAAAGGATAAAACCCCGCAACTTCCTCAGAGATAGAATCAGCACCAAAAGTTAAACCCGAAAACATAAAGATGATCTCCCGACAGTAGTAGTCTCTCTCTTGTCCCAGAGACTTCTCCTTTCACTCATGCACCCCAATGAATGAGCGTGTATGTGATAAATAGAGAGGATCACTCTCTATTTATATTCTTTCGTTCACTTGAAGCCCACTCCAACATGTCGTCCTCACTTAACAATTACTTACTAGATCTGGCATCTCTAGGAGTGTCTAATAACCCTAGTGCCCCACAACTTGTGGGGATTTTGCCTCCTCCGACCAACAAGGAGGTTTATCCTTAACACACCGATGGGGACTATTTCCCCGACTTACAATGACTCACCTAGGGTCGACTTCACTAGTATAGTCTAGTAACCCTAGGGCCCCACAACTGTGGGGACTTTAACCCTTGACCAATAGGAGGGTTACCGACAATGACTTGACATGACTTGTTGCATTATAGAAACTTCCTGGAATAAACATCGGGATATGACATGACTCAATTGCATTACAGACACATCCAGGAATAAAAATCGGGGTACATATATAGATGAATACATTCCGAAGTTACAATTACATCAACACTCCCTCTTAACTAGGAAGGTATTCTCTCGACACAATTTATCAACACAAGTCTTCTTCTCTGTATCGTCTGGATCATCATTGAGTTCTTGTCATCTTCATCTGGATCTGGATCATCACTCAATCTGGATCATCATCACTGAATCTAGATCATCACTCGATCTGGATCATCATCACTGGATCTAGATCATCACTTGATCTGGATCATCATCACTGGATCTAGATCATCACTCGATCTAGATCATCATCACTAGATCTGGATCATCACTCGATCTGGATCATCGTCACTGAATCTGGATCATCACTACTAGATGATCATTATTGGATCATCATCATGGGTGCTATCTCATGATTCTTCTCATCACAGGAAGTTCTACAGAGCCAGTCCTTTTTCATGCTGGTTGTAGGCCTAGCCTCCATGTAGGTCTTCTTCAACGCTTATATTTGAACCTAATTCAGAATGGCATGCCCAACATTTACATCTGATCATGTAGGAACCAATCCTATAGTCATATCAGAAAGGCATGCCCAACACTCACATCTGACCATCTGGGAACACCTCCCACAACCCTGTCAGAAAGGCCCAACACTCACATCCATCAACCAATGTCGAAAAGGCTCAGCACTTACACTCGACCATGTGAGGAACCAATCCTCCATGCCGAAAGGCTCTGCACTTACATCTAACAACCAATGTCAGAAAGGCTCAGCACTTATATTCGACCATGCAAGGAACCAATCCTTCATGCCGAAAGGGCTCTGCACTTACATCTGACAACCAATGTTAGAAGGGCTCTCCACTCACATCTGATCATGTAGGAACCAATCCTACAATGACATCAGAATGGCCCTCAGTCCCAGACTAAGCTTTCCTGGTAACTGACCAGGTGCCTCCATTCAAAGAATGGCAACAACCCTTATATCTGATCAAGTGGGAACACATCCCTCAATCACATCAGAATGGCCATGCACTCACATCTGATCATGTAATACTACATCTTACAGTCGTATCAGAAAGGCCCTCAGTTTTAGATTGATTATTCCTGGTAACTGACTAGACACCTCCATTCCAAGAATGGAAATAACCCTTATATCTGATCATGTAGGAACCAATCCTACAGTCATATCAGAATGGATCAACACTCATATCTGACATGGAAGGAACCAATCCTCTCACCATGTCAGAATGGCTAACGGACTCATCACTTCCCCTTGGAAGGAACCTCGATCTGGAGAACACCAAGCTTCTCCCTGAAGTACTCAAACTTTACTCTAGCTAATGGATTCATCAACACATCATCTATCTATTCATCTGTCGCAACATACTGGAGCTTCACTACTCCTCTTTGCACCATATCCTTGATATAGTGATACTTGATCTTGATATGCTTCGACTTGTCATGGAACATCGAGTTCTCCGACAACTTCACACAACTCTAGTTGTCGCAATGTATACAAGTAGCATCCATTTGGAGATCAAATAAATCATACAATAGCTTCCTTAGGCATACCACCTCACAACTAGCTGAACAAGCTACGACATACTCTGCTTCAGCTGTACTCAGTGCCACACAGGATTGATTCCTACTAAACCAAGAGATCACACATGATCCCATACTAAAGCAACACCCTGAAGTGCACTACCTGCCCAATCTGAATCAACATAACCTTCCAGGTTAATCTTTTGATTCACCTCACACTTGAGCCCATAATCAACTATACCCCTCAGGTACCTTACTGCATGCTTTGCAACCATTAGGTGAACATGTCTCAATGTGTTCACAACAAATCAATTATCTGGTCTCGTATTCATCAGGTACATCAAGGACCCAATCATCTGATGATACATCGTAGCATCAACTATCTCTGATGAAGCATCACTCAATAGCTTCATGTTCAATGCCATAGGTGTGGTCATGGCATTGTAGTCCATCATCATAAACCTCTTCAGGATCTCTACTGCATACTTCCCTTGTCCAAGGAAGATTCCATCCACATTCTGCCACACCTCCATGCTTAGAAAATAGTGCATCAACACATAACAGGAGCATCACTGGTATTCTGCCTTCAACCTTGAAGCAAAGGTTGGAATCCACTTTACTCTCAGTAAATACTAGAGTCATCAGTAATCTATCCATCATGTTGTACCATGTCGAACCTCAAGATATTCTGTAGTCACTCCCTCTGAAGCGGAGCATCATACTCCCTTTGTTGTCTGTACTCTATGCACTGAAACATTCTGTACCGGAGTGAAAGGTAGCTTCCTATGCTACTAATATTCTATGTATCCATCTAGTGTATAGATTTTCATCTTCAACCTTGTAGCAAAGGTTAAGATCTTCATTAAGCTCATCATGTATGTGTTTCAACTCCCACTAGCTGCAAATGTCTCTTCGTAGTCTATGCCTTCTGTTAGTGAGAAGCCTCATGCTACAAATCTTGCCTTGTATCCCACGATGTTTCCATCTACTATATGATGGAACTACGAAATTCCATTCACGTATCGATACTGCATCCTAGACATCATTCTTCTTGAATTGGTCTTCCCTTTCTTCTTGGTTACTTCTTCATAACTGGAAGGTTCTACATCAATGATGTCGCTGCATTCGTCATATTATTCTTCATCTTGAACTGTCGTTACTTGTTCTTCGGAACAAGTCTCATTATTCTTTGCTTGCAGGCGATTATGTATGTGATATTTCCTACAAGTCAAATGCATTTGTATGTTAGAAACATTTCATAAGGAATATTCATACTGGCAAGTTCTTATGCATAAATATATGATCATGCAACTACTTTAGTGTTAGTTTTTATCATTCAAGCTAGCATTATGTTAGGATCTTTAACTGAGAGAATAATAAGTACAACAATCAAACATAAGAGACAATGAACATAGTGTTTTTCCTTGGGGAAACCATAAATGGAGAAAACCCTACAACTTCCTCAGAGATAGAATCAGGACCAAAAGTAAAACCCTAAAATAGTAAGATGATCTCTTGACAGCAGTAACCTCTTTCTTCTTTTCCCCAGTGTCTTTCCCTTCCTCAGCTATGCACTACAACTGAGTGTGAGTGAGTGTGTGCAAAATAGAGAGGCTAGCTCTCTATTTATACTAATTCCTGACATGACTAAACCCTACTAGAGCTGACCTCTCTAGGAGAGTCTAATAACCCTAATGCCCCGGAACTGCGGGGACTTTAACCCTTGATCAATAGGAGGGTTACCCACAATAACTTGACATGACTTGTTTACATTATAGATCCTCCTGATCAGAACATCGAGACATGACATGAGTCAATTACATTAAAAATACATCCCGGAATAAACATTGGGTTACAATACATAAGAAATATAAGTGAATATATTCCAAAGTTACATATTCATCAACACTCCCTCTTAACTAGGAAGGTATTCTCTCGACACAGTTTTTCAACACAAGTCTTCTTCTCTGTATCATCTGGGTCATCATAAAGTTCTCATCATATTCAAGTCATCTTCATCTGGATCTGGATCATCACTCGATCTGGATCATTATCACTGGATCTAGATCATCACTCGATTTGGATCATCACACTGGATCTGGATCATCACTCGATTTGGATCATCACAGGGTCATCATCACTGGATCTGGATCATCACAGGGTCATCATCACTGGATCTGGATCATCACTGGATCTGGATAATCACTGCTGGATCTAGATAATCACTCGATCTAGATCATCTCAGAGACATCATAACTGGATTTGAATCATAGCTCAATCTAGATCATCACTGGGTCATCATCATATTTGCTATCTCATGATTCTTCTTGTCATAGGAAGCTCTATAGAGCCAACCCTTTTTCATGCTGGTTGTAGGCCTAGCCACCATGTAGGTCTTATTTAGCACTTATATCTGACACCAAGTCAGAATGTCTCACCCAACACTTACATCTGACCTTGACTCGTCAGAAAGGTACACCCAACACTCACATCTGATCATATAGGAACCAATCCTAAAATCACATCAGAAAGGCCCAACACTCACATTCACTAGCATGATAGGACATAACTACTATCATCTGTGAAAAGGCTCAGCACTTACATCTAACCTACTCATCAGAAAGGCACAACACTTACATCCGACCTACTCGTCAGAAAGGCACAACACTTACATCTGAACTACTCGTCAGAAAGGCATGCACTCACATCTGATCTTGTAGGAACCAATCCTACAGTCACATCAGAATGGCCCCTAGTCCCATACTGAGCTACCTGGTAACTGACCAGGTGCCTCCAATCTCCCAGAGAATGGTAGTTTCCCTTACATCTAACCTACTCGTCAGAATGGCTAGCACTCACATCTGATCATGTAAGACTACATCTTACAATCGTCTTAGAAAGGCCCTCAGTCCCAGACCAAGTATTCCTGGTAACTCACCAGGCAGCTCCATTCCAAGAATGGCAGTAGCCCATATATATGATCATGTAGGAACCAATCCTACAGTCATATCAGAATGACTTAGCACTCATATCTAACATGGAAGGAACCAATCCTCTCACCATGACAGAATGGCTCAGCCCTTACATCTGACCTACTCGTCAGAATGGCTTCTGGACTCATCACTTCCCCTTGGAAGGGACCTCTATCTGGAGAACACCAAGCTTCTCCCTGAAGTACTCAAACTTCACTCTGGCCAATGGCTTTGTCAATACATTAGATAACTGATCATCTATTGCAACATACTAGAGCTTCACTGCTCCCCTCTGCACCATATCCCTGATATAGTGATACTTGATATCGATATGCTTTGACTTGTCATGGAACACTGGACTCTATGACAACTTCACACAATCTGGTTGTCACAATGTATACAAGTAGAATCCATCTGGAGATCAAATAAAGCAAACAATAGCTTCCTTAGCTATAGTGCCTCACAACTAGCTGAACAAGCTGCAACATACTCTGCTTTAGCTATACTGAGTGCCACATAGGATTGCTTCCTGCTAAACCAAGAGATCACACCTGATCCCATACTGAAACAACATCCTGAAGTGCTCTTCCTATTGATGGCGCTACCTGCCCAATCTGAATCAACATAACCATCTAGTTTAATATTCTGATTTGCCTTGTACTTGAGCCCATAATCAATTGTACCCATCAGGTACCTCAGAAAATGCTTTGCAGCAGTCAAGTGAACATGTCTCAGATCTATTAAGAATTGGCTCAAGGTGTTCACAGCAAAGCAAATATATGGTCTCGTGTTCATCAGGTACATCAAGGACCCAATAATCTGACGATACATCATGGCATCAACTGCTTCTAATGAAGCATCAATCAATAGCTTCAGGTTTGATGCCATAGCTGTGGTCATGGCCTTGCAGTCCATCATCCAAAACCTCTTCAGGATCTCTACCGCATACTTCCCTTGTCCAAGGGAGATTCCATCTGTACTTTGCCACACCTCCATACCTAGAAAATAATGCATCATACCCAAGTCCTTCATTTCGAACTTGGCAGCAAGCTTTCTCTTCGTATCAACAATCAAACCATCCATACTTGTCACAAATAGATCATCTACATACAGTAGGAGCATCACTGGGTTGCCATCTTCAACCTTGTAGTAAAGGCTGGAATCTGCTTTACTCTTGGTAAAGCCCAAACTAGATAGAAAGCTATCAATTCTTCCATACCATGTCCTGGGTGCTTGTTTCAAACCGTACAGGGCTTTCTTCAATCTACATACATGAGACTCCCCGTCATGTGTCTCAAAACCGAGTGGCTGCTCTACATACACTTCCTCTTCCACTACACCATTCAAGAAAGCAGTATTGACATCCATTTGGTGTATCTTCCATTTCATCACTACAGCCAGAGAAAGTACTGATCTGATGGAAGTGTATATGGCTATAGGTGCAAAGGTTTCTTCATAATCTATTCCTTCTTTCTGGGAGAAACCCTGAGCAACAAATCTTACTTTATATTTCTCTATGCTACCGTCTATAGCATGCTTGATCTTGTAAATCCATTTGGAAGTTACAACTGACTTCCCTTCTGGTCTTGGGACAACATCCCAAACATCATTCTTCATGATCGATTGATACTCTTCGATCATAACATCCTTCCATTCTTTTCGTTCTACCGCTTCGTCATAATTGGAAGGTTCTTTATCGATGAAATCACATAGTAATGCTACATACCTGGAGCAAGATCTGGTCCTCTTTCTTTCTCTATAATTCTCTTCTGGAGCCCCATATCTTTTTGCACCTTGGATAAATTCTCGTACCCAAGCATTTTTCCTCTTATGAGGATTCTTATCTGGAGGTGGATCTACAGGTCTTTGTGGTTCTTCAAATTCTCGAAATTCTTCTTGAGTTTCTTCATTCATGGTTGTATCATGAATTATGGGTGCTTCTGCTTCTTCAGATGCTTCAGTAGGTTTCTTTCTGGATTTGTTCTAAGCTATGCCTTCATCAAATGTCACATCTCTACTGATGTCAATTTTCTTGAATCCTGGGAGTATATTCTGCAATCCTTTGAGATTTCAGAGTATCCCACAAATATACCCTTCTTTCCTAAAGGATCTAATTTAATCCTCTTCTCTTTTGGAATGTGTATGTACACTGGACAGCCAAATATTCTGAGATGGATGACTTCTGTTTTCTTGCCGGAGAAGACTTCTTTAGGAGTCTTGTTCTCGAGTACTCTATGTGGAGTACGGTTCTATACATACACCATTGTTCTGGCAGCTTCTGCCCAAAGATGCATAGGAATATTTTGATCATGAAGCATTGCTCTTGCAGCTTCCATGATAGTTCTATTCTTCCTTTCTACAATCCCATTTTTTTGTGGATTTTAAGGAGTGGACAACTCCCTCCTAATCCCTGAGTCTTTACATAGCTCTTTGAATTCATTTGAAGTGAATTCTCCGCCATTATCTGATCGAAAGGTCTTGATCTTCTTTCTAGTGTGATTCTCAATCAAGGATTTTAATTCCTTGAACTTGCTGAATACTTCATCTTTGTTCTTTATGAAGTAAATCCATGTCTTCCTAGAAAATTCATCAATAAAAGAAACATAATATACATACCTGCTTAGTGAGCTTGATGAAATAGGACTGCATACATTGGAGTGGATGATTTCCAATATTCCTTTTGCCTTGCTCTCTCTACTTGGAAATGTCTTCTTTGTATTTTTTCCTTTCGCACATCCTTTGCAGACACCATCATGTTTTGCTTGAATTTCTGGAAGAACTTCAACAACTTTGCTTGCCAGTGGTAGTGCTCTATAATGCACATGTGCAAGCCTTCTATGCCAAAGCTCATTTGGCTCTACTATGTCATGGACCAAGACTTGTTCTGGATGGCCCTTTAATTTGTACAATCCTCCTTCTTGTTCTCCAATTACTACCGCATCATCGATAGCCTTTCCTTTTGGCCACATGATGATTTGACCATCTATAAATGCAACCCTCATTCCTTTTGCATCTAATGTAGATATGGAGAGAAGGTTCTTCTTGAGACTTGGTACAAACCATACATCTTGCATCTTCATAGAATTTCCAGAGTCTAGTTTATAGGAGGATTCCCCAGTACCTTTTATTGGATATTGGTAGTCATCTCCAAGCTTCACCTTGTGAGGTGATTCGTGTTCTAAAAGTTTTACAAAGGACTCTTTGAATCCTATCATATGTTTGGAAGCCCCACTATCTATAAGCCAATCATTGCTTCCATGTGTGATGTTTCCCATGAGAGCAGAAATCAAGACATATTCTTCTTCACTAGAAGAGTCTTCGCTTTCATATCTGGTTCTCTTCTTGGATGGTTCATCATCCTCTGCAGCATGAGCATGATGTCTTCTCTTGTTGCTCTTTTTCTTATTCTGTATTTTAGGACAATCTCTTGCAACGTGTCCTACTTCATCACGTGTATAACATCTGATTCTATACATGTCTTTTCTAGAGTTATTTTTAGGGAGATGCTTACCTCTGGAGTGACGAGAACTTCTTTTGGTTTTCTTGGAGTGTACTGTGAGAGATTGATATTCACTTCCCATGTTCTCTTCTCGAGCTGCTATCGAAGCTTCTTCTTGAGATCATTCTTCCCATAGTCTATTGAACTTGACTAACTTCTTTCTAGAACATATCCCTTAAATAAAGGAGTCCCATGATCTAGGGAGACCATTCAAGGTGGTCATCACAACCTCTGCATTCTCTACTTCTTCATTTACTGCTTCTAGCTATTCCTTGATCTGAGAGACCCTTGTAAAGTAAGACGGGATGGTCTCAGATTCTAGATATTTACATTCTTCAGTTGGTTTCTCAGAGTCATCTTCTGGTTTATGTTCTTCCCTTCAAACAATTTGGTTAGGGCATCAAACATAGCCTTAGGTGTCTTTAGGGAGGACACCTATGGTATGAGGTGATACTTGATTGAATCAGCAATGATCCTCTTTGCCATAACCAACTTCTTCTTATGTAAGGCCTTAGCCTAATCTCCTTCTGGAACTGGAACCTCTTCATTGATATAGGAGTCCAACTCATTTTATTCCAAGACCAGAGAGATCCTATACTTCCAAGCTCGGAAGTTATCAGATCCCTCAAGATTTTCATCAATATTGGTATGATGAGACATCTTAATTAAGAACCTCAAATGGAAATACAAAAGATTTAGATCTTACCAGGTCAAGATGTCGGATCTGGATTTGGAGCTGAAAACCTACAGAGCTGGTTCAGGAGCGGATTAGGGTTTTGCTTTTTTAGAGTTCTGTCCAACCAAATGATTTGAATTTGATCCCTAACTTTGATTTTGGGGAGGAGATCAATCCAGGCCTGTGCTCACTGAAAAATTCCTCTTATGTGAAAAGCCCTAATTTTCAGCAGCAGTGTTGGGTCCAAAATTGAAAAACCTTAGAATTGGATTCTGGTTCGACAGAAAGATGCGCCCTAGGGAGGAGAGTTATTCCACCCTACTTTTGCTGAAAATATATGGAGAGAGATCCACAAAGTAGGAAGCCCTAGTTCTCGTAGTTGCATAGTGTCTTCTTCACGGGTTAGCTCTGATACCATGTTAGTTTTTATCATTCAATCTAGCATTATGTTAGGATCTTTAACTGAGAGAATAAAAAGTACAACAATCAAACATAAGAGACAATGAACACAGTGTTTTTCCTCGGGGAAACCATAAATGGAGAAAACCCTGCAACTTCCTTAGAGATAGAATCAGCACCAAAAGTAAAACCCCAAAACAGTAAGATGAACTCTCTACAGCAGTAACCTCTTTCTTATTTTCCCCAGTGTCTTTCTCTTCCTTAGCAATGCACTACAACTGAGTGTGTGCTAAATAGAGAGGATAACTCTCTATTTATACTAATTCCTGACATGACTAAACCCTACTAGGGATGACCTCTCTAGGAGAGTCTAATAACCCTAGTACCCCGAAACTGCGGGGACTTTAACCCTTGATCAATAGGAGGGTTACCCACAATAAATTGACATGACTTGTTTACATTATAGATCCTCCCGATCGGAACATCAGGGCATGACATGACTCAATTACATTACAAATACATCCCGGAATAAACATTGGGTTACAATACATAAGAAATACAAGTGAATACATTCCGAAGTTACATATTCATCAACATTTATCCAATACAACATTCATCCATATCTCACGGAAACTTTTCTAGATGCCTTCCATCTCTACCAGGACAATATTGAGATTGTGCACTAATCCAATATGTCAGCAAAGAGGTTTCATTCTAGATAAGTAGCAATGGAGATTTGTATAGCACCATGAGCTACTTACCCATCACATGCATATTAGTAGTATATTGTCATTAATGCAAACATTCTATCATGCATAATACATTAACTGAATATAAACAAATGCATAACAAAACAATATCATGAAATGGCACTTGAATGCTTATCTTTATTTGTTTTGTAAGTAGACTCCTTCTTGAGCCTTCAGCTTCATCGTCTTCTTCATTCATAATAGCATCGTTTCTTATCCAAATGCTAAGATGGTTAAGAGGTTCTTCAAGAGTTGATTTCTTCATATTCCTCATCGCTAGAGGGATATTCTTTGGATGGTGAGAACTTGATCTTCAGTTGCTCCCATCTTCTTTTCTCTTATTATTAGTTGACCTTCTTCTTGTGTGTCCTCTTCCTAGAGTCTGTTGAAAGTAATCACTTCCTTCTAGCACACATTCTTCGAATGAATGAATCCCATGATCCTGGAAGGCCATTCAAGGTGGTTATCACCACTTTTTCATTCTCCACTTCTTCTTCTACCGCTTCAAGTTGTTCTCTGATTTGAGAGACCCTTGTAAAGTATGACTGTATGGTCTTTGCATTCTGGATCTTCACATTCTTCAACTGTTTGCTCAAAGTCATATTCCAATTTATGTTCTTTTCTTCAAATAGCTTGGTCAAGGAATAAAACATCTTCGGTGTCTTTAGGGAAGACACTTGTGGTATAAGGTGATCCGTGATTGAATCAACAATGATCTTCTTCACCTTGGCCAAGTTCTTCTGGTGTAAGACTTTTAGCCTCATCTCCCTCTGGAATTGGAACCTCTCTACTCATGTAGGTGTCCAATTCATTTTCTTCAGAGAGATCATATACTTCCATGCTTGGAAGTTGTCAAATTCACTAATCTTATAATCAAGCTGATGTGATAGATCACTTTGAAATGAGAACCTCAAATGAAAATAACAAAAGATTAGATCTTACCGATTTGAGGTGTCCGTCCTGGTTCCGGAGCTGGCTGATCGACGGTTTGTCAGAGAAACCCTAATTTTTAAAACTTAGAATCTCTTAGATCTAATTGGATAGAAATATAGATCTCTTCAAGGCAATCTATCCAATGTACTCCTTTTCTGAAAACAACGGAGGGAAGCTCTCGGAACAGGAAGCCCTAGTTTTCCAATTTCTTATGCAGAAATGCTTATTACTATTTCTATGGTATCTCTGAAATTAATGCTCCTCTGTGTCTAAAACTTTGCATTGAGCTAGCCTCACATGTCCCTATTTGAAAAACATAGGTTTCATTAGATTTGGTTTCACCAATTGGGACTTATGATCATTTTCCCAAGGTGAGGTATTACAGGACTGTTTAGCACAACGAAGTTGTACATACTACCACATGTCACTGTTTCATTTTCTGGGTCTGAAACTCAGACCATAGAAATTGCAGTCCGTTCCTTTTTTGGATTGTCTTCAAAAATTTCATTTGTACCTTGTTAGCCCAAGATATAGCAATTCGCCCCAGGTGTCTTGTTTAGGAATAAATTATGGAATAGGCTAGAACCCTAACTTGGAGGGATCATATCTCCTAGAATATAGTGAATTTGAGGCTGAATTTTGGATAAAGTGTACATCCAACATTTATGTATGACATCTACAATTTGCAGCTCCTGAGCCTTTTCCAATCCTGAGATATAGTGAATGTACCAAAACTTATCAGTTTTAGTATTTAGGGTTTTTCCAGCTTGGGGTCAAAATAGGGTTTGACTTTCCTGGAGTTTCACCCAGCCAAAAATCTTGATCCAGGTCTCTAAAATTTTATTTTTATGAGGAGAGAAATCCTATGCTGGGCTCACTCAAAAATTCCTCTTCTGTAAGAAGCCCTAATTTCCTTCACCAAAAACTGAAAATGCTCGGAATCGAATTCCACTTCGACAGAAGGATGCACCATTCAATGGAGAGTCATCCTAGCATACTTTTGCTAATGGATTGTGGAGAGAGACCCATAAATTAAGAATCCCTAGATTCTATAGTTGCACAATGTCTTATTCTCAGGTCAGCTCTGATACCATGTTAGATATTTATCATTCAAGCTAGCATTATGATCTTAGGATCTTTAACTAAGAGAATAACATGCACAGCAATAAAACACAAGAGACAAGAGATACAAAGGATTTTTCTCGGGGAAACCATAAAGGGGAAAACCCCACAACTTCCTCAGAGATAGAATCAACACCAAAAGTAAAACTCGAAAATGTAAAGATGATCTCCCAACAGCAGTAGTCTCTCTCTTGTCCCAGCAACTTCTCCTCTCACTCATGTGCCCCAATGAGTGAGTGTGTATGTGATAAATAGAGAGGATCACTCTCTATTTATATTCTTTTGTTCACTTGAAGCCCACTCCAACATGCCATCCTCACTTAACAATTACTTACTAGAGCTGGCATCTCTAGGAGTGTCTAATAACTCTAGTGCCCCACAACTTGTGGGGACTTTGCCTCCTCCGACTAACAAAGAGGTTTATCCTTAACACGGCAGTGGGGACTATTGCCCCGACTTACAATGAATCACCTAGGGTTGAATTCTCTAGAATAGTCTAATAAACCTAGGGCCCCACAACTGTGGGGACTTAAACCCTTGACCAATAGGAGGGTTACCCATAATGACTTGACATGACTTGTTACATTATAGAAACTTCCTGAAATAAACATCGGGGTATGACATGACTCAATTACATTACAGACACATCCCGGAATAAACATCGAGGTACAATACATAATATATATGGATGAATACATTCCGTAGTTACAATTACATCAACACCGACAACAAAACCATTTGTTGGCTACTTTCCCCCACTCTCACGACCCAGGTTCAACAAACTCACAAGCCCAACAAAACACCCAAAGATATCGGCTTGATAGAGCAAGCTAAGTTGAAAACACCTACTAGGCAGGAACAGTCTCACCTGAGATATCTTAATGTGTAACTTCTAGAACCATGTTTCCGTAGTCGGCGAGGGATTAAAGTCCCCTAGAACACAACCAAGGAGCTTGACATATTCAGAATCTCTGAGCCTTTTTATAACTCGACAAAGGCACAACAGTGCGACACAGCCAACATGCGACACAAACTTTCCCTTAACAACTTAACAATTGGAGCAATTGTGCTGCATAGATGATTCCTTAACAATAAAGGATAGTGGCATGACTGTATTACAACTTAACAGTAAATGAACATGAAATAGTACACAATGCTTCAACAATGCTTTAGTCATTCATTCATTCAACTGCTTTTATCAATACCGTTACATTCATTTAAACAAAAAGTATAAATAATTCAATATAAACAATAACTAATCACAACCATTCAACAAGCACATTCATTCGACACAAGCTGTAACGTGGAGACCCATTTGGGAAAAACCACCAAGGTGTTCTTCATCTAGCATGATAAATATATGGCACCTTGCAGTTTGCGACTTGATTGCAGACAGGTTTGAGATATGTATTTTTAGGTCAGACTCTTTCTTGCTCTCATGCTCTCTATTCTTATTATGCTGTATTCTACTCCTACTGATCTGCACACAGCCCAGATCGACTCTTTTACTCTACTATCTACACACTTAGTTGCAGAATGACTCTTACAAAATGGTCTACGCACACAGCTAGAAATCCACGGCTCAACAACCTTCTACTACTATGAGACTTATTTCTGATTCCTTCAAGTATTTATAACCATTATGATCTTCTAACAACCAACCCTTATACAAAACAAGTTCCTCCTATTTATAGATTCTACAAGACCGCGTAGGGTTGACTGGGTACAACTCATTTATTACAGTCATAAATAGCCACAAAACGTCTTTCATTACATTTGTACAGACCATAACTAGCCGCAAAAATGTCCTTCAATACATGTTGTACAAGCCATAACTAGCCACAAAAATGTCCTTCAATACATGTTGTACAAGCCATAACTAGCTGCAAAAATGTCCTCCATTCTTCCTCTAACTCAAGCACCTACAATCTTTTTGACCTGTCCCTTTCCAACCTTTACTCCTCTACCTACCTGCATATTCTCTTTTCCTTCGTTGCACTTCTCCTCGTCACAACTTTCTTTCCTATGCGCTTCCTTTCCTTCCTTTACCTCATCGCATGCCTGTTTTTCTTGCCTTGCGCTTCTATTTCTTCCTTGTGCTCTTCCCTGGCCCAAAAGGTATTACCCATCATGTATCTTTGAAAGATAGGGTCATGGGATGGAAGTGTTGAGCCATGCTCCCCAAGTTGTGTAGTGATGATTGTTGGTTTCCTACTAGGGAATCTTGGTGCCTCGATATAATCGACAAGTTCCACTTACAAGTTCTATGTGGGGTTAGGTCAATATAGTTGATGCCTCAACATATTCCAATAAACGAAACGATAAGATGTGGAATATGGAAGTAGGTTAGGAAGGGAGGATGCTTCGTATTAGTTTAGATATGTTGTTGCATTCATTAATAATTCAATTGGGAGTTAGCTCCGACAACTTGATTACTTGTATGATAAATCATTTTTTTTTCATGCATGATAAATATCTTGTGTGTTCATGTTTGATGATCTTAGTATGTTGTGCAACTAAATTGTATTATTGTGAAAATGTTAGTGAGATTATTAGATGTTGTGGTTAATTTTTTTATTGCATTCTTTAATGTTAAAATATATGAACTATGCATTAATGTGAGACTTGTTATTCTTAGTACACGCACCAGGTATGTATGCCCTAGATACGCCTACTTATCTTGCACTCATACACTAGTATTATTCAAAAATAGATTTGTTATTTAAATATGATTGTTTGTATTATTATTATTTGTGTTGAAGTATATTGAGTTGACTATACATTTTTTTGTACTAGGGGAATCAACAACTAGAGACAGGGTTGGTACTCATGTGCCACGGGGTCCAGGGATCCATTCCCGCTACCACTATACCCCTAGGTTCATCCACACACCCTTCATGCATGGGGCATGAGTAAGATGAGGTTTGAACTTGTGATTTCATTAGGAGTGCCTTAAAAATACACTCTATGGCTAGTCGGTCTACACCCATGGGGGCAAGTTAACTATACATTTATTTATGAATGAAAAGTACATTTCATTTAATATTCATTTTTTATTTATTTATTTTAGATGTATTTAATTTTAATATTGATTCGGATTGAGAGCATAAGATATGTTAACATTGGAAAATTACCAGAGGTTGTAAAGGCTATTCCCAGGTAACAACAAAAACCACTTTTAAAGAGAAAATTGGCTTTTTTCTCTTCTGAGAGGGATCTCTCACAAAATATTAACAAGGCCAGATATTTATAAGCAGAATTGTTTGTAATTGATAAGATTGGTTGAAACATAAAACATGACCATTGGGCTATGGAGTCAAGATATGAATATAGATCAACATAACTTGTGCATGGAATTTTTAATAGAGGTAAGGTAGCTACTCAGTCATAGTCAAAATTTGATTGTCTGGTGGAAAAGGAAGAACATGAACAATCCATTAACACAGAGCGTTATAAAAATGAATTCTGTATCAACTTTAGAAGAAAGATTTGGTGGATATCTGAAAACAAAAGCTAGAGCATAGTAAATATGAATTCTAAACTTTTATACACTCATTTCAGACATGAAGGAATACATAATAGAAAGATAAACTGGAAAAACATTCACATGAGAAGAGAAAGTACATAATGTAACGTGAAATAACACAGGAATCTTTGCCAAATGCCAACTTTTGACTCTGTAATTTTAATTAAAGAAATACTTGAATACAAAGATCTTCAAAATATCATGGGTTCCAACCCTTGCTTAATCAAAAGTCTGAATACTTATACATTGCTCCTTGATCTAAAAAATAAACCTAACTGTCTAACGGTTTGTTGAGGCCTGGAAATTCGCAGGCAACAACAGTAAGGGATTCTCCTCAGTCAACATTCCCAATTAGCCAGTGACTGTTTGGTGTAGGGAATCCGTCCGGTTTGCGGTCCGGCTACCGTAGGTCAAGTAACAAAAATAAATGTTTTACCAGTTGCGGCCCGGTCCACCGTATGTATTTTTTTATTTTTTACTTAAAATATGATATACAAGTACCTACCTATATGCAGATTTGATAAACAATGCCAGGAGTATTCACAAAGTGATGCGTAGGTTCTTACCTCTCGTCTTAGAACTCGCAAGCATCTAAATCACATACATTTTCAGAAGGTAAATTACTAACTAAACTATCTCTAGAGAGCTAGATATTAATTCATGAGTAATGAAACACTGTCCATGTGTTATGGCTAATCACAGATAGCTGTTCTTATGACCAAAACATATAAACATGAATAAGAGCATACATGATAAGATAACTCATCAATAGTTAAAAAGTCCCATTACTCATAGTGGAAAAACATCACAGAATGTACTGGAGAACATTCAGACAAGAACACAGGTTCAGAAAGTTAGAACATCCTCATAGTTAATGAAACACAGTCGAAACGAAATAATTCCCATTCAACATCGTTCATTTAATCACATTGAGACATTCCACATAGCACTTTCTTTAACAGGTAAAATTTGCAATTTCTGGTTGTAAAACGAAATAGTTCCTCTTACAAGCGATAGCTTACAAGTTTTATCTAGGGGAAAAATCCCCTGTAAGTTCTAACTTTCAGATATTTAAACTAAAACAGTTAACCGCTTGGGCTGCCTCCAAACGTGTGACCTTTCGGTTCCCCAAACATTTAATATCCCTATTTTTTATCTTTTCTATGCGCACTCATGATCCGCTGAGTAATTGACAGATCTTCTCATTCTGTGCTTTTGTTGCTATTTGTTTTTCCTTCTACTTCACTTTCCCTCCTTGGGATCCTGTCAATTTCGATTTGACCTTTGCCAAAACTGCCCAGCTCCCTTCTGCCACCTATCTCCTGGCTATACCTTCGCGTTATGGTAGTCTGAAACGTCTCTTGAGTCCACCTGCAATTAAACGATGTCTATTATTCATTGGGACTGTATTCTCAATAAAAACAAGCTACTTCTATAAATGATCAATCATCAAGAGAGGCCGTACACTTCTTTCCAGTTCTGGAAACCTTAACAGGTGCCGTTGCCACTGTCTCGTTCACACATGGGCTTGAAAACTCACTAACGGCGGGAAGAGGAAACTCATCGGTGGCTCGAAACACAAAAACATCGGTCGGGTAGACTTATTTTAAGCCGCATAAGTGGGTCTCAATAGGCGACGAGCACCCCGAAACCATTTAAATCCTATCAGATTCAAAAAAGTTATGAACTAAAATGTGGGCGGGAAAGCTTCCAGTCGGAAATCGGAAAGACATTGCCATCGGATGACAAGTGATTGGCATAGCCACAACGTCGAAAGAGAAAAGGCTACCAACACGTGACCAGAAACTGACACGCATAGGCGGGCGGAGCACTTACATTTCGGGTGATTAGCTGCTTTGGGAGCCGCAACGGCGGAAGACGAACAAACAACAGCCTCCGATCAATAAAAAATGCTAAGTGTTTGAAAAAAATTTAAAATTTAGCAATGGCCGAACTGTCTCACCTCTGAAACAACGGTTTTACAAAGGAAAATTGGTCCGAATCATCCTTGACTAGCAAAATAAAACAGACTCCAAAATCCGCGACCCACAGTCGCTACAAACACAAGCAACTTCTGAAAACAGGGCGAGAGTTAATCTTCAAAATAATCCGAAATCAAAGCATGACCCAAAAAATAATGGATCCAAACGATTCAAAATAACATTAAATCATGAGGGGGACCAAAATTTGAAAAATTTGGGGAAAACAGTTGCAGCTGCAACAATTGGCGATTACCTGGTGAACCTAGATCTCTGGATGAAAATTCCTTGTGTGATAGACTGTTTAACAACAAACGAACTTATTGAATTCTTCCAACTATCTGGATTTCTCAAATGGCAAATGTATGTACTTTTAATCATTGATGATAGTCCGATTTGGGGGAGTGGAAACCAGGACTTTTCAAGTCAAGATAACTCTTTTGAGGCCTAAAGATAAGTTTCATTGTTACCTCTGTCTTCGGGTAGCTTCCGGCTTGGACACCACAGGATTGTAGCATATGGTAAACAGAAATATTCATTTGTTCCTCATTCCCATGCCGCTTTAGCACTTTTCATGATTTTGGACTTTTTTCCTTTTCATATGAGTCCTCATGTATGCCTTTCTTTCTGAATTTTAATTCAGGCTCCTTTATCCCAAGTGTCCTTTTGTGTGAGAGGTGTATTCACGTTTCAGCTCATGGACAGAGAGGAACTTTCGGTGATTTAGTACTTATATGGTTCCGCATTTGTTTTGATATATAATGCTTTCATAGGAGTTTTTTTTTACTCTTATTTGCCTTTTGTCATTCATTTCTTGGCATGGGATCATTTGTATCTAATATGCTGCTTACCTTACTTCTTTCCATGGGCCCTTTGCTGTCACTCCCTAGGACATTTTAAATGTGACATGGATGGAGCCTCAAAATAGTATTCTAGATCCTTTGATTCTGGTTTATTTCACAAGGGTTAAGCAGGACTTCAATGCGTACATAGCTATTCGAGAAAACTGCTAAAATGGAAGAAGTTCTTTTAGATAAACAACAATACACAGTCTTATACCCAAGAACTTTAATCAGTCCGAAATTCTGATGTTCTCCATGCAACTGCGGGTTTTATTGAAATCGGTATAAATTTAAACTAAAACAAAATTGAAAATCATGACTCAAAGAAGAAGGTCAGGCTAGATTATTTATATACAAGATAGAAGAACACAAACAAAACTCAGGAAAAATAGGGCTTGAGAACTAAGCCATTCACTGGTAAGTTCTCTTCCCACCCTTGTAAGTCTTGCAACCTATAAGTTGAAGGGCCAAGCATTGCCACAATCTGGAAAGGACCTACCCACAACTGCTGGAATTTCGTGTGTTTTCCTTTCTCATCATGGGGGTGGTCCCACTTGAGAACCAAATCTCCCACTTCAAAGTCTTTTGTTCCTGCCTTGTGTTTGTCGAACCATGTCTTTATTACCTCTTGTTGTTGCTTAAAGCGCTCTCTGGCTTTAGATAGAGCCTCTTCTGCTTTCAAGAGATTATATATCCTCATTTGCAAGACTTCATTATCCGACCCTCTAGACTCTTGAGCTATTATGGACGAGGGTAGCATGACATTGGGGGGAAGAATGGCTTCTTTACCATACACAAGGGTATACGGGGACACTCCTATCGAAGACTTGGGGGTGACTCTATCGGCCCAAAGGGCGTTTGGTAGCGCTAAGTGCCAACTCCTCTGGTTTTCTATCACAGTCTTCTTTAAAATTCTACTCAGATTTTTGTTAGTAGATTCAGCCAAGCCATTTCCTTGTGGATAATAATTAGCAGAATAATGAAACTTTATTCATTTCTCATGAGCAAAAGCAGTTAATTTAATCGATGAAAAGTAAGTAGAATTATCAAAGACTAAAGAAACTGGAACTCCAAACCTGGTTATAATATGGTCCTGCAGGAAGTTGATGACCGCGTCCTCATTTATTTTGCGCAACAAGATGGATTTAACCCAGTGAGTGAAGTAATCGGTTGCAGTTAGAATATACTTGTGTTGTAGAGAAGAGTTTGGATTTATCTCCCCAATAATATCCAACCCCCATTGCTCGAACGACTCCGTGATAATCACAGGCTTCAGTGGTCCAGCTGCTCTAGATTGTCTTCCACTACACCTTTGACAAATGTCGCACTTCCTGACATGGGCATGTGCATCTTTGAAAAGCGTGGGCCAATAGTAACCATCTCTGAGAATTTTGTGAGCTGTAGTATCTCCTGAAAAATGTCCCCCAGCAGGCCCGTCATGCAGATCTGTCATTACCTTCTTCGCATCTTCTTTCTCTAAGCATCTAAGAAGAACTCCGTCGTAATTTTTTCTGAATAATATTCCTTCAACAATTTGATAGGAGGCTGATTTAAGACGCAGTGCTCTTCTTTGCTTAGAATTGCAATGTTTTGGCAACAATCCTGTCCGAAGGTAATGCACGAGGTCTCTATACCAAGATTCGGGGGTTGTGAACATAGGACATACATCCATCAAATGTAACTCAGCCTCATCTTCCCAAGCATGTTCTTCATTGTTTCCATTTTCAGTCATTAGTTTGCACAACCCTTGCCCTTTAACTATAGAAGCTGGCCTGAACTCGAGGTCATACTCTTGAAGAGTTGTTACCCAATTACCCCTTCTTTCTCCTAACTCCTTCTGTACAAAAAGGGACCTCACAGCTGGGTATGGGACGATCACCTTGGTTCGATTTTTTAATATGTAGGGCCTGAATTGTTTCACTGCTTTGAATATTGCATAAGCTTGTTTATCAATAGTCGGGTAATTTAATTTGGCCCCTTCCAGACCAGTGCTCATGAAAGATATGGGGAATTCATCCCCCCCATCTTCCTT
This sequence comes from Pseudotsuga menziesii, assembly GCA_001517045.1. NCBI lineage: Eukaryota > Viridiplantae > Streptophyta > Pinopsida > Pinales > Pinaceae > Pseudotsuga > Pseudotsuga menziesii. Next base: position 403,761 of record LPNX010551232.1, on the reverse strand, counting down.
TTGAGTAAGCACAGCTGCTAGCGAATCATCAGATGCAAAAGTATACAGAATAAAATCTTTACCGAAATATGGGATTTTTAGGGAGGGCGCGTGTGCAACAATAGTTTTAATCTTGCTGAATGCATTCTTCTCAATCTCAGTCCATTTGAATTGTGCACTTTGCTTCACCATTTGCTGCAGAGGTTTGACAATCTGAACAAAATTTGGCACAAATCTTCGCACGAAGTTTATTGTTCCCATAAATGATTGCATTCCTTTTTTATTATGGGGCAAGGGGATCTATTCAATGGCCTTGATCCTTTCTGGATCTATAGAGATTCCCTTCTTTGAAACTACATGACCCAGTAACTTGCCCTCTGTAACAACGAACACACACTTCTTGGGATTAAGTGAGATACCATATTTCCGACAGCGTTCAAAGATTTTCCTCAGATGAAACGCGTGTTCTTCTCTCCTCCTTGAGAATATCATAATATCATCGAGATACACTACAGTACTATGACCAATCAAATCGCGGAAAGATATGTCCATATCCCTATGGAACGTAGCTCCGGCATTTATAAGCCCAAAAAACATTCTTCGGTAAGCGAAGGTTACCCATCTGGTCCTGAATGTTGTCTTCAATCTGTCTTCTTCGGCTACTAATACTTGATTGTAGCCTGAGAACCCGTCTAATAAAGAAAATAGTTCAGAACCTGAGACCATTTGTAGTAGTTGCTCCATGGGTGGGACAGGATAATTGTCTTTATCTGAAGCACGGTTTAAATTCCTGAAATCCACACATAGCCTGATTTCTCCAGATTTTTTCCTCACTGGTACCAGATTTGAGACCCATTCCGAGTGTCTGACCTTAAAAATGATTTTAGCATCCAATAATTTCTTAACTTCACTCTGGATCAGGGGTTCCAATTTTGGGTGCATTTTCCTTAAAGGTTGCTGATAAGGTTTGACGCCAGATTTGATGGGGATAACATGTTGGATGATGCTGGTGTCATATGTCTTCAAATCCTCGTATTTCCAGGTGAAGACATCTTTATATTGATTAAAAAGACCGATGAACTTATCTCTTTCTGCTGGTGAACAACATTTGCCAAGATTCACATATTTATGATTTGTATCGGTTCCTAAATTTATCAATTCGAACTGTAGAGACGAGCTGTGAGTCTTCACGTTTGCTGGTCTTCTAAATTTTTCATTCAAATCAAACATTCTTTCTAAGGTTCTGACTCCTTTAGGGATGAAATTATCATATTTCAGCTCGGCCTGATGTTCTTCATCATCTATAATCGCCCCTTTAAATACCTCATCATTTGTCAATCATTCTATAATCTGTTGATCGTCGTCGAACACTCGTAGGTTGGTAATCATATCAGGGACCAAGGGCCTGAAAAGCAATTCAACGGAGCATCGATTATTAGTAGGCACAAGCCTAGCAGCTGATGTGGCCAACAGGTCAGCTGCTGTATTTTTAAGTCTTGGAATTGATATAATATTAAATGCATTAAAACATTTGAGTAGGTCCCATACCTCATTTTGATAAGATTTTAAGTGAGGAGAAATACAATGTATTTGATTCCGAATCTGTTTTACAATTATTTCAGAATATCCAAAAACTTTCAGATTACTTACCTTTAATTCGATTGCTTTCCTTAAACCTTGTACCAATGCTTCATACTCAACTGTGTTATTTGTACATTCAAACTCTAATCTGCATGAAAGAAAATGTTTATTCTTCGTGGGGTCGATCAGGAAACAGCGGGCCCCTGACCCTTCTAACGTCTTAGAACCATAAAAAACAATGTCCAGAAATTGCTAACTACTGCACGAGAATCTACTCCTACCGCTAAGTTTACTATCTTACAGTCGATTTCATCATCCTGTGAAAATCGAAGGAGATCAGGCTGAGCATCTGACGTGTTGCTGGCTTCTTCTGCTTGGTAATTTCCTGGTTCCAACTCAATAAAGTAATTTCCCAACACAGAATCCACTGGTTTGTTCTTTTCATCAAGCTGAGTAACGTTGTATTTCATATGGGGCTCCCTCAAAATTTTGATTTGATTTGGGATTCCTTTATACAATAGCCACAGATGCGACCAATCCGAGGCAAAATATCCGTTTAGTTTTGTCGACCAGTCTCTACTTAGAACAAGCCCATAAGCGTCTGGTATGTCGGCCACCACGATATCAATAACTTGGCACACTTTATCATTTGAAGACAGGCAGACTAGGACATCCTCCATTTCCCCAATTACTTTCACATTCGTCCTATCCAATTGAACAACCCTCCAAGTGGATGGCTTAGGCTGCCCATTTATCCTTTTACAGACTGATATTGGCATGACGTTAACTGACGCCCCTGAGTCTACCAGGCAATTATGTACGCTGTGATTAAAAAATTCAAAAGTGAGGAGGAAAGGTGGATTCTTGTTCTTAGACTTACCCCCAATGCTTGCTTCCCTGATTTCTTCTTCTTCCTTGGGTTGATTGTCAGTGGGCAGCCTCTCCTCTGATGCTTCAAGCGCTTTCAAAAGTTTTTCTTTCTGCTGCGGCACCTTACATATTTCAAATAATGAGATATTCGCCCTTGTCTTCTTTATATCTTCCACAATATCATAAGCCATCCGTGGTTTGGTGGGATGTGGCTTATCAACATTCATTTTTTATTCATGGGGCTTGGCATACGTATCATTCTGCCTAGGATCTTGGATGGTAATGGTGAATTCAGGAATCTTATCAGCTGAGGAATTATTTTGAAATTTCTTAACATTTTTTTGCATCCTTTTAATCTTTGGGAGCATGAGACTGTCCTCTTTCACCAACCCTTGGCTTCTTTTTGTTACATTTGCTTCCACTCCTTCCTCGTACTCCCAATTTCTTTCTTCCACGACATTGAATAACGAGATAGAGTTTCACAGAACCATGGTCTCATCCTCTTGTTCTTTTGTTGACGTATTACTGTCTTTTCTTTCCTCATCTCCATCTTCTGTTAATTTAGAGTCCAACAACTGATTCATTACTAACGTCATCGAGTTTATCCATTGAGGACAGTTCTTTTTAGAGTGAAGTTGTTGGTGGAAAGTGCAAAAATTGTCCATTCCTACCTCTGTTAAATTCATAGATGCTGAATTGTGTGGAGGGGGTTGAGATTGATTGTTGTCCTCCCGTTTCTTGTAATAGGGCTTGTAGAACTTTTGGGCTTCCTTTTCTTTCTCCAAGTCTATGATTCTGTTAGAAAGCTTCTGCATCATTTTTTCCATACTTTCAAAATATGGTGATTGCTCTTCCTTAGGCTTGGTAAACAACAAGGCTTTCCTTCCCACACTTTTCTCTCCTGATCGTTCTGGATAATATTCAATACTTTCTCTTTTATCCTCTACTTTCTCCGCCTCCTCATAGGTCTCTGCTAAAGTGGGCTTGGCCTTAATTTTGGCAAACATGGCCAACTCGGGTCCCAAAGCTGAGGTATAATATTCAATCAGGACTTTATCTGTAGGCCTGTCAGCTTCAAAAAAATTCTTGAGATATGCTGCAAACCTTTGAGTGAAACTGTACACCTTTTCCTTTCTCTCTTTCTTCAAGGTGCATAGTCCTTTCATAAGAGATGCATGAGTCTTCTGGGTTGCATACTTACCTCTAAAAATCCTCTCGAAGGTATCCCAATCAGGGATAGAGTTCGCAAGCAAACCAAAGTACCACGATGCCGCAGCTCCCTTAAGGGTGTGCGGGAAAAGTCTGCAAACTACATCTTCATATTCCCTATCCCTTAACCCTTCTATTTCCAAATAGAAACTTTGCAAGTGGTCGTATACTAGTATCTTTTCACTTGGGTCAAATTTGGGCAACATCTTTTCAAAGGATTGAGGTAAATTATGTAATGGAGGTGTTAGGTTTAAAGGTGATCTGGCTGTCCAGGCAGGTGGTGGATTCGGTGGGTTGGGTAGTTGATTTGCGTTTACGCCTGCCATGAGTCTGGGTGGAGAGTGAGGAGGTGAGCAAACAGGAGTGTGAGCGGGAGAACAGTGAGGAGTATCCGGGCCCTCTTGATTCAAAGGTATTACAACTTCCTGTAAGGCTGTTTCTACAAGTTCTTCCCAATCCTCAACCAGCACTGAGTCTTCCAATATAGGATGATCCTTCCTTTTATACTCTCTTATGGGAAATTCAGGGATGATTGGAAATCCTCCAATCTTCTTCACATATGCCCTAATGTGTCTTCTCAGATAATTAACAACTTCATTGTCGACAGAATACAAATGTTCTCTACCCTCTTCTTCCAGAATTGGATTAGGAAACACATTGGCTTCTGAATTGTTATCGGTGGCATAGTTTCGGGAAAACGGGTTTCCTCGGCCAGCCATGCACTGGCGGCCCTCCTTCTAGCGCTAGAAACTGCTGAGGCCTGGAAATTCGTAGGCAACAATAGTAAAGGATTCTCCCCAGTCAACGTTCCCAATTAGCCCATGAATGTTTGGTGTAGGGAATCCGTCCGGTTTGCGGTCCGGCTACCGTAGGTCAAGTAACAAAAATAAAGGTTTTACCGGTTGCAGCCCAGTCCACCGTATGTATTTTTGTATTTTTTACTTAAAATATGATATGCAAGTGCCTACCTATATGCATATTTGATAAAGAATGGCAGGAGTATTCACAAAGTGATGCACAGGTTCTTACCTCTCGTCTTAGAACTCGCAAGCATCTAAATCACATACATTTTCAGAAGGTAAATTACTAACTAAACTATCTCTAGAGATCTAGATATTAATTCATGAGTAATGCAACACTGTCCATGTGTTATGGCTAATCACAGATAGCTATTCTTATGACCAAAACATATAAACATGAATAAGAGCATACATGATAAGATAACTCATCAATAGTTAAAAAGTCCCATTAATCATAGTGGAAAAGCATCACAGAATGTACTGGAGAACATTCAGACAAGAACATACTCGTTCAAAAAGTTAGAACATCCTCACAGTTAATGAAACATAGTCGAAAACGAAATAATTCCCATTCAACATTGTTCATTTAATCACATTGAGACATTCCACATAGCACTTTCTCCAACAGGTAAAATTTGCAATTTCTGGTTGTAAAACAAAATAGTTCCTCTTACAAGCGATAGCTTACAAGTTTTCTCTAGCGGAAAAATCCCCTGTAAGTTCTAACTTTCAGATATTTAAACTAAAACAGTTAACCGCTTGGGCTGCCTCCAAACGTGTGACCTTTCGGTTCCCCAAACGTTTAATATCTCTATTTTTTATCTTTTCTATGCGCACTCATGATCTGTTGAGTAACTGACAGATCTTCCCGGTCTGTGCTTTTTTTGCTATTGGTTTTGCCTTCTACTTCACTTTCCCTCCTTGCGATCCTGTCGGTTTCGGTTCGAACTTTTCCAAAACTGCCCAGCTCCCTTCTGCCACCTATCTCCCGGCTATACCTTCGCGCCGTGGTAGTCTGAAATGTCTCTTGAGTCCACCTACAATTAAATGACATCTATTATTCATTGGGACTGTATTCTCAATAAAAACAAGCTACATCTATAAACGAGCAATCATCAAGAGAGGTCGTGCACTGCGTTCCAGTTCTAGAAACCTTAACAGGTGCCATTGCCACTGTCTCGTTCACACATGGGCTTGAAAAATCACTAACGGCAGGAAGAGGAAACTCATCGGTGGCTCGAACCACAAAAACATCGGCCAGGTAGACTTATTTTAAGCCACATAAGCGGGTCTCAACAGGTGACGAGCACCCCGAAACCATTTAAAGCCTATCGGAGTCGAAAAAGTTATGAAATAAAATGTGGGCAGGAAAGCTTCTAGTTGGAAATCGGAAAGACATCGACATCGGACGACAAGTGATTGGCACAGCCGCAACGGTGGAAGAGAAAAGGCTACAGACACGTGACTAGAAACCGACATGCATCGGCGGGCGGAGCACTTACATTTCGGGTGCTTAGCTACTTTGGGAGCTGCAATGGGGGAAGACAAACAAACAACAGCCTCCGATCAATAAAAAATGCTAAGTGTTTGAAAAAACCTTAAAATTTAGCAACAGCCGAACTGTCTCACCTCCGAAACAACGGAAAGGACAATTGGTCCAAATCATCCTTGACTAGCAAAATAAAATAGACTCCAAAATCCGTGACCCACAATCGCTACAAACACAAGCAACTTCTAAAAACAGGGCGAGAGTTAAACTTCAAAATAATCCAAAATCAAAGCATGACCCAAAAAATAATGGATCCAAACGATTCAAAATAACATTAAATCATGAGGGGGACCAAAATTTGAAAAATTTGGGGAAAACAGTTGCAGCTGTAACACGCTTTAAACTGTTTATTACATGTGTCAAAGTGCTTGTCTCTTACAAAGCACTCTGAGATAACAAACTTCTTAACTAAATGAAATTAAAATAATATTTTATCATAAAATTTATTCTTCTCTGAAATTCCTTTGTGTTGTCTTGCTTGATATCTTCATGGTTGTAATTTATATTTATTTGATCCAAATTGTTGAACTGTTCTCCACTATTTCATATTAGGCAAATACACAACAACTATTTCATGTGCCAGAACTCTGAGCTCCATGCTTTCTGCATATGAAATATTAGGCACCTTGGCACATGTGACTCTAAAATCAAACAATAACTCAAATTCTTCCGCTAGTTTATCAAACATGACTCTTCTAGATAGAGCCTGCTGCATATCTTGAAACTTACTGTGGTATGACCTGCAATTTACCAATTTCTCCAAAAATTCCTCCTGAGACAATAATGGTTCCATTTCCTCCCAGAAGAAAGGGATTCCCCAGTTTACCAATGGAGTGAATAAGTTAGTCACTTCTTTGAATCTATGACTTATAATATCAACTTTGGCCTATACAGTATCCAACATTTTGTATTTTCCAACCACTTTTCTAGCCCAGGAGGCAATGACAACTTTGTCTTGGATACCAAACCTTCTTCCTTGATATTCTGACAAGGCACTTAAAAAGTTGATAGCATTCTAAGCTACTTCAATTAGCTTCTTATTTAATCCCTTCTTTACTATCAAAATATTTTTCCTGGCCCCTTTCAGAGCACTCTCCTGATCTGCAATAAAATCTGAATATGATCTAAACTTATTAGCTTCTTTAATAATTTCATCCCAAATCATATGTTTGGCTCCTTACAAGGACATTTGAGCAACCACCTACTTTGTTAGCTTAGTATTCTGATTTATTAACTCTTGACATCTCTCCTCCAGTTTCTTCTTTTATTCTTCTTTTTTCAGAGATATATCTTCTAGATTCTAGTTTTGTTGTTTTAACCCTGTGAGCTCTACCTCTTTTAGATTTACCTGGGACATTGCTTCATAAAGAGAGGTTGTATCTACTTCTACAGAGGGAACAATATATTGAATTTTAACTCTTTCAAAATTTTCATGTAATTCTTTTTCTTTTGCTGCCAGCTTATCTTTTAGCTCCTTCTCACTTTCTACCAAAAGCTCAGCATCTTTGTCCCACTGCTTTTATTTTTCTTCAATCATTAACAACTTGGATTTACAATCAGTCAATTCAATGTTCAATGCTTCTTTCTCCTTCTCAAACTATATCAATTCAGAAGTTTGAATAAGTTGAGTGGAAGGGATTTTTAGTTTCTTTTCAGCACTTGAACCTCTTTCTCTTTTTCATCAAATAACTTTTGAGCGACTGCTCCTTGTTCTCAAAATTTTCTTTCCTTAGGAGGTCCTGAGCTCTCTTTTTATTTGACTCCAGCTTAGATACCTGTAATGTAGATTTGAGCAGTTTTGTATATAAAATATCACCTGTTTCTCTATGAAAATGTATTATATCTATGGTAGGGACATTTTCTAAGTTCACATTCACCTTTGATACCTTATTGCCAATAGTCATGGCCAAACTTAGGGTATCTTTGGCATGGTCCCTTACAATATTCAATGTTACATCTGGCTTGAGCAACTGTCTTACTTCCTCATATAATTTTATCGTCTCATCAAAAGTTTTATCACCCTTTTCCCTGTAGGTGTTCAACCAGTCCTCCTTTGATGACTACTTATTTGGAGTTAATCCATAAAACACATATTCTTGAAGTTCCAGACTAGTTACTTTGGGTTGTTCTTGTTTATTTTTACCTTTCATATTGTTTTTCTTGTCCTACACCATTTGTCCCTCTTGTTCAATTTTCTGCTTCTTTGGTGTACTAGAAGTGTCTAGTTCTTCAGTTTCCATGAAATATGAATGCTCTCTCTTCTTTGAAGTTCCTGAAAAACTCAATGAGATATTACCAGAAACTGCAACTATATTAGAAAGATCCATTGGAGGAGAATTATTTCTAGGTAATGGAGATATAGAGTCTTGTTCCATGTTGACATTATCTAGAGCTTTGTCAAGATAATCTTCCCAATTAGCTTCCTCCCTGAGTCCAGATACTTCAGTATGTTCAAAAGGATTATTGTTATTTGCATGTCTTCTTTTGGAAATTACCTGGTGTGGATCATAATTGATTGCAATTCCCAAAGAAAACCCCATGCTCTTGAGCATATTATCAATTATGGGTAAAGCATCTCTAGTTTTTACAACATATGGCCCTGCCTCCCAGGGAAATTTCATATCCAAACTCTTCCTGAATTTTAATATATGTTCCTCTTCCACTGTAAGATTTTGTCTAAGACATTCCAAAGAGAATATCCTTGTTGTCAGAAAGGCTGGTGCACAAATCCATACAATCTTATAATTGTTTCAAACTTTGAAAAGGAACCAATCTCCTATCATTTTACTAGGGGAAACTTGCAATATTTCCTTCATCTCTTGTAATACCTTGGGAAATATTTCCTGAAAGAAAATACTGTATATTTCTTCCATCAAACCAGTCATAAACTTGCAATAATTTTGGGTCATTTCATCAATGACTACCAATTCAGGAAACTGTAGGCTATCTTCATTGTGTGACAAGAACATCTTCAACAAAAAGGATTGGAATTTCAAAACTCCGGTATCGTGGAAGTTGACTAATTGAGAACTAATGTTCTCATCTAGGAACTCCTCAAATTTAAGGCAACAAGATTGGAAAGAATGACCTGGAAGTTCAAACTCAACTCGGCAAGTACTTAAGACAAAAAATAGACTCTATAGCGACTCTGTAAAATAACCATTAGTATCTAACCCCAAAAATTGACTGGCTAAAGTAATATAAGACTGGGTTTCTTCATCACACAGAAATAGGTCAATAGGGTAAGATAAACCTATAACCTCACTATACGAATTCAAACATGACTTTAAAAAGGATTCTTTACTCTCAGTTGTAGATTCTTGGAAGAAATGTATGACATTTTCCTCTTTGTACTCCTAAGATGAATGAACAAAATCATCTGGGACTGATAGGGATTTACGAATAACTGAGGCATGAATAGGGAAAAGGATCCTAGACTTATGTTTATTCATGACGACTCCTTCAGCTTCAGAATAGTTATTTACACACCACTCGACAAATTTAGGGAAATTAGGGGTTTGGTCGACAGAGAAAAAGTAAAAGAAAAATTTGAAAACACCATAGGTATCACCACCCCGGTCCTTAATAATTTTCAACTTATTCTTAGCTGTCTTAATTCTTTCATTCATTAAAAGAGCATTAGAAATTTCAGCATTCTTGTGTTAAAAACATTTCTCATCCTTCTGATAGGAAACCCCTAATTCTTCATTATCCACCCGGTTCTACCACCTCTATATCATCCATCTTATCCATTTTTAGAAATACTTGGAAGGTTTCAGGGTTCCTACCTTTTCAATTAGCACGCTGTTTAGACTCGTCCACGTTGGCACTTTGCACACAGTTAGGGTTACCGTCAATTACAATACTCAGAAAAAACAAACCTTCGTACTCCACGTAGGTGTTTTTATAATTCTTTATGTTTCATAAGCATGGTGCACCTCCTGTAATATACACTATAGATTTGCTCTACTATGTAATCTAAGCTGTCCATTTGCAAGATCTCAACACCAATACTCAAGACTAACATCCTGTACAACTCGATTTGGCAGAATCAATATTGGTCCTTGATCTGTAACATGCCTTCATCACGACTGTCCAACTATGGAAAAATTTAACATTCCGCAAATCATTTCAGAACTGATTGATCAAGCAAATTCCATTTGCGGAATGCACCGTATCCGTCGATCACAACCTGAGTGCTATTGGAACCGTTGATCAACGTGGCCCCTACCACTTTCTGCGGATTCAAATTGAACTTTCTCTGCGCTAGTTAAATTTGTGGAATTGTTCTTGGCCATAAATCTATCTCTGCTCTCATCCTGTCCATTCAATCTTTCCACATGTTAACCCATTTCGTGAATTGGAAAACTTCTTTCGAGCGAGCATGTTCAATACCCAGAATTCTCCATCGCCGTTGATCTTACTCTTATGAATTTCAGCCCTTCAAAATTGCACCTTTTTAATGGATTCTGCAAATCCAAAACCTCAGTTTATTCCTTGCATATTTCAAACACTGAATGATCCACAACCATACATCACATCCCTATTTTCATCCGACGACCTAAAATTAAATATCATGCTAACCATTAACTCGAAGGGCACTTCCACCAAAATTTTCAAATATGACTATTTCCAAACCTTTCAATTGAGCAATCCACCATTTTCAATATAGTGCTAACAACTGGCTCCACTAGGGATGCTATCCTCCCTGCGAGGTAGCAAAGAACCCTGTAGACCAGTTGCCAAATCCATTGTCAATCTAACTCCTTTTTTTTTTATTTTGTCTTTCTGAAGGAAATGCAAGAACTAAAATATGGCTACCCCTTCTGATCTCAGGGCCTTCTCTGCGAGCTTCAAATATTCTGGCTCACTATATTACTGATTGAAAGTAAAGAAATATTTACACTATAATACATGAAATTTCCTTTCCCCTTTATTCCAAATAATGCTTCAGAAATCTCCCATTCACTGGACCTCCTTCATACTAAGACCCGTCCTGATACTGTAGAATAAAATAATTGTTACCCCTGTGTGCTGCAATAATGTATGGACCTACCCACAAATGATCGAACTTACCATGCTTTCCTTTGTCTTCATGTGGAGCATCCCATTTTAACACTAAATCATTAGCCTGGAAAGTGTCTTCTTTTACCTTTCTGTCAAAGGTATTCTTTATTTTCTACTAATGAATCTGTACTTTATCATATGCTTTATCTCTCAATTCACTTAGCTCAATAATTTGGTTTATTCTCCTTTGCATATGATTAGGTTCATCCTGTTGCTCCTGCAATAACTTCATAACTGGTACTCCTAAAGATGTTGGAAAAACCACTTCAGCTCCATACACCAATTGGAATGGTGGCATTCCAATAGCCCTCTTTGTGCTGATTCTGTCATCCCACAAAGCATATTTAAGCTTTGTATGCCATGCTCTTTTATATTCTTCCAACAACTTCTTAATTATCCTCACCAAGCTTTTGTTAGAGGACTTTGTCAGTCCATTATCCTGTGGATAATAAGCAGTAGAATGATTCAAACTTATATACTTATGACATAAATTTATCATCTTATTAGACTTAAAAGCAACTGCATTATCTGTTACAATCGTCTTAGGACATCCAAATCTCTCTAAAATGTTATTATCTTGGAAATCCATTATCACTGCATCTGTAGCTCTTCTAGTAGGTATTTCTTCAATCCTGTTTGTAAAATAATAAGTTGTTGTTAAGATCCACTTATGTTTTCATGAGGAATTTGGATTTATTTACCCAATGAAATCCAATCCCCACTGTTGGAAAGGTGCTTCTACTGATATGGGATTAAGAGGGAGTGGAACGACTTTCCTCTTTCCATAAAAAATCTGGCACTAATGACATTTGGTGGTTTCTTTATACACATCTGAAAATAGTGAAGGCCAATAGAATCCTTCTCTCAAAATTTTATTTGTTGTTACTTTCCATGAATGATGTACCCCACAATCTCCTTCATGGAAATCCTTTGCTGTCTGCTGAGCTTCATTCTCCAAGAGGCAATTCATTAACACTCCACTAGGATCCTTCTAGTAAAGATATTGATTTAAAATACAAAATTTTGCATCTTTTAGCTTCACAAACCTTGCTCTAGTTTTGCTTAACCCTGCAGGAGGTTGTAAATTTTGCAATACATAAACAATATCAACATACCACAGAGAAATAGAAAAATTGGGCTGCACTTGCACTTCTGTGCCCAACTGATTTGATTGCGTTGACAGAAAATTTAGCTGCAGAGAATCAAAATTAGAGTTTGTCATCATTTTAGCTAATCCATGTCCCTTAATTAACTTTGTAGGCCTAATTTCAATGTCATATTCCAAAAGTACTGCAATCCATTTTTCTCTTCTCCCCTCTGAATCTGGCTGTGTAAGTATGCTCTTTACCACACTCCTAAGAACATATGCAACTACATGTGAATGGAGAATGTAAATTCTGAAATACTTTAGGGCCTTAGTCAAAGCATATGCTTGTTTTTCCATGATATCATATTTTAACTCTCCATCTCTTAATATCTTACTAAAAAATGCTATAGGATGTTCTTCACCTTGATCATTCTTTTGTAACAAAACAACTGCAACAGTATGTTCTGAAGAATATGAGAATACTAGAAAATATTTGTCAAATTATGGAATTACCAGCACAGGAGATTCTGAAATAGATTTCTTTATATCCTTGAAAGACTTCTTAGCCTCCACTGTCCATTTTATTTCATGATCCTTTTTCATCATATTAGTAATGCTCATCAATATCTTAGCAAAACTAGGAATAAATATCCTCAAGAAATTTACCTTCCCAATGAACTACTATACTTCTTTGTTACTTCTTGGTTCCTCCCCCTTCAAAATTTCACTCACTATGTCTGGATCAATCCTTATACCTTCTTTGGAAATAATATGGCCCAAAAGTTTTCCTTCTTCCAGAGCAAAATTCGACTTCCTTGGATTTAATGAAATTCCATATTTTATACATTTAAGGAAAACCTTTTCCAAATGTTTGATATGTTCCCCGTCAGATCCAAAATATACACTAATATCATCCATGTAAATTACCATAAACCTGTCTCTTTCATCTGCAAAAGCAATGTCCATAGCATGCTAGAAAGTGGCTCCTGCATTCATTAATCCAAAAGGCATCTTTGCGTACATGAATATACCCCATGGTGTAGTGAAAGCAGTTTTCTCCTGATCTTCAGGAAGCACCTTTATTTTATTATAACTTGAAACCCATCCATAGTAGAAATTCTCTCTGAACCCACCACTTTCTGCAAAATCTGGTCCATCTTTGGTAAAGGGTAATTGTCCTTCAAAGAGACTTTATTCAAATTACTGAAATCCACACGTAGTCTTATTTCACCATTATTCTTCCTAACAAGCACCAAATTAGCAACCCATTTTGAAAATATCAGGGTTACAATTATTTTTGCATCAAATAATTTTTTTTTCTTCTCCTTTTCAATAATAGGAAATAGCATTGGATTAATCTTTCTGAGTTTCTGCCTAAATGGTTTTTCTCTAGGATTAATTGGAATAGTATGTTGTATAATGGAGGTGTCATATTTTTTGAGGATAACTCCATGCAAATATATCAGTGTATTTTTTCATCAAGTTCACATACTCATGTTTTTCTTTAGCAGGAAATTTCTTGGACAATTTTACAATTTTGGGACTCTCCTCAGTACCAATGTTTTTATCTTCAACAACATTTTCAGCAGGTTTAACTTTAGGATATTTGACAACTTCATTTTGGTTAAAAATATTCTCTAAGGGGATTAAACCTATAGGAATATAATTACTCTTCAACTGGACTATATCCTTTCCTCCTAGTGAGCTTTTCCACTTTTCTGTTTCAACAACTCCTTCTTCATCTTCATGAACATCTTGAAAATTTTCAGAATCAACACTTTCTTTTTCTATTTGGGTATTTACAAATTCACTAGACAATTCCATAAATCTTTTGATTTGCATATCATCTTCAAAAACCTGCCAGTACTTGGTATTGTCTGGTATGGAAGGCATGTTTACAATGTCAACCTTGTGCTTTCTTTTACCTATAGTAGGGGTCTTGAATTTTCCAACAGCAATTGCCAAAGAATCTGCCACTGTATTATCATATATAGGAACCACTTTGACACTGTGTTCTGTGAAAAAGTTCCCAAACATATCCCATACTCATTCCTGTAATATCTCATTCTTGGATGCTTAGTTTGATAACTATCATTCACCTGATTTATCACAAGTTCTGAATATCCAAAAACTTGGACTCGTTTATCTCCCAAATCTTTCAGTGCATGCAAACCTAGCAACAAAGCTTCATATTCTGCTACATTATTAGTAAATTCAAAGGTCAACTTGTAAGAAAAATATTTAAAATATCCAATAGGGGAAATTATATATACACCTGCACCAACACCCACTTTAGCCATCGATCCATCAAAATACATAGTCCATACCCCTTCTTCCTTTTGATTTCTTTCCAATGCTTCCTATTCATTCATCACCTTTTTATCCTTTTTACCTTTATTTGGCACAACAACCTTTGAAGTACAAGGAGAAACATCATTGAAGAAAATAGATGACCCTAAGTCTGTATCAACAGCATAAATATGATGAAATCCTGGCTGATTTGGACTGCTAACAACATATGGTGATCTTTTTTCACTATACAGTCTCTTGTTTTCATTAAGAACATGAATTGTAGCATAAGACATAAATTTTTAAACTTCCTTTTAATTTTGAAGTCCAATATCTTGACAACAAAACTCCAAATTTGGGAGGAATATCAGCCACAACAACATCCATGACCATAGTTTTAGATGGTAATTTATTCAAGGATAATACCATGTCTTTTATGAAACCCAGACATTTCACCCTTTTGGAATCAAAAGAATACAAATCTTTATAAGGCCTTGTAATCTCTAACCCCAAACTTTCGACCACTAATTTAGGCATCAAATTATGTGAAGCACCTGAATCTAACATAGCATTATGCAACACCATGTCATGCACATTTAAGCTCATATAAAAAGGTGGTAATTCCTCATTATCCACATCATCAATCTTAGACCCCAAAACAATGGTAGGATTGTCATCTGTCACTTCCAAAATATCTGGACGAGCCTCTCCCTGATTTATGACAATTTTTGTTATTGTGTCCCTGTACTCTTGATTTCTGAGTAGTTCATTAAAAGGAATTGAAATTTTCAATTTTGCAAGTTCACTCTGTAGATTAAAAATGGAATAAATTTTATCTACCTCCATGGGTGCTGATTGTTTTAACTCATTTATTTTTTTTCAGTTCTATTTTCAATCTCTTTATGTACAACAGGTTCCTTTTGTTTTTCATTTCTTTTTTTTTATGTATTTATCTGACTACTGGAAGTTTGATTTGGATTTAACCTTCCTTTATTTACAATAATGTCTCTACTTCTCACTTTAATCTTTTTCACATCATGTATAGCATGCATATACCCTTTCTGATACTGTTCCAACTCCTACTCAAAATCTGTATTATCATCTTCCTGTACAAACATATTGTGTTCCTCCTTAGTCAGATAGATTTCATAATCTAAATAACCAAAATGATAAACATGGTCTTCAATAGACTCTGCACCATCATCATCAAAAACATAATTTTCAGGGAAAGGTGGTCTTATTTGTTGATCTTCTTGGTTTCTTGGATTCCTCATGTCTCTTTGTCTATTCTGTGGAAGGGGAGGAGGAATAGGCCTTCTAAAGTTAGGTTTTCTGATACTGGGTTCATTCTATTCTCGATTCACTGGCTTAGTATCCATAGTCATCCTATCCATTAACTTTTGCATTGTTTTCAACATCATTTCAAATTTTACATCATTATATGAAGAAGAAGAAGAGGTGGAGGGCATAGTTTCTTCTCTACCTTTCCTCCTATCAACATCTACTCTTTGTTTTATCTTTCCACATGCCATCATATTAGATTCTACTTCCAAGGAATCTGTAAACATAACAGAAAGACTGGCTGATTTTCTTTCCCTTAACAATAGTACAAAGTCATTATCAAAGGCTTCTGCATAATAAAGTTTAGCAGCACCAGGTGAAGGCTTAATATCAATAGGTATTGAATTTTAGACTCTAATGAGCCTACTGGAAAAATCATGGACTAACTCAAAACCTCCCTTTTAAAGATTATTGTATTGAGACAGGACTTGTAATGGACTCTGCTTATTGTCCCATCTCTCCAAGAAGGCAGTTTGAAAGGCATCAAAGTTTTGAATAGACCCAGCAGGTAAATATTTATACCACTTTTTGGATTCTCTAGACAAACTCTGTGCAAACAGTCTCATCTTGAAATCCTCATAATCAACCTCTTCCAATCTATAAAGTCATCAAATTTTCCAATATGGTATTTTGCAGTAATATTTCCTTCTCCATCAGACAATGAGATCCTCTGGGCATAATTTAAGGGAAGGTCATGTAACACTGCATGCAATGCCAATGGAGCAAACCTAGGTTCAACCATTGGTCTAGGTGGATTTGGATCAAGTGGTAAAGGTTGAAAAACTGGGGGATTCTGAATAGGTTGGAAAGTATGAGGCTGAAATTTTTGGACAATAGGAATATTTTTTTCTGTTTTTACTGGAGTTTGAAGGTTCTGCGACAAAGAATCAAGAAGATATGATTCTAACCTACTTGGGTTAGTCTCAACTTTCTTTAGGTCAGATTCAGGTTTTGATTTTGACAATAATCTTTCAAATCTAGTTTCCCATTCAGACACTTGTATATTGTGAAAATATTGAGATGATGATACACCAAACTGAGAACTTTTTATTTTTTCTTTATTTTTATTTCTAAGAAATATTTCTGTATCTTCCACACTTTGCAAAGTTTCAGTATTAGGATTACCTCTCGCATTTTATCTCCTGAAAGCCAATATGTCCTTTTGTAATACTGTTTAAAATGAATGTGAAGTCGCCAGGGCAAATGTACAAACTTCTTTTGAACGTGGAAACTTCTGCTTTCCCACATAAATTTCTTTCTTGAAACTTTCCAATCCTTGTCGTTCTTCCCAGGGCTAATATGCACTTTCGTTCCCCGGCAACGACACCAATTTGTTAAGACTGGAAAATTACAAGAGGTTGTAAAGGCTATTCCCAGGTAACAACAAAACCACTTTTAAAGCGAAAACTGGATTTTTTCTCTTCCGAGAGGGATCTCTCACAAAATATTAACAAGTCCAAATTTGTATAACCAGAATTATTTGTAATTGATAAGATTGGTTGAAACATAACACATGACCATTGGACTGTGGAGTCAAGATGTGAATATAGATAAACAGAACTTATGCATGGAAGTTTTAACATAGGCAAGGTAGCTACTCAGTCATAGTCAAAATTTGATTGTCTAGTGGAAAAACAAGAATATGAACAGTCCATTAACACAGAGCATTATAAAAATGAATTCTGTATCAACTTTAGAAGAAATATTTGGTGGATATCTAAAAAGAACAGTTAGAGCATGGTAAATATGAATTCTAAAATATTATACACTCATTTCAGACATGAAGGAATACATAATGGAAATATCAACTGGAAAAACATTCACATGAGAAGAAAAAGTACAGACTGTAACATGAAATAATACATGAATATCTGCCAAATGCCAACTTTCAGCTCTGTAATTTTAATTAAATAAATACTTGAATACATAGATATTCAAAATATCACGGGTTCCAACCCTTGCTTAATCAAAAGTCTAATTACTTATACATTGCTCCTTGAGCTGAATAATAAACCTAACTGTCTAATGGTTTAAACCATTTATTACATGTGTCAAAGTGCTTGTCTATTACAAAGCAACTCTGGGATAACAAAATTCTTAACTAAATGAAATTAAAATAACATTTTATCATAAAATTTATTCTTCGCTGAAATTCCTTTGTGCCATCTTGCTTGATATATTCATGTTTGTAATATATATTTATTTGATCCAAATTGTTGAACTATTCTCCACTGTTCCAACTTAGGAAAATTTGCAACAACCATTTCATGTGCCAGAAATATGAGCTCCATGCTTTCTGCATATGAAAGATTAGGCACCTTGGCACATGTGACTCTAAAATCAAACAATAACTCCAATTCTTCAGCTAGTTTATCAAACACGACTCTTCCTGATAGATCCTGGTGCATATCTTGAAACTTATTGTGGTCTAACCTGCAATTTACCAATTTCTCCAGATATTCCTTCTGAGACAAGAATGGTCCCATTTCCTCCCAGAAGAAAGGGATTCCCCTGTTTACCAATGGAGTGAATAAGTTAGTAACTTCTTTGAATCTATGACTTATAATATCAACTTTGGCCTGGACAGTATCCAACATTCTATATTTTCCAATCACTTTTCTAGCCCAGGAGGCAATGACAAATTTGTCTTGGAAACCAAACCTTCTGCCTTGATCTTCTGACAAGGCACTTAAAAATTTGATAGCATTCTAAGCTACTTCCATTGGCTTCTTATTTAATCCTTGCTTTACTATCAAAATATTTTGTCTGGATGCTTTCATAGCACTCTCCTAATCTGCAATAAAATCTAAATACAACATAAACTTATTAGATTATTTAATAATTTCATCCCAAATCATATGTTTGGCTCCTTGCAAGGCCATTTGAAAAACCACCAGCTTTGGTAGCTTAGTATTCTGATTTATTAACTCTTGTCATCTCTCCTCTAGTTTCTTCTTTTCTTCTTATTTTTTCAAAGATATATCTTCTAGATTCTGGTTCCGCCGTTTTAACCCTGTGAGCTCTACCTCTTTCAGCTTTACCTGGGACATTGCTTCAGAAAGAGAGGTTCTATCTACTTCTACAGAGGGAACAATATATTGACTTTTAACTCTTTCATATTTTTCCTGTAATTCTTTTTCTTTTGCTGCCAACTTAGCTTTTAGGTCCTTCTCACTTTCTACCATAAGCTTAGCATATTTGTCCTACTACTTTTCTTTTTCTTCAAGCTTTAACATCTTCGCTTTACAATCAATCAATTCAATGTTCAATGCTTCTTTCTCCTTCTCAAACTCTGTCAATTTAGAAGTTTGAATAAGATGAGTGGAAGGGATTTTTAGTTTCTTTTTCAGCACTTGAACCTCTTTCTCTTTTTCATCAAATATATTCTGAGTGACTGCTCCTTTGTCTAACTAAACATCCACCTTCAACAAATAATCCTGCAACTTGTTCTCAACCTTTTCTTTCCTTAGGAGGTCCTGATCTCTCATTTTATTTGACTCCAGCTTATATACCTGCAACGTATATTTGAGAAGTCTTGTATATAAAATATCTTCTGTTTCTCTATGAAAATGTATTATATCTGTGGTAGGGACATTTTCTAAGTTCACATTCACCTCTGATACCTTATTGCCAACAGTCATGGCCAAACTTAGGGTATCTTTGGCATGGTCCCTTACAGTTTTCAATGTTACATCTGGCTTGGGAAATTGTCTTACTTCCTCATATAATTTTACTATCTCATCAAAAAATTTATCAGCCTTTTCCCCGTAGGTGTTCAACCATTCCTCCTTTGATGAATACTTATTTGGAGTTAATCCATCAAGCACATATTCTTGAAGTTCCAGACCAATTACTTTAGGATGTTCTTGTTTCTTTTTACCTTTCATATTTCTTTTCTTCACTTGCACCATTTTTCCCTCTTGTTTAGTTTTCTGCTTCTTTGGTGTATTAGTAGTGTCTAATTCTTCAGTTTCCATGAAATATGAATGATCTCTCTTCTTTGAAGTTCCTGAAAAACTCATTAGGGATGATATATTACCAACAACTGCAACTATATTAGAAAGATCCATTGGAGGAGAATTATTTCTAGGTAAGGAAGATACGGAGTCTTGTTCCATGCAGACATTATCTGGAGCTTTGTCAGGATAATCTTCCTAATCAGTTGCCTCCCTGAGTCCAACTACTTTACTATGTTCAAAAGGATTATTTTTATTTGCCTTTCTTCTTTTGGAAATTACCTGGTGTGGATCATAACTGATTGCAGTTCCCAAATAAAACCCCATGATCTTGAGCAGGTTATCAATTATGGGTAAAGCAACTCTACTTTTGACAACACATGGCCCTGCTTCCCAAGGAAATTTCATATCCAATCTCTTCCTAAAGTTTTAAGATGTGTTCCTCTTCCATTGTAAGCTTTTGTCTAAGAAATTCCAAAGAGAAGATCCCGGTTGTCAGAAATTCTGGAAGAATATAAGGCTGGTGCACAAATCCATACAATCTTATAACTGTTTCAAACTCTGAAAGGAACCAATATCCTATCATTTTACTAGGGGAAAGCTGCAATAATTCCTTCATATCTGGCAATACTCTAGCCAATATTTCCTGAAAGAAAATACTGTATATTTCTGTTATCAAACCATTCATAAACTTGCAATAATTCTAGGTCATTTCATCAGTGAGTACCAATTCAGGAAACTGTAGGCTATTTTCATTGTGTGACAAGAACATCTTCAACAAAAAGGATTAGAATCTGAAAAATCTGGTATCGTGGAAGTTGACTAACTGACAACGAATGTTCTCAGTAAGGAACTCATCAAATTTAAGGCAACAATATTGGAAAGACTGACTTGGAAGTTCATACTCAACTCGGCAAGTACTTAAGACAAACAACAGGCTCAATAGTGACTTTGTAACATAACCATTAGTATCTAACCCCCAAAAATAACTGGCTAAAGTAATACAAGACTGGGTTTCTTCATTAAATAGAAATAGGTCAATAGGGTAAGATAAACCTATAACCTCACTATCTGGCTTCAAACATGACTTTAAAAAGGATTCTTTACTCTCAGCTGTAGATTCTTGGAAGAAATGTATGACATTTTCCTCTTTGTACTCCTGAGATGACTGAACAAAATCATTTGGGACAGATAGGGATTTACAAATAACTGAGGCATGAATAGGGCAAAGGATCCTAGACTTATTTTTATTCATGACAACTCCTTCAGCATCAGAATATCTATTTACACACCACTCGGAAAATTCAAGGCAATTAGGGGTCTGGTCAACAGAGAAAAAGTAAAAGAAAAATTTGAAAACACCATGGGTATCACTACTCTGGTCCTTAATAATTTTCAACTTATTCTTAGCTGTCTGAATTGTTTCATTCATTAAAATAGTATCATAAATTTCAACATTCTTGTCTTCAAAACGTTTCTTGTCCTTCTGATAGGAAACCCCTAATTCTTCATTATCCTCCACTTCTACCACCTCTATCTCATCCATCTTATCCATTCTTAGAAATACTTGGAAGGTTTCAGGGTGCCTACCTTGTCAATTAGCACGGTCTTTAGAATTGTCCACATTGGCACTTTACACACAGTCAGGGTTACCGTCAATTACAATACTCAGAAAAAACAAACCTTCGCACTCCACGTAGGTGTTTTTATAATTCTTTATGTTTCATAAGCATGGTGCAATTCCTCTAATCTACACTGTTGATTTACTCTTCTTAGAAATCTAAGCCTTCCATGTGCAAGATCCCAACACCAATACTCAAGACTAACATCCTGTACAACTCAATTCGGCGGAATCAATATTAGCCCTTGATCTGTAACTTGCCTTCATCACGAACGTTCGACTGTGGAAACTTTTAACATTCTGCAAATCATTTCAAAACTGATTGATCGAGCAACTTCCATTTGCAGAATGCACCGTATCCGTCGATCACAACTTGATTTCTATTAGAACCATTGATCAACGTTTCCCCTACAACTTTCCACGGATTCAAAATTGAACTTTCTCTGCACTAGTTCAATCCATGGAGTTGTTCCTGGCCATAAATCTATCTCCACTCTCATCATGTCCATTCAATATTTCCACTTGTTAACCCATTTCACGAATTGGAAAAATTCTTTCACGGGAGCATGTTCAATACCCGGAATGCTCCATCGATGTTGATCTTACCTCTTATTAATCTCATCCCTTCAAAATTGCACCTTTTTAATGGATTACACAAATCCAAAACCTCAGTTTATTCCTTGCATCTTTCAAATGCGGAAGGATCCACAAACATATATCGCATCCCTATTTTCATCCAAAAACCTAAAATGAAAGATCATGCTAACCATTAACCCAAAGGGTGCTTCCACCAAAATTTTAAAATATGACTATTTCCAAACCTTTCAATTGAGCAATCCACCATTCTCAATATAGTGCTAACAAGATATTATTTGCAATGAAGTTATTCAATTTGATTTGATTGTTAGATAAAATGTAAATTGAATTAAATGAATGGATATGGTTGTACTTTGAAAGTGATTATTTAAATCCTTCTTAGAAAATGGTGTAGTTAAAATTACTTGATTTGATTTCATAATTGGGTAAAATGTCAATTGAATTAAATGAATGGATATGGTTGTACATTGAAAATGATTATTTTAACCTTTCTTAGACGATAATACAACACTCCTCCCAAAAGGAGAGGAAATGGGAAGTGTTTAAGGGGGGTGGGAGAAGAATAAAGGTTGGGAGTTCTCTTCTAGGGAAGAAAGGAAAAACAAAAGAGGAATGGATGAGAGGAGGGATCCATGGAAGTGGAATTGATACACTATAGTTTTGGGACTTGGTACTGGTTTAGGGGATTGTTATTA
Source organism: Pseudotsuga menziesii (assembly GCA_001517045.1). Classification (NCBI taxonomy): domain Eukaryota; kingdom Viridiplantae; phylum Streptophyta; class Pinopsida; order Pinales; family Pinaceae; genus Pseudotsuga; species Pseudotsuga menziesii. The sequence continues at coordinate 381,120 of LPNX010551232.1, read as the reverse complement.
TAGCTACGTGCATGGAAGGCCAAGATTCCTTAGGTTTAACCTACAATTCCTTGGAACTAGGTATATGGATAGGCTATTCCTAGATGCTTGGAGGGTAAATCCTAGTTTGGACAGAATGCACTAGACTAATGCAGTGGACTATTGCAAGGAGGACTTCATTGGATCACTACCTCAATTAGATTGATGAGGTAATCTAATGATCTATTACTTGTTTGATTTTGTTTAAATGAATTTATTTCAATTTTTTTTTAAATAGAACAGTTAATTGCTTATGTCATATCTGTAATCATCAAATTACAATTTACTATTGGCGAGAATTGTACTATTTAGAATTTTTCCTCTCAGTTTATTATTCAAATTAAAAAATTCATGCTACCAAAAAGAAATAAGTTAGATACATGTTAGAGGGATTCGTTTATTAATACCCTATTAGGAATGGGGTGCTACATATGGTATCAGGGCCATGGTTCTAACTTTGGAACCATAGGGCCAACAAGAAAAACTTAAATTCTTTAAACATTATTAAAAAACGATTAATGAGAATATAAATAGAAACTGATCTAGGAGGATTGTTACGGAGAAAACTTCCTATGGCTTGGGGTGGACCACAATAGATAGTATGACACCAAAAATCAATCCACTTCCAATATGATAAAGAGATAAACAAGTATAACACTAAGGGATGAGAATCATACCTTGTTCCAGGCATTTGTAGTAGATCCCTGTTGATCTTTCAACCACACTTGCACCTACATTTCATTCTCAACAACAACAAAACATACAATCATGATATATATATCAAGTGCTAGAACCTACTCTAGCATATATAAATCCAATATACAATCAAGACAATTACAACCATGGATAGAAAATCTTCATAGTTACAAATATAATGGATGAGAAATGGATATTTCTATTATATATAAACATAGGTATATGTGCAAAACTCTTTCAGCATCTTGTTGAAATCCAGAAACTGAGTCCTCCACCACTTCAATCCTACGTATCAATGTCAAGATTACAAGAAAATGGCAAGCCTAAGAAGAGAATCAATGGCTTCTCAAAGGATAAAGGGGTGCAAACTCAAGTATGCAAGAATGGGGCACAAATTCAGTATAGTTCCTTTTCTCTCACAAGTTAGCCTCCTCTAGTGCATCAACATAGCTTAATATTTATCCCTTCAATAGGAAGTGAAGGGTCGAGTCAAAGCGTTTCCAAGCATATGGAAGGCCAATAGTCAAGTTATTTGTTACTTGATGAGGAAAACTCCAAATATTTTGTTTTTAGCACATTTCACAATGTACGCGAGTCATAGTGGATCAAGTTGCGTGTACACATGGTCTGTAAGCTGGTGACCCACATATACTAATAAATAATACCTTTTTAAGGGATTTTTGGAATCATCAAAGTTATATTGAGAAAAGGGGGGTCCAAAGAGTCTGCCGCAAGGATAGGGAAGGCCATAAAAACATGATCCACCAAGTGTGGTAAAATCAACTATAAAAAATTCCCCCTAATGTCTGAGTTCAGAGGGGTAACATGATGGCCGAAATACATTCTAACAGTCCCAAAAGTGAAGTAATAAAGACCTAGCTGTAAAAACCGACTGCTCGTTAGTATAATACAATGATAGGTCTCAACATGTGACAGCAAATATGAATTGTAGCAGTCCCCAGATACATAATAGTACAATGGACATGAATAGGCATAATAGACATATGTCACATGTGGTCATCACCACGTACAATATATAGTGAAATAAGATCTTCATATTGAATGAAAACATCTCATGGTACACTGGAATATTATCATGAGAACGGATATCTCATAGATACTGGCATGATCAAGGAGGTAGCATATATGGAATTCCACCAAGCTCAGAGTTCTTCTACACAAATCATCGCTAGTACATGTCCCATCACGCGAATACATGCGTCGAGGCCAAACATGCTGGACCATCACCTAATTACCAGTCATTGATGTATATTATTAACAGACACGAGATATCCAACCGATAACGATAATCGGAATCAAGGTACAGAGTGTAATCAAACAAGTGTAATCAAATAAGGGTCAAGTGATATATATAGAGGTTAAGGTTTAGTTTAACCAGGGGGTAATGATTAAGGTGTATAGAACCAAGGGCTTATAGGTGTTAGTGGCTGTAAGGATTTTTGTTTATAAGGATTACTGATTATATGAGTTAGGGAGTACTAATCATGATGAGGATGATGATGATGAGGATGAGGATGAGGATGAGGATGAGGATGAGGATGATGATGAGGATTATGATGAGGATGATGATGGAGATGATGCTAATGACGATGACTATGATGATGATGATGCTAATGATGATGATGATGATAACAATGATGATGAAGATGATGATGATGATGATGATGATGATGATGATGATGATGATGATGATGAGGATGATGCCATTGATGATGATGCTGATGATAACAATATCGATGATGATGTCGATGATGATGAGGAGGAGGGGGGATGATCTCAATGATGTAGATGATGATAACTTTAGGGTTGTCATCATCATCATCACCATCATCCTCATTGTAATCAAATCGATTTTTAATAATTTTGAGAAGGGAGGAATATAGGAGATCAATACCTCTTGAAGTGTGCCACTTGGTGAATATCCCTGGTGCTAATTGATGTTTGTAACCCTTTAGGCCTCCATTGCCAACATCTTACCATGCATGATTTCCTCTAACATGCATCCTTACCTCTACTAATAATGAATAAAATATAAGACATTAATTAAGGATAGTCATTGGAAGCTCTCTAAATCAAGATATCTATAGCTGAGTTTTCCATAAGAAGATATTCATTGGAAGCTCTTTGTTGAGGCCTAGAAAATCGCAGGTGGAAATAGCAAGGGATTCTCCCCAGTCAATGTTCCCGATTAGCCTGTGACTATTTGGTGTAGGGAATCCGTCCGGTTTGCGGTCTAGCTACCATAGGTCAAGTAACAAAAATAAAGGTTTTACCGGTTGCGGCCCGATCCACCGTGTATATTTTTGTTATTTTAGACTTAAATTATGATATGCAAGTGCCTATTTAACATGCATATTTGATAAAGAATGCCAGGAGTATTCACAAAGTGATGCGCAGGTTCTTACCTTTCATCTTAAAACTCACAAGCACCTAAATCACACATAAAGCAAGAAAAGGAGTACTAACTAGGCTATCTCTAGAGAGCTAGATATTAATTCATGAGTAATGCAATACTGTTCATGTGTTATGGAAAATCACAGATAGCTGTTATTATAACCAAAACATATAAACATGAATAAAAGTATACATGATAAGATAGCTCATCAACAGTTAAAAAATCCCATTACTCATAGTGGAAAACATCACAGAATATACTAGAGAACATTCAGGCAAAGAACATAGGTTCAGAAGGTTAGAACGCTCTCACAGTTAATGAAACACAGTAAAAAATGAAATAGTTCCCCTTCAACATTGTTCATTTTATCACATTGAAACATTCCACATAACACCTTCTCCAACAGGCAAAATTTGCAATTTCTCATTGTAAAACGAAATAGTTCCTCTTACAAACAATAGTTCACAAGTTTGTCCACAGGAAAAAGCCCCTGTAAGTTCTAACTTTCCTATATTTAAAACAAATTAGCTAATCTCTTGGGTTTTCCCTGAACATGTGACCTTTCCGCCCCCAAAGATGTTTAATATCCCCATTTTATCTTTTCTGTGCGCACTCATGATCTGCTAAGTAACTGACAAATATTTCTAGGTTTGGGCCTTTGTCGCTATTGGTTTTGCCTTCTCTTTCGCTGGCTCTCCTTGGGATCCTACCGGTTTCGGTTCGACCTTTGCCAAAACTGCCCAGCTCCCTTCTGCCACGGTGGTCTGAATCAGTCTCTTGAGTCCACCTGCAATTAAACAACATGTGTCATTCATTGGGACTACATTTTCAATAACATCAAATTACACCAACCAAAATGGTTAATCATCAAGAGAGGCCATGTACTGCATTACTGTTATGAGAACCTTAACAAATGTCGTCACAACTATGACGGAAAGAGAAAACTCATCAGCGGCTTAAACACTAAACATCAGTCGGGTAGTCTCATCTACAACCGCATAAGCGGGTCTTAATAGGAGACGGGTACCGCGAAACCATTAAGCCTATCGGATTCGAAAGAGCTATGACCTAAAATGTGGGCGGGAAAGCTTCCAATCGGCAATCGAAAAGACATCGACGTCAGAAGACAAGTGCTTTGCATAGCCGCAAGGGCGAAAGAAGAAAGGCGACAGACACGCGACTAAAAACCGACATGCATAGGTGGGCGGAGCACTTACATTACGGGTACTTAGCTAGTTTGGGAGCCGCAATGTCGGAAGACAAACAGACAACAGCCTTCAATCAAAACATACTCTGACGCCATATCAATAAAAATACTAAGTGTTCAGAACAACCTTAAAATTTAGCAACGATCAAAACCTGTTTCACCTCCGAAACAACGGCTTTACAAAGAACAATTGATCCGATTCATCTTCGACTAGCAAAAACAAACTCTAAAATCCGCGACCCACATCAATTTCAAACATAAGCAATTTCTGAAAACAGGAAGAGAGTTAATCTTCAAAATAATTTGAAACTAAAGCATGACCAAAAAGTTCACGGGTCCAAACGATTCAAAGCAACATTAAAATCATGAGGGGGGCCAAAAATGAAAAATTTGGGGAAAACAGTTGTAGCTGCAACACTCTCCAATCAACTTTTGTATAACAACTAAATAAGAAAATAAAAATTAAGCAATAACAAACTAAATGAAATTCAATCTACATTAACTATAAAATTACTATAAAGGTAGAAATAATAAGATCTCATTAGTCTTTATTTTAAGGGTTTATGTACACTCATAAAATATATCAATTTTGTTAAAAAAAATTAAAGATATCATTTTTACAAATATGAAAAACATCCTAAAAAGTTTTGGATAAATTTTCTTACAAAAATGTTCATTCTTTACATTATAAAAATAAATTGATTTAAAATTAGTTTTAAAGTTAATCGATCATATACTCATCATTATGTATAATTATATTTGTTTTGGGTCATTTATAGGGATGAAAATATGTTTAGGCATAAATATTTTATCAAAATAAATTACATCCAAAAACGTTTGTTCACTCTTACTACATGGTAAATCAAGATTTAAAATAAAACTACTTAATTTTTTATATCTTTTATAATATTTACATTTATTTTTAAATTATTTTTTATTGTATTTTTGATAACTATTCAACATATCTCTATATTGAAATATCTCTATATTTAAAGTGTTGACATTATACAAAATAAAAAATAATAATTCTTTATATATTATATAAAAAAAGACGAGGTATTGTTACACATCTTACTATTAAAATTTAGTTTAATTTCAAAGTTGATGCATCATTTACTTATAATTATGTAGAATTAAATTTGTTTTACGTTATATTAATCATTTAGTAGAACCAATTAGTAATAGGTTGGATCACGAAAAATTAATTTACTTTTCTCTCTTTCATTCCACATATGTGGATGATGATAATAATGATAACAATGAATATGGAGATAATAATGATGATGAAGATGATGATGACGACGATGATGATGATGTTGATGATAATGATGATGATGATGATGATAAAAATGAAGATGATGGGGATGATGATGCTGATGATGATGATCATCATGGTGGTGATGATGGCGATGATGATGATGATGATGCTAATGATGATGACGACGAGGATGAAGATGAAGACGACAATGATTATAATGAGGATAAGGATGAATATGTCTATGATGATGACGAGGATGATGATGGCGATGATGACGATTATGATGCCGGTGATGATGACAATGATGATACCATTTTTATAATGATTAGGATAATACCGTTGATTATCATGAAGATGAACATGATGATGATTGCGATGATTTTAATGAGGATGAAGATGATGAGGAGGATAGCAATGATGGTGATAACAAAGAAGATGATGATGATGATGATGGAGAGGAAGAGGAGGAGGATGTTGATTAGGATGAAGATAATGATGGTGATTATGATGATGATGATGATGTTGATGATGATGGTGATTATAACATTGATGAGGATGAGGATGATGTCGATGATCATGATGAGGATGATGGTGATGATGAATGTGATGGTGATGGTGATTATAATGATGATGGTGATGATGATGATGATGATTCAAACATATACAATACATAATTTTTACAACCATATGACAATGTGTGTTAACAATAAAATTAACACCCTTGAGAGTGTTGGTCTGAAAACAATATTTTACTTCACCCGCAACATGAAGATCAGAGGTTTCTGAACAATTGACCACTGCTTCCACAAAGGAAGAAATGTGTGAATACAAGGTGGCTCTCAAGAGGCCAAGTTCGTGACCACTTAAGGGCCAAATCCTAGTTCCTATAACTCACATAGTGAAAAATGCCTAATATGGGCATTAATTGTCCCAAAAATACTAAAAATCAAGTTCAAATGCCCAAAAACTAAGGAAAGTGGGTTTTTTTGAAGCAAATAATCAAAACCTTCAAAAATCCTAAATATGGACATTAATTGTAAAATCCTAATAAGGGAATTAACCCAAATCCCTAGCCTAATATTGAAAAATCCTAATATGGGCATTAATTGTCCCAAAAATACTAAAAATTAAGTTGAAATGCCCAAAAACTAAGGAAAGTGGGGGTTTTTTGAAGGAAATAATCAAAACCTTCAAAAATCCTAAATCCCACATTCATTATCAAAGATGGGATGCTCAAAGCCCAATCCTATAAATGGAAGACATGTGAGGTGAATTAAGGAGGACAAAATTAGAGAGCAAAGGCATGCTGGAGGAATGAGAAGATAGATAGAACCTTTCTTGCACATCATAGTTTATTTTATTATTGGCGTTGATGGAGAGGGGTAGTTTAGAGCAAGGGAGAGAGGGATTCACCCATTATTGGGTTGTAATACTCTCAGTTTAATATGATGCAATTCAAATTTCCTTTAAATATTGTGTTTCAATCCATGTTTGTTTCATGTATTTTTGAAACATTTAGTAGATAGATTTCATTAATTTTTTGAAGTTTTCTAAGAGATAGAGGTAAGGAACTAGATAGCTACAGCTAATGGAGGCTTAAAGGCCATGAAGGCTAGAGAAAAAATATCTTCACCAAATGGCGCGCTGCAAGAGGTAACCTCCTCCCTTCCTTCTCTCTCTCTCTCTCTTTTGAAAAAGTGTAGAAATTTTAGGAAATTGTCCATTATTGCATATATTATGTCATCAGGATTCACCCTCCCTATATTTAAGGATAGACAGGCTATAGGCAAGTCCCTACGGTCAAATATACCAACAATTAATCAATTCCCATATTAGGATTACCAACAAGATTAGGCTAGGGATTTGGGTTAAGATGGTGAGTTAGCACTCCAAATCGATAAAAAATCTAAACTAGCATTGATTAATGAGAGTTAAATCCATTAGTAGAAAAGAGTGCTACCCGGGAAAGCACTTCTAACATAAGCGTTAAGAATGAGGTCAATCCAAATTAGTAAGGGTGGTACCCCCCCTCTTGCTTCTTTGGTGGGATATGAGCACATTACAGTGTCTCTGTTAAGTGACAAGTCCTCAAGGTGACATCACTTTTCTGAGATATCTAGTCTATGTGAGTTATCCCGGACTGACGACTGTCCTACCCGATCACCGATTGTGAAGTGGTAACCATAGTTTCTTTTCCTAAGGAATCACACAGGATGTTGTGAGTGGGGGACACTTACAATACCTAAGATAGACACAAGGTTGTTTCAGCTCCTTGGAAGGGTGAGTAGCCTAGAGCTAACACTTGGACCCCTGGCGATTGAAGAACAATGTAACTGTTTCTCGTACCTTCACCATTTAGTAATTCTTGAGACTTAATGTCCCTCAAGGGATACTAGTTTTGGAAGGCCCTCTAAAAATCCAACTTTCCACTAAACCTCGGTTTTTTGGAAAGAATCTTGATTGTTGCTTCCTTAGGGAATTTTTTAGTGGTGTGGACACTTTGATTTTTTTTTAGTCTAGATGCCTTTAGGATTGTTTGACTATATTTTGATATACTCTAATAAACAAATCCTTTTATTAAACTTCAGAGTGATTAATCTCCCGATCCACCTGTCAAGGTGGCAGTGAGGAAAATTACCCAAGTTTGAGGGCCCCACTGCAATGTGGAGGCATATACATGAACCACATCGTTGTGACCTTGAAATTGAACTACTTATAAACCCAATGAAATGTTACTAGAGAAGAACAACGTCAAATCAATTCTAAAAATTTGTCACATCATGGACGAAACATAGATAGAATTGATGATCTTACTTTAGTTGAAATTGAAAAAATAAAATATCACACATTTTCTCACGTAAATCCACCCTTAGCACATCCTTTAAACTCAATCATACTTACGGAAAGTGAGTCACTGGTTAGTCTTTTTGAAAGTCATGATAAAATGCGGAACATTACACTTGACCATTTGGATTTGTCAGGACTTGAAGGAACCATATCAATGCATCCTCAAATGGTTGCGGGAGGTTATCAAAATCCTCTTGGAACACACAATATTTGTCTAGGTTCTACTTATGGGGGCAACCCTTTACCATGGAATGTTTATATTCTTGGCAGAAATAATGCATCCTGGAACACAAATGCCAATTGGAATTATCCTTCACCGTTGGGAGGAAATTCCCTGGAGGGTTATCCTCTAATTTATCCTAGCACAATGCCTATGGGAAATCCACCTATCAAACCCATTCAACAATGGAGTGGTCAGGTTTTAGAAAGTAACCAATCTTTTTGGATCCAACCTTCGCAAGGAGGAAACATACCTTGAAATTCCAATCAAAACCAAGGACATAATCAATGGAATGGTTAGGTTCTAGTAAGTAACCAATATTCTTGGGACCCAACTCTATCAATAGGCAATCCACCTAGTGGTCATGTCTTAGGAAGTAACCAATCTTCTTCAGACCTAACTCCATCAGGAGACAATCCACCCATTGATCATGTTCCAAGAAGTATCCAATCTTCTTGGGGGAATCCTTCACAAGGGGCTAATCCACCTTGGAATACTAGTCAAATCTAGGGACCACCTAAATGGCGTGGTCATATTCTAGGAAATAATCGATCTCATTGGATTCTAACTATGCAAGGGGGAAATCGACCCATTCATCAATGGTGTGGTTAGATTATAGGAAATATCCAATATTGTTGGAGTCTAACCCCGCAAGGGGAAATCCACCCAGGAATCCCATTCCACAATGGAGTGGTGAGGTTCTAGAAAGTAACCAATATTTTTGGAACCAGCCTAAAATACCTATGTTTGATCCAAGTAGGCTTCCACATGGACCTCATGCCAATGGTATGATTGGTTCCATCAACAACCTTGAGTAGATCACCCAGCACATGGGACAAATGTTTGTTCAAACCTCAGAACCTACAGATGGTCAGGATATGCAGCAACATGCTAAGCCTTCCCCAACTTCTGAAATCCTCATAGTTAAATCCATGGACCTTAGGGGGGAGAAGAAGAAGTACAGGGGCAAGCACAGTGTTAATCCTTCCCAAACTCCTGAAAAACTCATAGTTCAATCCATGGAACTTAGAGGAAATGAAAAGAAATACAAGAGTAAGAAGAATGCTAAATTTGGGAAAGAAGATGCACTGAATCCATCTCAAGACAGTGGGAAACAATAATATGTCCTATTGATGCAACCTTTTCTGCAGTACCATCATCAAATGGTTGCTACAACGTTGGAACTTCTGCTAGGAGGAAACCACTTAAAATCCCCGTAAGATGGAAATGATCCCAATACCAATGTCTTCATGTGTGATAATGAGGTCAACATTAAAATGATATCTCATTATTATGATTTACCTCATAGTACATTGGATCAATCGAAATCAAAACCAAGTGGTTCTCTCATCATTGAGAAACCAACCATAGACATAGTACCACACCCCCCCAAAGGTGATCAATGTAGAACAATGCATAATCCTAATGCATGAGCTGCTCATAACAACAATTTTGTTGAGGAAAAAGCTCAAGAACCATGTGCCATGTCCGCCATGGAGGTGTTGCAATATTGTCCTGCACAAAGAAAGGAACTATTGTCTTCAACTAGAGCTGTTGACCCATCCGATGCGATGTTGATCACATTATACTTAGACCAATCAACCTGTAGGATCCCTTCCAAAGTTTCTTTTCAGATTAAAGTAACATCTCATGGCAACAATATCTTTCAAACCATAGTAGATGAAGGGACTTCAACCTATGCCATGGCATTTAAGTATTGGAATGCATTAGGATCACCCACCTTAGTTCAATCTCATAATGTGCAAAAATAATTTGACAGACATTTGTTCTATCCTCACAAAATCATTGTATCCTTCCCTATTCAACGGGGTATAAAAACAGTGACAGTAGATGCTGAGGTAGTAGATGTGCCTATAGATTGTAATTTTCTATTAGGACATTGTTACAGATGATTTTACCACACATGGTGGATCACACATTTATGGCCTTCCCTATCCCTCTGCAGACTCTTTGGACCCCAGGGACCATTTTTGTACCTTTTATGTTTCAAATATCATCCCTAAAAACATGCATTATTTTCCATACGTGACTTTTAAACCTATTCTCGCGTATATACACGGATATAACCCTTAAACCCATGTACATCGGGATGTGTGCAAAAGGCCAAATAGTTTTGGAATTTTCCTTGATGTGGAGCCGAGTCACTTGTCTCTTGGCCTTCCATATGCCTTGATATCTCTCGGATTCGACCTTCCATTACCCCATTGAGGCACTATATAAGGAACTCTTTGGATACATTGAAGGAAGAGGAATTTAAGAGAAAGAAAACTACAGTCCATTGTTGACGGAGCTTATACTTGAGTTTGCATCCCTTTGTCCCTTGGAGCACTTTGTGTTCTTCCCAAGCTTGCCTTTGCTTGTGAGATTTATATCGAGAGATGGAGGATTGAAGTGGTGGAGGCCCAGGTGGAGGACTCAGTTTCTCCGGTTTGCAGACGTGCCGACAGAGGTTGTCATTCTTGTAATCTCTGATTTATATTAATAGAAATATCTTTTCCTGTCCAATAATGTGTATTTAAATGGATAGTGAATCCATGGATGCTTTTAAATGATTATATGTTATTGATTATATATGCTAGAGTAGGTTTAACACAATTATATAGCATGCTTGTCTTGTTTGCTGATTGTTGAGAGAGCAAATTGCTAACATAAGCAAGATTGGAAAAGCTCAACGGGGATCTACATCAACCATCCAGAATAAGGTATGTTTTGAGATCCTTTAGTGTTAGATGTTTATTTCTCTTGCATATTGGGAAGGGATTGATTTCTGCGGTTACTCTATCTGTTGTGGTACCCCAATCCATTAGGAAGTTTTCTCCATAACATAATTGGTGACCATACTGGGGAGTTGCTACTCATTTCCTTTGGGGGTTTTATCGGCATTCAATGTTCTTGAATTGCTCTGATTTCTCTGTTTCTGAGTCTAGTCTGGGGGCATGTTTTCCTAGGTGTGTCTGATAGGAGTAAATTTTCTCTCAGCTTGTCTGTTTACCTTATTTTTTTATCTCTTTTTCTTCCTATACGCAAGTTTTGTCTTCACAGTCGCGTGTACACGTGGTTTTTACTAGAATATCCATGTATATACGCAAGTTTTCTGTAAATAGTCATGTATGCCCTGAGTTTTTCCTTTTTGGGGAAGATTAAATGTTGCTGGGTGAGTTTGGATGATTGCTGAGTCTTCTTGGATGCTTCTGGAGTTGGTATACACCTTTGTTTCTAACCAAAGATGATTTTTAGTTTGAATTTTTGAAATTGTTCTTGTCATTTCATTTTCTATTTTTTGTTTTGGGATTAGTGTATTACGTCTCTTTTACCTTATTCATTTGATTGGGTGCTGTCTGATAGTGCTTGCAGAGTCTAGGGGTTGTAGAGTCATACTTTTTCTTTTTATCTCATTTTAATTCAAAAAATACAAAAACATTTGCTTTTTGCATCATTATGCATTGTTTCATTTTGCATTTTGCATGGTACTTGCATTAGGTTTGCTTGGAGAGTATTAGTAAGATTTTCATATAGGAATGATTGCATATTCATTTGAAGGAAAATTTTGCACTTCACGTAGTAGAATACCCCATTTTTCATTTGACACAGTGCATTTGCATTGATTGTTAGGTGCATTTTACTTCTTGTTGCGTCATAACATCATTAGTTGCACGACCATTTTCCCTTTTGAGTAATAAGCCAATTAAAATCAACACATAATAAAATGAATTACACTCTTTTCTTTTATAGGGTGCACCAACAAGATTAGGTTTTAGGGTCTTGGAATAGTTCATTGTGAGTAAATTCTCCAAGACCACTAAACGAAACATTTATGTGTTTGTCCAGGTGAGAGTGTGAAATTCCTTTATATAATTAGTGTTTCTCAGGATCCTCCTCTTACAAAGGAGTTAAGCACGAGGCAGTGTGAGTGGTTATTGATTGGGATGACCCCTCGTCATAACTAAGTAGCACCAGAGATATTTACAGGATTGTATTCGTATCTAGGGGCTCTTTCGAGAGTTTTGGGCTTTTCTACCCTACCCATACGGTCAATCTCACCTGCGACTGTCCACTTGAGCATTTATTATATTGAGGTAAACTTAGTTTCATTACCTAGGTTACCGAGGGGGTACTTCACAGAGGTTATTCTACAGGTGTCCTAGCCAAGTAGGGGTCGAACAACCTAGTCACTATATGCGTTGAAGCTGAGGGCCACTATAATTGGTTACGAACCTCTGCTTGTTGTGTATGGGAGTCTCAAGCCTCTCCTAAGAGAGACATACCTGCTTCATTCGGGAGCTCACATATCCTACCCTTGTTTGCTTGTGATTTGGATTTACATTTTATAGGTGTATGCTCTGTGCATGCTAGTTTTCCTAGGGTTTGTGTAATTATATAGAGTCTTTTTCATTTTTGAGTCATTGTGGATTCAGGCACGACACTTCACCATTCTTTTCGTTTAGTAGGACTTATATTCCACGTCTCCTCCTCCTTTGGGAGAGAGAAATAGATAGCGTGGGAGAACTACTTCTCACTTTGATTCACACACGATGGGAGATCACAAGGATGAGATTCCTGAGATGTCTTCTCCAGCTAACGAGGTTGGGGATGTAGATTCTACTCCTATATATGAACCTTCACTGGAAATACCTTCACATTCTGGTTATGATCCCTCATTCCCAGGTCGCTGGTATTGGTTTCTAGGTGACGAGACTCATCATGAACCCACGAGCACTAGTCATGTTCGTTATGGCATGCCTGATATCCTTGCACCCGATTTGGCACATCATGCCGAGTCAAAAGTTGAACCTAGCACTATCCCTGGGGGAACTCCTATTCCTTTCCATGTGGAGATATTTGGGAGCACTCGTCACATTGCACGTTCCATCCCAATGGTGGAAGCTACCTCACATGTTCATCCTAGACCTTGTGTTAGTAGTCATATGCGGATACCAAAACCGAGACGAGTGACCACAGGGAACACCACTTACATCCCTTCACATGTCCCTTCGTCCTCGAACCCTACTCCTTAGAATGAATTTTTGACAACCCTTCCTCCCCCTCATTCACGTGGTCCTTCGAGCCGGAATATCGCTACTAGCCACATTTGTACTGTGACTGCTCGCACGGTAGGATCTCAGAGTCAAGTACCTCCCATTGTCATAGGAGGTCATATTCCTATTTTCGGATCATCTAATGGTCCATCGCAAGGAGTTCCCCATATCCTTAACTATGGATATTCTCATGGGAAATCCCATGGGACACCTTATGGATCTTCTCATGGACACTCTTATGGACCACAGTATGGACAGAACTATCAACCCTATGGGTACGAGTTTCAACAACCTGCTTACTCTTCCAATTATGGCTTTGTAGCACCACATAGTCAAGGTACACCACATCATAATGCTTCCATGCAGCCCTATGCGGGTCAAATGGGAGGAGGATATTATGGCCAAGGCCATGGTATTTATAGAAAGCAACCTTACATGAACCAAAACTATCAGGGAGCGTGGCATAGACTGGCTCAACCTAGGCTCCCTTTCCTCACAACATTGAACTTACCTGACTTATCAAGACTTATGAATGATCCAGTATCTCATGACCTGGCTTGGCTGGCCGTCCCTAACAAGCTTCCTTCAGACATTCCCAAATTCGAGGGCAAAGCTGGAGAATATCCTAGTGAGTATGTCACTACTTTTCACCTTTGGTACTCTTCCAATTTCTTACATGACAATTCAATCCGTTTAAGGCTATTTCAACACACCCTCACTGGGCCTGCAGTGAAATGGTATATAAAGTTACTAAAGGGGGCATTCGTTTTATTCGATGACCTTTCCATGAATTTCCTTAATCACTTTCAGCTACCCGTGCGTTACGACATTGGTACAAAACTCTTGTCGACATTTTGACAAGACAAAGCCACACATATCCTGGATCATATTCAAGAGTGGCATAGATGGAAGCGTTTGATTAAAGACTTTATACCACCGGAATTTCTCCTTGAGTGGTTCCTCAAGTCGTTGTTACCTTACATCGTGAAGGACGTTTCTACATCCAGAGTCCAAAACGAGGAACAAGCAATCTTTAGGGCACAAGAGTTGGATTTGATCTACACTCAATCCGGACTTTTGTATGAGATTATACCTAACGCTCCACGATCTAGTTTCGATCCCAAGATCAAGCCTGGATCACATGCTGATGGCATTGTGGGTTATACAAGTGCCAAACCTGTGGATTTGGTTGGGAAACAAGTGAGCCAATTGTCTAATAATCAATCCACATCGGGGCAAGCCACGGATTTGTCTCAACCCACCCAAATGGCAAGTGTACTTTCCATGCAATCGTTGAACCAGAAGGGCAACTAGCAGCTTAGAAGGAATAAGAAAAAGGGTAAAAATAATCGTAAGGGTGGGAATAAGAAAAAAATTCTAATTATAATGACAAGAACGCTCGTAATGCTGGGGGGAACAAGTAGTCTAAATGTAAGGTAAAGTTTTCTTGCAAGTTGTGTAAGGAGGACCACCTCACTCACTTGTGCCCTCATATGGAAGATGCCTCGAGATTCATAGCACAGGGTCTAATTGTTCTAACTAATCATTTACCCCATAATCAAAATATGAACTCAAGGACCATTGATCCTCATTGTGCATCGGGTGGAGATCAAAATCTGTTGGAAGCCAATACGGGTCATGGTTGCATCAACATGGTACATGCTGCTAAAGTTGTGACTCATGCGAAGGATTATGGTTCATCACAACTAGACCTTGGAAAAGAACCCACTCCACCCGAGAGCCCTTTGCGTATCAAAAACCCTATGGATAAACCTAAATTTGCACCTCACATTCCTAAGGGAGTCCTAAAGCGTTTGGGGCACAATCCTAATGCCCGAGCCATCCAGAACTATTCTGTTGTCGAGGATTTGGGCCAAACTCCTTGTGCGATGTCCACGCTTGAAGTACTTCAGAGTTGTCCTCCGCAAAGGAAAGCCTTGCTTTCTACTCTTGGGGTTAATGATGATAACTCTTCTTCCATTATCAAATTTGAAACCATGGGACTGCAGCCTCGCTTTCCTTACTACATGTCTCTTTTGATTCATGTAGAGTGTCTTAATATGACTGTCAAACGCACTGTGATTGATGACGACGTTGCTACTTCCGTGATGTCTTTGTCATGTTGGAAGGGTTTGGGTTCTCCCAAGTTGTCTCAATCCACTACTATGTTGACTGATTTTGATGGTAGATCATTTCGGCCGCAAAAAATTCTTCCTTCTCCTAAGGTCTAGTTGGGAGGGAAGACTGTCGCAATCGAGGTCAAGGTGGTTGATGCGCCCCTTGACTACAATATTTTGCTGGACCAAAATTGGATGTATAGTATGCAAGCCGTAGCCTCTTCTCTCTTTTGAGTAGTATGCTTTCCATTTAATGGGAAGATCATTACAATTGATCAGACATCATTCCGTAATCTGAGTGTTAGTGCATCATTGGGAGCCTCTATCCCAATTATCGATCATTCTCAAGCGGCAACTGGGAGTGTGAGTGTGGGTATGTATCCATATCTTATGGGAACCTTTAGCTGTCCTACGCTCGTTCTTATGATCGGATCTAGTTTTGGTGGGGCTTCGTCCTTGTTGAAGTCGGTGTCTTTTTTCACTACCCATATGGAAGATCCTTGGATTCTTCCTTCATCGAGTTCTTCGAATGCACCTATCGAAACGGATGTCCCATTTCCTGCAACGATGATAGCATATCAAGTGAATCTTGATTGTGTTGTAGAGCCTAGTCCTTCCTCTTCACGGATGGAGGAGGAAGACCCATATGTGCTACCTACATGGGCAGTTGAGTCCTCTCATGCACATGATTTCCTCGATGATTTTTTTCCATCGAATGAAGCCATTATTGAGGCCATGTCTGGGGTTGAGCCAGCTTGGGAAGAGTTACATCATCGATCATATTTTCTTCCTAAGCTTGACCATATGGAGTGTGAGGACTTTAGCGATATTCTTAGAAATAATATTGGTATCCCCGTGCTTCCATTGAGCTCTCCTAGTCAGATGCACGATGGGAACATGGAAAATTTATCACCTACTATTCCCATCAATATTTCCCGCGATCCTGGCAAAGTTGAGAACATCTACATTGGGGCGGATTGTTCTCTTGATGAGATCAAGGAGTATACTGAGTTATTTAACGAGTTTCATGACATATTTGCTTGGTCATATGAAGAAATTCCAGGTATTGACCCTCGTATTGTCGAACATGAGATTAAGAACTATCCGAATGTGAAGCTGGTTCGACAACGTTTGCGTGTGGTGAATCCTGGAAAAGCACCCACTATTAAGGCTGAGATGAAGAATATGTTAAAAGCCAGTTTTATCTATCCCGTTCCCTTGATGGAGTGGGTTTCAAATCCCATTCCGATTGATAAGAAGCAGTGAGCGATCTGTATATGCACTGATTTCCGTGATTTAAATCATGCTTGTCCTAAGGATCATTTTCCCACACCATTTATTGATCAGATTTTGGATGAGTGTGTGGGAAGCGAGGTATTCTCCTTCATGGACGATTTTTCTGGATATAATCAAATTTAGATCAAACCCGAGGATCAACATAAAACTGCATTTATTTGTCCTTGGGGTACTTTTGCATATCAGAAGATTCCTTTCGGTCTTAAAAACACCGGAGCTACATTTCAGTGGGCTATGACCTTAATTTTTCATGATCTCAAAATGATTATTGAAGTGTATTTGGATGACCTTGCTGCTCATTCTTGTCTGAGAGTGTGTCATCCGTACCATTTGAGATTAGTATTCGAAAGATGCCGCCATTACCAGGTTAGGTTAAATCCTCATAAGTGCATCTTTTGCGAACTGTTGGTCACTTTCTAGGGTTAATTGTATCCAAGGAGGGTATAAGAGTCGATCCCTTAAAGGTTGAGAAAATACTTCAATTGTCTCCACCACGTAATATTAGACATCTTCAATGTTTGCAAGGCATGACAAATTTCTTGCAGAGATTCGTTGTTAATTTTGCCAATTTGACTAAAGGCTTTATGCGTCTTTTAAAGAAGGACACTACTTTTTGCTGGGATGAGCAAGCCCAGGAGTCCTTTGATGCTCTTAAGCGAGCCTTAGCATCTGCCCCTGTGCTTAGTCCACCTGACTATAGCCACGATTTTTTTATTTATGTGGCCACGTCCATGGAGACGGTTGGTATGGTTTTAGTTCAGGAGGATGAGGAGATCCACGAGCATGCCATATATTATTTGAGCCAAAACCTTGTTAATGTGGAAATCTGTTATTCCCATGTGGAGAAACTTGCTTTGGACACTGTTCATGCGGTTCAAAGATTGAGACATTACATTCTCCTTTGCCAAACTTGGTGGTAGCTCATGTCAATCCATTTCAGTTCGTCTTCACTAGAAGGATGATCGGGGGAAAATACAATAAGTGGATTGTTATTTTGCAAGAGTTCGATCTAGAATTTGTTTCGGTGAAATCAAAAAAATCATTGATCTTTGCGCAGCTCATATCTTATTTTCCAAGTATGGAGGGGGAGGAGGTTTATGAGGATACGTTTGTCGATGAGCATATTTTCCTTATCTCAACTTTGGACCC
Organism: Pseudotsuga menziesii; assembly: GCA_001517045.1. Taxonomy (NCBI): domain Eukaryota; kingdom Viridiplantae; phylum Streptophyta; class Pinopsida; order Pinales; family Pinaceae; genus Pseudotsuga; species Pseudotsuga menziesii. The sequence goes on along the minus strand of LPNX010551232.1, from coordinate 362,839 downwards.
ATGGTATGGGGATATAATCATATATTTGCAAACATTGTGCTGAATGATTGCCACAGAGGGGCATGTGGTGGTCATTTATCTAGGCTTTCTACAGCCCAAAAAATCTTGAGAGAAGGATATTTTTGGCCATTGATCTTCAAATATTGTGTCACTGCGGTCAAGAAGTGTTACCCTTGCTAGGTTTTTACACGCAATATGCGCTCGCAACCTACCCCATTACATCCTATTATCATTGCCACTCCCTTCACCAAGTGGGGGCTTGACTTCATGGATTGCAATCCAGCTTCGGCTGGGGGGAATCATCACATTATAGTGGTTGTCAATTATTTCACGAAATGGGCAGAGGCTATGCCCGCGATTAAATCCAACTGTGAGACAGCCGTGCATTTCATATTCAACCAAATTATTACTCAGTTTGGCATTCTAAAAGAGATTTTAACTGACCATGGTAGGCACTTTCAAAATAAAATGATGGAAGAGTTGGCTTCAAAGTTAGGGTATAAGAAGGAGCACTCCTCTTCTTATTACCCTTAGGTGAATGGACAGGTTGAAGCAGTGAATACATCACTTAAGTCTATTCTCCAACAAACCATCTCACAAAGCAAGATGAATTGGCATATCATGTTATATCCTAATTTGTGGGCCTATAGAACCGTGGTTAAGACTGCCACCGATTTCTCTCCATATCAGCTTGTACATTGGGTGGAGTCTGTCTTTCCAGTTGAATGTGAAATCCCTTCATTGAAGCTAGCTATAGAGTTGCTACTAGACATTTCCGCGTTGGAGGAATGTTTGGTCCACTTAGAGCAGCACTGAGATGCTTTAGTGGCTCCAGAAGTAAATAAACGTTGCGTTAAGGTCCAATATGATAAGTATGTCTGTCAGAGGAAGTTTAGTGAAGGTGATTTGGTCCTTTTGTGGGATCAAGATAAAGAACCCTTTGGGGAAGGGAAGTTTAATCCCATGTGGCATGGTCTTTACGTAGTCAAATGTGTGTTAGAGAAGGGCACCTATGAGATGGTGGATTATGAAGGGACAACCTTGGCAAAGCCTAGAAATGGTCTCTATCTTAAAAAATACTATGCATGATCTTTAGCCAGGGATGATTGTTGTATATTATTGCACAGTTTTTGAATTGCATAGTTAGGTTTTCTTATGGTGATCGGGTTTGTTGATTAGATTTCGTTTCTTATGGCAGATGTCAATGGAGTCTTCCGCTTACATAGGATTCACTGATGGTGCTACCCGTCACACTCAAAACTCAGCTTCGGCTACTTGTGTGATTTATACTCCTACGGGTTAAGTATTATCTTCAGGAGGCATATGTTTACAGCCTTCTTCGAACAATGTTGTTGAATATAGTGCCATTATCGAGTTATCGCGGGATGCCATTTCACATGGTGTTCTCTCTCTTGAGGTATGTCTTGATTCACAGTTAGTGGTTTCAAAGCTTAATGGCTTGTATTGTATTAAGGATCTGACATTATTACAAATATTCTTATGTGTGAGATTGCTAGAATGACAATTTGAGAACATAACATACACACATGTTTCAAGAATTTTTAATCAAGTTGCTGAATCATATGCTAACTATGTGTTAGATTGGCATTTGTTTCATAGACCATAAGCATATCACAAACATACATTTTTACACACATGTAAATGAATAAAATCGATCATCATAAAACTTTTTAATTAAACATCCAAAATGTGACGTCATAATACATAAGTGTCATCATACAAAATTGGGGCTTCCGAGCCACCAAAATATAATACACGGTAGTACAAAAAGAAATACTCTCAAGTCTCTAAGCCTGAGGAGGAGGAGGGGGGTTCTAATCATGGTAGCACACAACGGCTCTAGCTATCTGTTGAAATAATTGAACCCATGCCCGTGGTACACCAACCACCTAGTGCTGCATGGCCTCAAAGTCCTCGACTTGTGCCATGGGTACCCTGTGTGTCAAGCATACAAAGTTTGTGTGGATGCTTTGGAGCGTCTGCTCCACATTCGCACCCATGATGTCTTCTCCTCTTCCCCTCTATCTATGATGAGGGAAACTGTCAGGTCACCGTGGTCTAACATCTGCATACACATGACAGATTGTCTCTATGTGTCGTCACACCAAAACATGTCTTTTGAGCCAATATATCAAAAAACACAAAAAAATTAATAATTCAAAAAAACTTAAAAAGAGGGTTTGGGATTCATTACCTATGTCGCCATATGCCACTCCTGGTGGTAGGGGCAAGTCCAGATCTCCCCGAAAATCTATCCCTGCATAGGGGTAGTCATCGATGGCAATGATCTACCGCCGCCACCATGGAAAAAAGTCTGCTAGGTAGGGGTTAGCCACCCTACCTCCGCCCAGTCTGCGCATAACATTTTCCCAACGTTGTTGGGACGGATCTCGAACTCCGTGTGGAGGAATGTCCACTCTAGGGCTTAGCCTCGGTACATGCTCAAAGAAGAACATGCTCAGTATGCTGCTAAAACCAAATTTTTTCACCCTTCCCATCTTCCAGTCACTGAGCTACTGCTTCATGTTACTCAATAGTGTAGTGCTCCAGTCATACACTGTGGGTCTCATACACTCCACTACATAGAACATCAATGGCTGCGAGGCCTGGTGGAGTGAAGCCAGTCCGAATATCCTGCCAAGTGCTAATAGTATGGCCTTCAGTCCCAACACCTAGATCGAGTTTGTTGGGATTTGACTCCCAACCGTAATGTACTCATCAATAGTCAGGCCACCTCCTGGCTCACGAGACCAAAGATTTACCACCTCTCCTCATTGGAATAATCCAGTGATAAAGTATATGTCCTCAATCTATATACTGAGCGACATCCTGTCCATGTGAAAAGACTCAGACTCTGGATTCCAGTAATCCACTAGCATTTGCAGAAGTCTCGGTTTGTCCCTCAGGCTGCCAAGACACCAAAACTTATAAAAACCGCATGCACGTAGAGCTTGTTGAGCCATTAAGTCACCTTGTCCAGCCTCTTCTAAATCATCATGTTCCCTCTCCCTCCATTCTAGAACCATCCCGCACATAAAACATTATTTTTTATCATTATTTGCCTTAGAAATCCTTAATCGTGGCTGCATACGCGATCGTTTGCAAAAAAACTGCATATGTACGCGGTTTTGGGAGGTTTTTCCGCGTATGGCCAACCCTATACGCAGAAAAAACCCCGATATCCGCGTGGGCCAAAATGCCTACTTTAGATTGGCCTAGAAAATGAAATTGATCATGGAAACTTAAAAAATTTGCATGAAATGGAAGTTTTGACCTCAAATGGGTAATAATTTCAAATGATATGGAATTTTTGAATTTTTTACTATTTATAATTTTTTTTTGAAATTTTTGAAATTTTTTACCAACTTTCTATAGTTTTTGACCGTTTCTGACCATTTTGGACCATTTTGGACTAATTTCATGATGTAGGAGTCCATTTTGAGTACGGTTTAACCGTGGTTTTGACCCGTTCGTGTCGGTTTCAGGTATTATGTCTAAAATGGCATATAGGTTAGGTTTCACATCCATTTGCACTTTGCATGACCTTATGACCGTTTCATTATAACCTTAAGTATGAACCCATTCTATCTTGTCATGGAACCTTCTTGTTACTTTTGGAAGTGACATGATGTGAATGGTAGAACTTGACCATACATGGGTGCCCTAGTTAGCTCTTGTTTTTCATTTGGTGCCCATGCCGAAATTTTTCCTTTAGGGTGTGGGAGTCCTTTGTATAGTATCACCATGACTTTGCGCAAGAGCCTCATCTCCTCTTGATCTTTTTGCTGGCCTTTTTCCCCAGGATTCCCTTATGTCAAGTTGTAATTGTATTATCATGAGTTTTTCTTGCCTTATTGAGCCTTATGTCGGCTTCCCTGACTTTTATTGTCAGCCATATAGCCCGAGCTTGTCTCATGTCTAGCCAAGCAGAGCCATTTTACATATCTTTGTAGCTTGATTCCCCATTTTTTACCGGGATGGGACTTTCCCCCGAGTGTCGTTATCCTACAGATTTTTCCTTGCATTGAGCATAGGTATGTTCTACTGCTTGGAACTAGTTTGTTTGCCCCTTGACACTCGTCTCCTCCTAGTCTGTAACTATAAAGAACTTTTATTCTTTTTCAAGCTTTTTAAAAATTTGAAAAAGTCAAAAAAAAAAAATCAAAAAACCAAAATCCAGATAGGAAAAGATGTTATTTTTGGCAGCAATCGAGTCGTGTTTCCTTCGAACAGAGAACTGTATATCAAATCCATTGGTTGGGTTAATATTTTGACTTTAGGAGCTGTACTCATTTCTCTGAGTTTATCTCCACCGATTGGTTAAGCTTCCAGTCCCTATGGAGCCTCTGTTGATGCCACCTATGTCACAGAGATGTCCCAGTTTTGTATATTGAGTCCATGCTACCTACATTCAATCACCGTTTTCATTTATTCTCTTGTTCGAAGGAAGTTGAAACCTGAGTCAACCATTTCTCAGTTCTCTTGACTTTTCATGTCGGACATTCCCGATACTGATACTGGTTTGTGCACATTATGATCGAGTCCTTCCACATTATACATCTTTGCTAAGTACCTCGTGTTGGATGATGGGGGATGCCTTAATTCCCTCCTTCCAGTGGATTTTTTCCCATCGAATTCAGATCATTGATTTTGGGATAGGAGTCTAGAGTCATTTTGAGTGCCTTGAGACTTGCAGTCATCAATGGCAGGTTCTCTCACCATCGATAGTTTTGGGAATACATCAATGTACCCTGATCGATGGATTCTTTCAAGTGTTTGACCTCAACACATTTATTCACACTTGTTAGTTTTCACTCTAGTACCTTGATTCCCATTTTCATTATCGGTGGGTGATCTCGCGTCTGTTAACGGTATACATCAATGATCGAAAATCAGACGATGGACTACTATGTTCAACCTCGACACCTCTATTCACATAGTAGGACATGTAATCATAGCGGATTTTGTAGAAGACCTTCCATATTGGTGGCATTCCAGACATGCTACCTCCTTGATCATTCTAGTGTTCATGAGATTTCAACTCTTGTGACTTCATTCCAATGTATGTCAGATATCTTCAACCATTATGGAGATCTTGATCCATTGTATATCTTCAGATTTCACGGAGATCATGATCCTTTGTATATATTAATCATGTAGATTCTGATCTATCTATATTGTACATGGCGATGACCACACATGTCATATTTTGTATCATGCCTATTCATGGCCATTGTACTCTTGTGTATCCGGGACTACTGTATGTACTTGCAGTCATGTGTAGAGTTTGATTATTGTATTATACTATTGGATGGCTGGTTCTTCCACCTGGTTCTTCATCATTCCACTTATGGGATGGACTTATAATGTATTTCAGCCATCGTATAAGCCCTCTGACCTCACACATTAGGGGGCATCTGTTACAGCTAATTTTACCACACATGGTGGACGACACATTTATGGCCTTCCCTGTCCCTCTACAGACTCTTTGGACCCCATGGACCATTTTTTTACCTTTGATGTTTCCAAGATCATCCCTAAAAACATGCATTATTTTCCATACACAACTTTTAAACCTATTCTCGCGTATATACACGGATATAACCCTTAAACCCGCGTACATTGGGATGTGTGTAAAAGGCCAAATAGTTTTGGAGTTTTCCTTAATGTGGAGCTGAGTCACTTGTCTCTTGGCCTTCCATATGCCTTGATATTGCTCGGATTCGACCTTCCATTATCCCATTGAGGCACTATATAAGGAACCCTTTGGATACATTGAAGGAAGAGGAATTAAAGAGCAAGAAAACTATAGTCCATTGTTGCCGGAGCTTATACTTGAGTCTGCATCGCTTTGTCCCTTGGATCACTTTGTGTTCTTCCCAATATTTCCTTTGCTTGTGAGCTTGCTATCGAGAGATGGAGGATTGAAGTGGTGGAGGCCCAAGTGGAGGACTCAGTTTCTCCAGTTCGCAGACGTGCCGAAAGAGGTTGTCATGCTTGTAATTTCTGATTTATATTAATAGAAATATATTTTCTAGTCCAATAATGTGTATTTAAATGAATATTGAATCCATGGATGCTTTTAAATGCTTATATGTTATTGATTATATATGCTAGAGTAGGTCTAACACAATTATATAGCATGCTTGTCTTGTTTACTGATTGTTGAGAGAGAAAATTGCTAACACAAGCGAGATTGGAAAAGCTCAACGGAGATCTACATCAACCATCTGGAATAAGGTATGTTTCGAGATCCTTTAGTGTTAGATGTTTATTTCTCTTGCATATTGGGAAGGGAGTAATTTCTGCGGTTACTCTGTCTGTTGTGGTACCCCAATCCATAGAAAGTTTTCTCTATAACAGACATAGTTGGATACATGCAATGCTAGCTATAGTGTCTTCATAGTACCGAGCGATTCAGTTCCCTCATTGGGGGAACATTGTTATGATCAACCAATTAGATTACTGCATGCTCGAAATTGCTATCCAATCGAATGTTCATTTCATTAGGGATGCTCTAAAGGAATTTCACAACATTAGGGTAGGATCGTTCAAAAATGATTCCCTCATGGGAAAATTTATGATCCCGCAACCCTTATCTGCTGTAGAAGTGTCATACCAAGCTGTTCAAATGGCTTCGAAATATTTGGATCAAAATATTCCCTTGATGGAAGAATATGATCTAGCTACTTGGCCCATTTTGGCTGTGATATCTCCCAGCTCACTTGATTTCTTGGACAAAATTTTATCATCCGATGAAGCAATCCTTGAAGTCATAAACATTTGGTTGCACACACCTAAGGCCATATTTTGTGGGGCCACCTGGAGCATATTTGGTTTAAATCCACCCAAGTATAGGATCATCCTTTGTATGTTCCCCGATCTTATCAGGTATATTTGGAAGCATGCATATAGGTTTAGGTTATCCATCTGTGAACATGCATTTGAACCTTTTGCAAACCAAAATTGCCATAAGGTCAAACCTATTGGAAACTGATAGGTCAGCCCATCATATTTGTATTTTCCACCATTCCAACAAAAGAACCTACCACACATGGGACACCCTAGTCAATACCCCATTTCCATTTTGGTTCCCATGCTGAGTTATTCTCATAGTTCTGGGAGCCTAATTAGTCCCATCATGACCTGGCGTTTGAGACCACATACTTCTCTTGCAAATAGTTCTGACCATTTCCTGATGTGCTCCCTATTTCGTGTTAGTATACATAAGCATGTGTTAAAATATCTGCATGAACATTTGTACTTACTGCTTTAGTGCTTATTGTTGATGTTGTGTATATGCCTGTGCACTCACTTTTTTCTCAAAATGCTTGTAAACCATTGCTTCTGTTTAAGTTGACCTATACATGTGAGAATTATTTGATTTAGGTAGTTGATGGACTATGATTCAATGTGATTTATGATTTTGGTGTTTTTAGCAAGAATTACAATGAAGCAAACCACATTGCCCCCTTCCTAGTTGTTCATCGCATCAAATTGGATAACCACAATTACTTGGTTCTATTTCACCTTCCCTTAACACATAATCCTGCTTCAGATTGCCTATATATGGAAGGAACATCGGTAAGAGTGTGAACAACTAGCTCAGTCCTTGTTTTCAATATGTATCTTTGCCTTGGCCTGGCCTGTGCTCTTAAAAAATAGAGGACACCCATGCAACACTCATTCCCTCCCATGTACCATAACATTCTTTATTCTTTTTTCAAGCTAATAAATGAAAAAAGTACTAAAAATTAAAAAACACAAAAAACCAAAAAAGGGGAAAATTGAATCATGTCATATTGAATCTTTGAGATAAAGGCAACAATTAGTAATAATATCCCTTTAACACGACACATAATTTTGTATCCACTGTCAGTACACCGTTTACATTTTCCTTAGGAAGCTGTACCAGTAATTTGAGTAGATCTCCACTGATAGGTTATCCTTCCTGTCATCTATGGATATTTCATTAATTCATCTAGAATTGAAGAATTTCACAATGGTTGGTTACTCGAGTCTTATGTTTCCAAGTGTCCATTCTGCGTCATGTTATGTGTTCAAGGGAAGTCAAACCAATGTCGGCCATTCCTCAAATGTTCCTGACCAATCATGTCGGCCTTCCTTATGTCAGGATACAGTGTTGGATCTCGCAGCTCTACCAAATTATATCATCCTACTGATCTCAGTTTTGTGTTAGTTGATGTGGGATGCATTAATTCCCTCCTTCTGACGGATCTGTTTCTATTGACGCCAAATCATCATCTAGGAAATGGATCTAGGAAGCCCAGTGAGTACCTTGGATCTTGCAGTCATTAGTGGAAGGATTCCTCGCAAACGACAATGGGTATACACCAATGACCCCTAATTTTCTGATTCTACAAGTGTTCAACTTCAGAACATCTACTTCACACTTGTAAGTTTGTCCTCAAATACCTTGGAGTCCATCATCATCATCGGCGGGCCTCCTCGCATATGTTAATGGTATACATCAATGAACGATAATCAAATGGTGTTTTATTATGCTCGACATCGACTCATTTATTCGCATGATATAAACTCATACTATTGTTGGTTTGTATTGAATACTTGGTAAATACAGTTGTATCACTCATCGATGCACCACTCGATTTACATAAGATTAAAATACTATGTCAAAGGACCATGAATACTTGGATATGTTGCACTAATCAAATGTGCACTTATATGTTTTTACAGAATTTACTTTTGACATGGATCCATTGTGTATTGTTCGTGGCCATGCTTGTTTACTGTTGAGCATGGGTATACCTGCCTCAGGAAGATATCATATATTTGGGAAATTTTCTTGTTTGAATTATAGGTGTTTCTCCACCTCTCGCGTTCATAAACCATACTTTTCCATCATGCCTTGATCACTAAAGAGTATCGGTACACAGAGTATCAGAATGAATGAGCAATTAATGTATTTTGGCCATTAGCATAGCTTCATACCTCACACATTAGTGGGATTCTGTTAACAATAAAATTAACACCATTGAGAGTGTTGGTCTGAAAAAATATTTTACTTCACTCACAACATGAAGATCGGAGTTTTTTGAACAATTGACCACTTCTTCCACAAAGGAATAAATGTTTGAAGATAAGGTGGCTCTAAAGAGGCCAATTTGTTTACCACTTCAGGGCCAAATCCTAGTTCCTATAACTCACACAGTGAAAAATGCCTAATATGGGCATTAATTGTCCCATAAATACTGAAAATTAAGTTGAAATGCCGAAAAACTAAGAAAAGTGGGGTTTTTTGAAGGAAATAATCAAGACCTTCAAAAATCCTAAATCCCACATTCATTATCAAAGATGGGATGCTCAAATCCCAATCCTATAAATGGAAGGCATGTGAGGTGAATTAAGGAGGACAAAATTAAAGAGCAAAGGCATGTTGGAGGAATGAGAAGATAGATAAAACCTTTCTTACACATCATAGTTTCTTTGGTCATTGGGATTGATGGAAAGTGGTAGTTTAGAGCAAGGTAGAAATGGATTCACCCATTATTGGGTTGTTATCACTTTCCTCTTAGTTTAATATGATGCAATTCAAATTTCCTCTAAATATTGTGTTTCAATCTATGTTTGTTTCATGTATTTTTGAAACATTTAGTATATAGATTTCATTCTTTTTTTGAAGTTTTTTAAGAGATAGAGGTGAGGAACTAGCTAGCTACTACTAATGGATTCCTAAAGGCCATGGAGGCTGGACCAAAGGATATTCACCAAATGGAACACTGCAAGAGGTAACCTCATCCCTTCCCTCTCTCTCTCTCTCTCTCTCTCTCTCCTCTGAAAAAGTGTATAAATTTCAGGAAATTGTCCATTATTGCATATATTCTGTCAGCGGGATTCACCCTCCCTGTACTTAAGGATAGATAGTCTGTAGACAAGTCCCTATGGTCAAATATACCAATAATGTGCAACATGATATCTGTGAGTAAATGAAAAAAAAATATGACAATGTGGAACAAATACAACAAATGAGATGTTTCATAAACAACAACCTGGAATAATCATCATATGTCCCATCATGCACATACCAACTCCTAGATGCCAACATTCCGAAATGTCATTAATATTCTTCTTCATATAACTCAACATTTGTATCATCATATGGTTCAAAATAGATATCGTTGAAAGGATCACTCATATCAGCATCATCATGAATGCCATTTTCGGTTATATATTCATCATCAATATCATCACTGACTATGTCATTGTTTGCTACATAATTTGGATGATCTTCCTCTTGATCATATTCTTCATCTGACACATCTATGTCGGTGGCCAACTAATCTTGATCTACATCACCTTCTTCTTCAACATTGTCTTCTTCCTCTGGTGCATTATAGTTGACCAGTATTCCTCTTGGATCATATCTAACAATGCATGACCAACCTGATTTACTTGGAACCTCTGAGTAAAATACATGCTCACATTGACTTGGAAGAACATAAGTCTCTATACCTAGTTCAAGTTCCCTTGTATTAACCATGGTAAATCCCTTGGCATGGTCAATAGCAGTTATTTCAATACCACGTTCAATCATTTGTAGCCTATACCATTTAACCTCAAACATAACTATTTTAAAGGAGTTACAGTAACACTCAATTATATCTTCCAAATAACCATAGTACCTATTTTCATATACTTCTAGATGCTTGTCACTTTTACAGGAAACATTAGTGACTTGAAAATATGCAGTTATGCCACAATCGGATGTTTTCTTCTTGTCATCCAACTTTTTGATGTGAAATTTATGACCATTGTACCACATAGCCTTGTGGTGTATCAACTGCATCATTCCTGACTCAGGAAATAAATATATAAGAAATAAACAAAATAAATACATTGATATAATAGGAAACAACGAAAAAAATGAGCATGGTAAATTATATACTTTCCTTTTTATCCTTTAAACCACATGCTAAATCAATTTCCCTTTGTGTAAGTTTGTCAGGATATTCTTCTCGATAACGATGCATTGTTTTAATCAATTTACTAACCCCTTCCCATGATAAGGTACCATAGAATTATGTACATCGTTCTATCCATTCCTGATGTAGGCGCATCGTGGCATGCCAGCAATGTGATGAGTTGGTCACATGCTATGGCATATTTTTGGTTGTTTTGCTGATTCATAGCTTGTTAGAGCCGATAGGAATGATGATGGATCATGACTTCCTGCGAGGAGATCAAGCTGCAGTTTGTTTGTTGTGATAGGGACGTTTTCATCATCCTTTGTAGTTGTTTGTTTTTCGGTTGCAGGACCACTTGGGGTGGGAGTAACAGTTTAGCTTAAATAGGAATATTAGAGAAGTAGAGGGGGTTTTTCTCTTCAGCGTAAGAATTCTAATTTGTAGAGAGAAGGCCAGACCCACCTCTCGTTCCACTTGTAAATACTTTGAGAAGACTAAATAAGGAGAGCTGATTTGTGTGTTTGCTCTATTTCTTAATAGAAGGATTAGCTGTGTGTTTGCAGTGTTGTTAACCTATATGCATTTACTATTTGAATGATGTATCCATGAGGAGCCGACTTCAGGGGTTTTCTGAACATCTGTGTATTTCTATGAAGTTGTTGATTCACACATGAAATCGTTGCTTGAATAGTTGAAATAGGTCGTACATGCATGCATAAAAGTGTTAGGCTAATGAATATTGAATATTACAGGATGGATTGATCGATTCTCTGATCAATCAGTGCAACACGCATATTTTCTATCCTTAACAAGTTTTGCAAAGAATGAACGGTGGGGGTTGAGTCCACATATGAAGATCAAACAGTCCAAGAGATACCCGCAATAGAAGTTGTGATGGCAATAACAGATCTACAAAGATCTATGAGATCCGCATCAAATAGTAGATCGACGGTCGTGGAGAAGGCTGTAAATATCTGATGGTTGGAAAAATTACGGAGGAAAGGTTGCGGAAGGAAATTTGCGAGGGATAAACTTTGGAAAGTTGGTCAAGAATCCCGCGTCCTGCATGCGGAAAGCCTGTTGCGGAAAATCCTGTTGTGGAAAAAGAGTTGCGGAAAAAGAGTTGTGGAAAATCCTGTTGCGGAAACAGAGTTGCAGAAAAGCTATTGCAGAAGCATAGTTGTGGGGACGTAATTTAAGAGTAGAATTTGGTTGAGGGATAATTTTGGTAATCCTGCTAAGTGTAGGAGAGTATTTATTTTGCAAGAGAATTAGATACAAGTCTTGGGATTTGAGCATTTAAGGGATTTGTATGAGACTGACATTGATTTCCAGGAGGCTTATAGGGCTTGTAAGAATCCAGTGGAGGTGGATCGAGAGCCAGGAATGGAGTATATGCTACAAGATGGTTTACTCTTTAGAAATAGTAAACTGTGTATACCAAAGTGTCCCATGAGAGAGAACTTGATACAGGAAAAAAACAATGGAGGTATGGTGGGTCACTTTGGAAGTGATAAAAGCTTTGGACAACTAGGCCATTTCTATTTTTGGCCAAGGATGAGGTCTAAAGTTGGGAAGTTTGTAAGCATATGCAAAGTATGCAATCATGCTAAAGGAAGAAGCCAAAACATAGGGTTGTATACACAATTGCCTATTCCAACTAGGCCTTGAGATTCTGTGAGTATGGACTTCATTCTGGGTTTAACAAGAACTCAGAAGGGACATGATTCTATCTTCGTAGTTGTTGATAGATTTACTAAGATGGCACATTTCATTCCATGCTACAAGACTATTGATGCTACACACATTGCTAACTTATTTTTCAATGAAGTCGTGAAGCTACATGGTTTACCTAGAAGCCTTGTATCAGACAGAGATGTGAAGTTCACAAGTCATTTATGGAGGACCTTGTGGAAGAGGTTGGGTACTAGACTAAACTTTAGTTCAGCATATCGCCCACAGTTTGATGGACAAACAGAGGTAGCTAATAGGAGTCTAGGAAACCTATTGAGAAGTCTGATTGGAGAGAGTCCGAAGTAGTGGGACAGAGTATTAGCTCAAGCTGAGTTTTCCTATAATGATTCACCAAACAGAAGTGCAGGGACGAGTCCATTTCAAATTCTGTATGGAATGCAAACAAGAGGAGTGTGTGAACTTCGTGACTTATGTCAATTGGAGAAAAGGAGTGCTGATGGAGAAGAGTTTGCAATGAGGATCAATGAACTACAGGAGCAAGTGAAATCAAGGTTACAGCATATTAACACCAATTACAAGGCCAGAGACGATTCCAAAAGGAGAGAGAAGAACTATGAAGTAGGGTATTTGGTCTTAGCATATCTAAAGAGAGAAAGATTTCCAAAAGGAGAGTATAACAAGCTGGAGATGAAGAAGATTGGACCCTACAGGATACTCAAAAAATTATCAGCAAATGCTTATGAGTTAGAGATGCCTACCGGAGTGGGTATTTCACCAATATTTAATGTTGTATATCTATATCCATATGTAGTAGGTGATACTGGAACCTTTGTATAAGGTGAAGATCCTACCGAAGACCTACAATGGGTGAGGCAGACGCCTGTGGCACAACCATTAGAAGCTGAGGCCATTCTGGACACTAAAGTGGTAAAGAGTACAAGGAAGAAGGACTATCTGGAGTATTTGGTCAAATCGAAGAAGTGACCAACAGAGGATTCTACTTGGATGAGCGCTGCAGAGTTGGAAGCTAAGGGTTTCACTGTAGCTGATCTAATGAACAAGGGTTCATAAATTTTTTCACCCTTGCAAATCTAATGCAGGACCATCGTGGCATGCCGGCAATGTGATGAGTTGGTCACATGCTGTGGCATATTTTTTGGTTGCTTTGCTGAGTCATAGTTTTTTAGCGCCAATAGGAATGATGGCGGATCATGACTCCCTGGGAGGAGATCAAGCCGCAATTTGTTTGTTGTGATAGGGACATTTTCATCATGCTTTGTAGTTGTTTGTTTTTCGGTTGTAGGACAACTAGGGGTGGGAGTAAGAGTTTAATTTAAATAGGTAGATTAGAGAAGTAGAGGGGGTTCTGCTCTTCAGCATAAGAGTTCTAATTTGCAGAGAGAAGGCCAGACTTGCATTTGGTTCGACTTGTAAATACTTTGAGAAGACTAAATAAGGAGAGTCGAGTTGTGTGTTTGTTATATTGCTTAATAAAAGTATTAGCTATGTGTTTGCAGTGTTGTTAGCCTATATGCATTTACTGTTTGAATGATGTATCTGTGAGGAGCCGACTTTGACGATTTTCTGAACATCTGTGTATTCTGTGAAGTTGTTGATTCACACATGAAATCATTGCTTGAATAGTTGAAATAGGTCATAGATGCATGCATAGAAGTGTTAGGCTAATGAATCTTGAAGATTGCAAGCTGGATTGATCGATTCTTTGATCAATTAGAGCAACACGCAGATTTTCTATCCTTAACAAGTTTTACAGAGAATGAATGATGGGGATTGAATCCATAGACGAAGATCGGATGGTCCAGGAGAGATCCACAACGGAAGTTGCAAGGGCGATAACGGATCTACAAAGATCTGTGAGATCCACATCAAAAAGTAGATCGATGGTCGTGGATAAGGTCGCAAAGATCTGGCGGTTGGAAAAATTGCGGAGGAAAAGTTGCGGGGGAGCAAGTTTGGAAAGTTGGTCGGGCATCCCGCATACCGCATCCTGCAACCCGCATGTGGCATTAGGGGAATTTTGAAGTCTAAAATGGGCCTCATAAGAGATATAATAAAATATTATGAGTTAGGCATTTTGTGGGGGAGTTATATTTACAACTCATCTCTTACACCATAACCAATGTAACCATGGTTAAGTTAAATTGAAAAGATATTTAAAATAAAATCAATAAAAATACCATCTTGATATGACTAAAAGTATAGTGATTTTGAGTACATAAAATACTTTTGAATATAATATGATGAATGTACTTATAAAATAAAATATATTAATTTTGAATTTTAAACATAAAGTTAAATTTATATGAATAAATTGTAATTTCTTTTATATATATATATATATATAACTTATATTTTTAAAAATAAAAATCTATTGTAAAATATAAATATAAAACTATATTATAAAAACATTCTTTAAAATTTTTTGTTTCCTTTTTTTAAGACACTTTCAAAAACAAGTGTAAACTTTTTATTAATATTTTCTTATGATATATATTATATAAATTACATATCATTTTTAATGCAATAATTAATAACATCATTAAATAAAGTTAAAAAAAATGTTAATATTAGGATTAAGGAATAATACATAAATTCCTATAAAAAAATGGTGTTAATATTAAGCAAATTAGATTATATGTAATAAAAATATTATAATATAATATCTTACTATGATATAATATCTTATTATGACATAATAGTTCATTCAAATTATTATATTAAGATTTCACTTATATATTTGATTTTATAATTGGAATGCGCGTGTCTCATTTATGTTGATATAAATGAAGGTGTTTCAAAGATTAAAAATGATAGTAAAATATAAACCTTGAATATTACCTAAATTTCAAAAAAAATTGTAGTATTAATATTAATATTCAAGCGAATAAGAATACATATAGTAATGTATTGTAATAAAATATTTTATTTTAATAAAATAAATAAATATATTTTTTATATTTAAATAATAATTATAATAGATTATTACATATATTAAGTATTTAAAAAACAAAACACTTCACAAAGTAAGCATCAAATTATTTTTACTTTTATTATAAAATGTTAAGTGATTTTGATTTTAAATAAAGATTTGAGATATATATTTTATAAATTGAAAAAGTAATTATATAATTTTAGTTTTGAATAGATTAATTACTTTTTTTTGGTAATTATAATTTATTTTATATTAAAATATAGGAAAAGTAATTACATAATATTGGTTTTGTATATAACATTTATCTTTTTGGTATTTCTAATTTATTTTATATTAAAATATATAGTACCTTTTTTTTAATACTTTAAGAGTACTTTAGTACATTTATATTATATTCAAAAGTAATTTGTGAGTACTATTTTCATAATGAGTACTTTACTTACAACATTCATATAGTTAACTATGGGTTTTCATTCACCATTTATAGTTTGAAAAATAAACATCCTTAACTTAATCAATGCAACCTCAACCATTATAGATGGTGTCATACTCTAGAATGTGATTGGTTGTTTTAAAGTGCATTTTAATAGTACATTTTTTGTTTTGTGGTCCATTTTTTACCTCAAAATTCCCCTAATGAAAGCTTGTTGTGGAAACAGAGATGCGGAAAAGCTTGTTGTGGAAACAGAGTTGCGGAAAATCCTGTTGCAGAAATAGAGTTGGGGAAAATCTGTTGCGAAACCAGAATTGTGGGGAGGTAATTTTAGAGCAAAATTTGGCCGAGGGCTAAATTTGGTAATCCTGCTAAGTGTAGGAGCCACCAAATCTTGGAGGTGCTAGTTGGGTTGGCTGTGGTTCATCCCACATGCACCAATTTTGGTATCAGAGCGAGGAGAAGCTCGTGTGAGAGAGAAGTGTAGCAATAGAAGCCTAGAAGGAGCAAAGAAGAGTGCTCAAGAGGTTCTAGATAGAGGACCAGCGTTACCAAAATACCAAGTACAAAGAAGGGGCTTGGTGAGGTAATATTGTAGCAGTGTGAAAGAGAATTGTTATTGCAAAGGCTTAGTGCAAGATGATGGATGCACGTGTAGGCAGAGCGCGAGGTCATGACAGGGGTCGACCAGTGGTGAACGCAGAAATTATGGAGGAAATGAGGGAGCTATGAGCACGTCTAGAAGCCATGGAGACAGACAGACGAAGAGACCCAAAAGCAAGGGATGTAAGTGAACCTTAGGATGAAGAGCAAAGAGAAGAAGCTTCACCTATGCAGGAAACACCTGAGCTAAGGTATTTCAGATCGATTCTAGGAGCAACTTCAAGGCCAAAACCTGAGTTGCCTACCTATGATGGAAGTGTCATTGCTGAGCATCTCATTAACTGGATCAGTGAGTTGGATAAGTACTTTGAGTACGATGAGATTGAAGAAGACAAGAGAGTCAGATTGGCTATGACAAGGCTGAAAGGGTATGCATCCTTGTGGTGGGATATTGTGCAAGCAGAAAGAAGGAGGAATAATAAGTCATTGATAAAGAGTTGGGATATGATGGTAGCAAAGATGAGGGTTAATTTCTTTCCCAAAGATTACCAGTTAATTATGTATAGACAGGTACAGAACCTTAGACAAAGATTGTTAACAGTGAGAGAGTACACTGAAGAGTTATACAAAGTAAACCTAAGGACAAGATATGTGGAAGAGTCAGCAGAGAAGGCTGCTAGATATGTCAATGGTCTAAGGATGGATATCTAAGATGAGATCAGCATGATATCACCTAAAACAATGGAGGAGGAGTATCAATGTGCCTTAAGGGCAGAAGAAAAGATAGTGAGGAAGCAGAGCTTCAACAGAGGTCGAGCTTCAACCAGAGGAAGAGGACAAGCAGTTGGAAGAGGAATATTTGGAGCACAGAGGGGAGAGTCCAGTAACTCTAACCAGCAAGAGAAGCATGGTAGAGGAGGTGACTCTAGCAGAAGAGGACCTTACCAAGGAGGTAGAGGAAGAGAAAGAGGCAGAAGAACTGTCTATAGGTGCTACAAATGCAACTACCAGTTGGGGCATAAATCATTTGAATGTCTAGGGAAGGAAGACGTAGGACATAGAGGAGCCTATGTAGCTCAGAATGAGCAACAACAAGAATAGTTGACAATGGCAGAAGTTTTTCTAGGGATAGGAGAGGATTTGATGATGAATAAGGTCTTGTTGAATCATGAGAAGGTGCAAGTAGAGCCTGCTCAAAGGAAATATTTATTCAGGACCACGTGTAAATTCCAAGGGAAGTGTTGTAAGATGGTGATTGATAGTGGGAGTACTGACAGTCTTGTTTCCACAGAGATGGTGGAGAAGCTAAGTTTAAAGAGGACCAAGCATCCTGTTCCATACAAAGTATCTTGGTTACATAAAGGGCATCAAATCCTAGTAAGTGAGCAGTGTGAAGTTGATTTCCAAATAGGTCCATATAAGGACAAGATTCTGTCCAATGTTATGCCCATGGACGTTCTTCATATATTGTTAGGAATACCGTGGCAATTTGATAAGAAAGTGATTCATGATGGTAGGAGTAACTGTCATAGTTTTGAGCAGAATGGGATAAGACATGTACTTCACCCTTTACAAGAAGGTTGTACACCATGATAGTCATCACCCAAAGTCTTGATGTTGTTAGGAAAAGAATATTTGCTACAGATTGTGAAGGAAGAGTTGAACTATGCTGTGGTATGCAAACCGAGAATGGTGATAATGAAGACTAATGTGACAGATCTACCTGAGGAGATTCAGGAGATGCTAAGTGAGTTAAGTGACATCGGGGTGGATGATTTATCCAATGAGTTACCACCAAGGAGGGATATAAGCCATCAAATTGATTTTATTCCAGGATTCAGTTTAGCAAACAAGGCAACGTATAGGTTGACACTGAAAGAGAATGAAGAAGTGAGGAGACAGGTCCAAGGATTGTTGGACAAATGATTGGTCCAGAAAAGTCTGAGTCCATGTAGAGTACCAATAGTAATGAAACCAAAGAAGGATAGAAAACGATTTCAATGGACAACAGAGGTTGAAAGGAGTTTTCAGTTCTTGAAGAAGAAGATCACTGAACAACCAGTATTGAAGTTACCAGACTTCAAACACCCTTTCCAAGTAAAGTGTGATGCTAGTGGAGTAGCAATCAGAGTTGTGCTCAGTCAGGAGGATAAGCCTATAGCGTATTTCAGTGAGAAGCTGAATGATGCAAAACAT
The DNA here is from genome assembly GCA_001517045.1 of Pseudotsuga menziesii. Lineage (NCBI taxonomy): Eukaryota > Viridiplantae > Streptophyta > Pinopsida > Pinales > Pinaceae > Pseudotsuga > Pseudotsuga menziesii. The sequence goes on along the minus strand of LPNX010551232.1, from coordinate 343,992 downwards.
AAGTATTCATATTATGACAAGGATTTTTATGCTATTGTTCAAGCAATGAAGCATTGGAGACATTATTTGATGCCTATATAATTTGTGTTATATTTTGATTAGTATGCATTGCAGTACATTATGCAACAACCTAAGTTGAACCTAAAACATGTCAAGTGGGTTGAGTTATTACAGAGCTTTACCTTTGTGTTGAAACACATAAGTGGATAGTCATATAGAGTAGCTGACACCTTAAGTAGGAGACTGTTGATTATGCAAGAGAATCAGATACAAGTCTTGGGATTTGAGCATTTAAGGGATTTGTATGAGACTGACATTGATTTCTAGGAGGCTTACAGAGCCTATAAGAATCTAGTGGATGTGGACAGAGAGCCATGGATGAAGTATGCGCTACAAGATGGTTTACTCTTTAGAAACAATAAACTATGTATACCAAAGTGTTCCATGAGAGAGAACTTGATACAGTAAAAACAAAATGGAGGTATGGATGGTCACTTTGAAAGTGATAAAACCTTTGGATAGCTAGGCCATTTCTATTTTTGGCCAAGGATGAGTTCTGAAGTTGAGAAGTTTGTAAGAAGATGGAGAGTATGCTAGCATGCTAAAGGATGAAGCTAGAACACAAGGTTGTATACACCATTGCCTATTCCAACTAGGCCTTGAGATTCTGTGAGTATGGACTTAATTCTGGGTTTAACAAGAACTCAGAAGGGACATGATTCTATCTTCGTATTTGTTGATAGATTCACTAATATGGCACATTTCATTCCATGCTACAAGACTATTGATGCTACACACATTGCTAACTTATTTTTCAATGAAGTCGTGAAGCTACATGGTTTACCTAGAAGCCTTGTATAAGACATAGATGTGAAGTTCACAGGTCATTTCTGGAGGACCTTGTCGAAGAAGCTGGGTGCCAGACTGAACTTCAGTTCATCATATCATGCACACTTTGATGGATAGACAGAGGTAGTTAATAGGAGTCTCGGGAACCTGTTGAGAAGTTTGATTGGAGAGAGTCCAAAGCAATGGGACAGAGTATTAGCTCAAGATGAGTTTGCCTATGATGATTCACCAAACAGAAGTACAAGATAATTCCATTTCAATTTATGTATGGAATGCATCCAAGAGGAGTGTGTGAACTTCGTGACTTAGGTCAATTGGAGAAAAGGAGTGCTAATGGAGAAGAGTTTGTAACGAGGATTAGTGAACTACAAGAGCAAGTGAAAGCAAGGTTACAGCAGAGTAACACGAGTTATAAGGCCAGAGAAGATTCCAAAAGGAGAGAGAATAACTATGAAGTAGGAGATTTGGTCTTAGCATATATAAAGAGAGAATTATTTCCAAAAGGAGAGTATAGCAAGTTGAAGATGAAGAAGATTGGACCGTACAGGACACTCAGAAAAATATCAACAAATGCTTATGAGTTAGAGATGCCTACCGGAGTGGGTATTTCACCAATATTTAATGTTGCGGATCTATATGCTTATGTAGTAGGTGATATGGAACCATGGCAGAAGGTGAAGATCCTACTGAAGACCTACAATGGGTGAGGCAAACGCCTATGGCACAACCATTGGAATTTGAGGTCATTATAGAAACTAAAGTGGTAAAGAGTACAAGGAAGAAGGACTATATGGAGTATTTGGTCAAATGGAAGAAGTGACCAACAGAGGATTCTACTTGGATGAGCGCTGCAGAGTTGAAAGCCAAGGCTTTCACTGTAGCTGATCTAATGAATAGGGGTTCATAAATTTTTTCACCCTTGTGAGTATGATGCAGGAGCATCGTGGCATGCCAGCAAAGTGATGAGTTGGTCACATGATGTGGCATATTTTTGGTTGTTTTGTTGAGTCATAGTTTGTTAGCACCAATAGGAATGATGGCGGATGATGACTCCGTGTGAGGAGATTAAGCTGTAGTTTGTTTGTTGTGATAGGGATGTTTTCATCTCGCTTTGTAGTTGTTTATTTTTTGGTTGCAGGACCAGTTGGGGTGGGAGTAACAATTGAGCTTAAATAGGCAGATTAGAGAAGTAGAGGGGGTTCTTATCTTCAGCGTAAGAATTCTAATTTGTAGAGAGAAGGCCAGACCTGCATCTGGTTCCACTTGTAAATACTTTGAGAAGATTGAAAAAGGAGAGCCAAGTTGTGTGTTTGTTCTATTGCTTAATAGAAGGATTAGTTGTGTGTTTGTAGTGTTGTTAGCCTATCTGGATTTACTGTTTGAATTATGTATCTGTGAGGAGTCGACTTCGGTGTTTTTTTGAACATCTGTGTATTTCTGTGAAGTTGTTGATTCACACATGAAATCGTTGCTTGAATAGTTGAAATAGGTAGTAGATGCATGCATAGAAGTGTTAGGCTAATGAATCTTGAAGATTGTAGGCTGGATTGATCGATTCTATGGTCAATCAGTGCAGCACATAGATTTTCTATCCTTAACAAGTTTTTCAAAGAATGAACGGTGTGGATTGAATCCATAGACGAAGATTAGATGGTCCAGGAGAGATCCACAATGGAAGTTGCAAGGGCGATAAAATATCTACACAGATCTGTGAGATCTGTATCAAAGAGTATATCAACGGTCGTGGATATACGATTGATCTGTGTATATTTGTGGGCCACAAAGATATGATGGTTGGAAAAATTGGGAAGGAAAAGTTGAGGAAGGAACATTGCAAGGGAGAAAATTTGGAAAGTTGGTTAGGAATCCTGCATCCTGCATCTTGCAACCCGCATGCGGAAATCCTATTGGAGAAATAGAGTTGCGGAAAATCCTGTTGTGAAAATAGAGTTGTAGAAAATCCTGTTGCAGAAACAGAGTTGCGAAAAAGCTGTTGTGGAAGCGGAATTGCAGGGAGGCAATTTTAGAGCAGAATTTGGCTGAGGGATAAATTTGGTAATCCTTCTAAGTGTAGGATCCACTAGATCCTGGAGGTGCTGATTGGATTGGCTGTGGTTGATCCCACCTGCACCAATTCCTCTATCCAATCAATATTGTTTGCAATGTATAAATCTAGTGCATCCCACACACGACCAACTATATGAAAAAATAACAATTAATAATTGTAAATTAGTTATCATTAAAGGCAAGTAAGTTTATCTTAAAATACTAATGGAATGATAAAAACTACATGAGTATTATATATATATGAAATTGAAAAATTAACTGTATAATAAATTAAATCTATAGCATTCAATTACCTTTCACTTTCCTCATTCTACCTTTTTCCCAACAAGACCTCCCCTTCAAATTTGTTGATGGAGTTGACATGCCAAATGCGAGACAGACTAATATTTTTTCCTAAATTTGGAAGATACTGAATAATGTACACCATGTAATATACCATATAGCCCTTCACCATAGAACCCTCAGGATGTTCTCTTTGTCTAAAAAATCCTTCAATGACTTCAAATGCCTTTCCACCATCCACATTGACCTTGAGTTTACAGGTCCACACAATTCAATCTCCTCAACTTGGTGTATGAGATAGTGTTCTTGGTCATTGAAAAATGTTAGAGGTAAATACTTCTGCATTTCACACATTAGATGAGGAATTTCTCTCTTCCAATACCTAATATCTTCTTTATGGATTTCTTTAGATGAAATCCACCTACAAATGATGCAAGAGAATAACAATGATCAACGAGAATTTTGAGGCATATATAATAAAATTCCAATGTATAAAATAGAATATGTCAATAATGTGGAAATTGAACCCAAGTTATAGAACAATTGCACTCACAAAATTGCTAATCAAACATGCAAATTTACACACAAAGGAGACTGAAATTGGAGCATAACACTAATCTGTATTGAATAAGTGTACGATAGCCAATCTTATGAAGTCATAGGATGCTGCAATATATAATTACATGAGAGATTCGAATGCATAAGGATGCCATTCGAAATATTCAAAAAGTAGGCTTACTAAATCTAGTCAAACCCCCCATAGGTGCATAAAGCAGTTTCCAAATCTACCTAAAGGCTCACGAATTGGCAAAGTCAAGTAGGAAAGCTAATAAGTGATGGAAAGAAAACTCATACATGATTTTATTAGGATAAAATAATGGAGGATGATGAGGGCAAAAAAACAAGTCAACTACACCTAGTCTTACTTTCCCTTTTGCCATAAATCTCAATAAAGCAGGCAACTTAGCAGAAAAAGAAGATATGTGCTAGGGAGGATCTGGAATAAAGTAGATATGCTAAATATGGATTCCAGGAGGTTTCCCAAGTTCTCCATGACTCATTTTTAGCAAGTTTTACTTCTATGGCATGTGGAAGACAACTTGCATAGAGTGAAATATTGGAAACTAGGAAAATAAGACAAAAATGGATTAATTAATGTCTAAGGTAGGTAACTATGGGTTGATTATTCTAACACCCCCCCTTAATCCTGAATTTATGAGTAAATATGAGAAAAATATAGGTCCTAGCAACAAGGATTAGCCACCCTTTACATATTGCATGTCCATTTAACCAAGGAAAGAGGCAAAAACCCAGTGGGAAAATCCTCCCTTAAACATGGACAGTAAAACAAAATTTGAAAATATTGTCATCAATTATGCTTCACAGCATGATCAGAAATCCCCAGTAGTGATTTGAGATTGTTGTATGTCTTCTCAGAAAATACTTTGGTGAAGATGTCTGCTACTTGTTCTGAAGATGCACAGAAGAGTAGGTGAATGGTGCCATTATGCACAAGCTGTCTGATGTAGTGCATATGGATCTCAATGTGTTTGGTTCTCTGTCTTTGAACTGTATCATTGCAAATTCGAATGGTGCTATGATTATCACAATAGATAATAGTTGAAAACTTTGATTCAAAGCCACACTCACCAAGTATCCCCTGCAACCATAAACATTGAGTTGTTGCATTTACAACTCCTTTATACTTTGCTTTTGTAGATAAGAGTGCTATGGCACTCTGTTTCTTGCTTGACCAGCTAATTGGTCCTTCAGCAAGCATGCACACATATCTTGATGTTGAATTTATATCTCTGTTGTCACCTGCCCAATCACTGTCAGTAAACCCAATCAAATCAAGATCAGATTTAGCTTTGTAGAAGATCCCATGAGTTCTTGTTCCCTGAACAAAGTTAAGGATCCTTTTGGCTATTCTCCAATGGATCTCATGAGGTTGGTCCATGTATCTTGAAGCCACACTTACTGCATAATAAATATCAGGTCGAGTGTGTGTAAGGTACATCAAACACCCAATCAACTACCTATATTAAAGTGTATTATTTACCATAGGAGAAGAACCTGCTTCTTCATGCTTAACTCCCGAAAGGAAGGGAGTCTTGCTTGGCTTGCAATATTTCATGTTGAAATTATTCAACAAATATAAATCATACTTGTACTAATGTACTTTTATTCCATGTTGGTATTTCGCAATTTCGAGACCCAAGAATTGGCTCAACAACCCCAAATTAGTCATAGAAAATGCATGGTTCATTGCATCCTTCAAGGAGGAAATTTATTTCTTTGAGCTTCCTGTAATCAGAAGGTCATCCACATACAAGAAAATAATCACCAAAGAACCATGAATCAGCTTCAGATAAACATTAGGATCATACTTGCATTGAACAAAACTCAATGACAGTAGAAAGCCATCAATCTTAGCATACCAAGCCCCGGGGGCTTGCTTGAGCCCATACAATGATTTATTTAACCTACACGCAAAGATGGATTAGACACAAACCCTTGAGGTTGCTGCATTTAAATCTCTTCAGTAATATCTCCATTTAGGAAAGCACACTTCACATCCATGTGATGTACCTCCCACTACTTCGAAGCTACAATGGCTAAGGCTAACCTTATGGAGTCCATCTTTGCCACTGGTACAAAGGTTTCATTGTAGTCAATACCATGTAACTGTGAGTAGCCCTTGGCTACCAATATTGCCTTATATTTCAAAGGTGAACCATCAACAGCAAACTTAGTTTTGAAAACCCACTTACATTGAAATCGCTTCCCCCCTAGGGGAAGATCAACCAGTTCCCAAGTCTTGTTCTTCTGGAGTGAGCTGAATTATTCTTTCATGGCTGTTTTCCATCTTGTATCATGTGCTGCATCTTCATATGTCTGTGATTTTGATTAAACCATCAGATAGCACTTCTCTGCAAACAAAGGGTCTTTCATACACAGGGCACTCTCAAACTGAGATCTAGTCCTCCTAGGATCACTAGGATTTCCAGCTAGTTCCCCAGTTGCATGAATGGTCTTTTATGCCCATTTTGATCTTGTAGGATTGTCAGGGTCTATAATTAAATAATCATTATCAGACATATCAGAATCAGCAAACTCATTTGTCTCTTCACTTACATTCAATGGTTTTGGTGGTGAAGAAGACTTTCCAACTTCAACTGCTGCTAAAGGATCTTCTTGGAATTGAACAATCCTCTCAATGAAGGCTTTGTTTGTGCTCAAGTTGATCAGCTTGTACCCTTTTGAATCTTTAGAATACCCAACAAATAGGCATTCTTGGATTTGGGGCTGCAAATCCTTTCTCTTTTCAGTTGGAATTCTAGCCCAAGCCTTTGAGCCAAAAATCCTGAAATGGGTCACATCTGGCTTGTGCCCACTCCAATATTTGAAAGGAGTCATACCATAAAGTTGTTTATGAGGCACCCTATTTTGGATATAAGATGCATAGTTTATAGCCTCGGCCCAAAACTTTGGTGGCAAAGTCTTAGCCTCCATCATACAGGTTGCCATCTCCTTCAGTGATCTGTTCTTTCTCTCAGCAACACCATTTTGTTGTGGTGTGTAAGGGATTGAATGTTGCATCTGAATACCTGCATCTTCACAATATTGAATGAACTCAGACTTTACATACTCACCACTATTGTCAGATCTGAGGATCTTGAGTCTCCTCCCAGATTGGTTTTCAACCAAAGCCTTAAATATTTTGAGGAGGCCAAAAACTTCAGACTTATGCTTTAGGAAGTAAACCCGAAAATACCTGGAAAATTCATCTATGAAGGTCAATGAATATTTGGATTGACTCATGGAAATATGAGGAAATGGACCAGAAACATCACTGTGGATCAACTCAAGAGGTAAAGAGGTTCTCTCATGACTAGATTTCTCAAATTTATGCTCTGGGTATTTTCCTAAGATACAACCTTGACAGACTCCCTTGGAAAATTTAATCTTTGGTAACCCTATGACCATTTGTTCTTCACTTAGATCAGAATGATACTTATAGTTAATATGGCCAAATATTTCATTCCAAAGCTTGCTTGCCTCATTAGCATGAATCAAAAGAGCAGAGGGGTTTGAGTAGGGTAGAAAATGTGAAAACATGTATACCTTCAAAGTGTGATCTACAACTCCTTTTGCAATGACTTTACCATTCGATATCTCTTTGATCTCAACATAATTAGGGGAGAATATGACCTTCTTTGGAGACCTTGTGTGGGTCATCTGATACACTGATAAGAGGTTAGAGGCAAGACCTGGAACATACGATACATTACTGAACTTACCATGGTCAAGATCAATCCTTCCTTTCCCCAAACTTTTAGTGAGAGAGTCATCTCCCAGCACTATTGGTGGACCTTTTGACATGTCAAGAGAGGAGAATGCCTCCTTGCTCAAAACCATATGTCTTGAAGCTCCAGAGTCTATGATGAAGCTAGGTTGTCTTGATGTGCCAGCAAACAAAGCATGTACTCTCTCTCTGTCCTCTAAATTTGATCCTCCTTTCCTCTTCTTTGAGCAACCAGGAAGGGAGATGTTATTCTTCTCCATGAGTTGGGTCAACATGTCAATTTTCTTCTTCATGTAGGAGATTTCAGGATGATAGCCCTTACTGTAGTATGCGCATTTGCTCATATCTCCTTTGTTCTTCTTCTTCTGGAAGTTCTTCTTGGAGCCTTGGGGCTCTTCTTGATACTTGTTCTTATCTCTCTTTTGCTCAGGTGGCTTCTTATATTTCTTGTTGTCTTTTGAATCCACCCTCAAATCTCCAGCAACCAAATCTTGGTCTTTGGAAGGTTTGATGGTGCCCATCATCACCAGTTTATCTTGTTCTTGTGTGAGGGATTCCATGAACTCTGCAAGCTTAGGCATCTTCCAGCCTCAAGTTGTCAACTTTGTGGCATGGAAGGTTGAAACAAACACTCAATAGTCAAGGCCAAGCTTCGAGAGTATGGCCAAAACTAGCTGCTCTTCCTTCTTTTCAATTCCACACTATTTTACCTGCAAAACAAGGGCTTTAAACTTGGAAAAGTAGAGTTGGAGGGATTTGAAGCTGCTGGGACTCAAAGAGATCAATTCATTCTCAATTTGATGTCCTCTCATCTCACCTGTCTTACCAAAAATCTATACAAGCTTCTCCCACAATTCATTAGTTGATGTCAACCATCAATATGGAAGAGGAGGTCTCTTGATATGCTCAGACACAAAAGACCATAGGCTTCATCCCTCTTGTTGTGCCATTTAATTTTCTCCATAGCTGCATTGGGCTCTGCCTCAATTTCCATAGTCACCCTGTAGAGACATTTCACTCTAAAAAATATCTCCATATCTACTTTCCATTCAAATAAATTAAATGGAGTCAAGATGATCTTCTGAGATTGATCCATAGCTCAGAAACTATGCCCTTCAGTCATCAGAATGATCCTAGTCAAGATGTCGAACCTGCAATAGCAATATGGAAGGAGATAAATTGGTCTACAAAGGCTCTGATTCCATGTGGAAATTGATCCCAAGTGATAGAACAATTGCACTCACAAAATTGCTAATCAAACATGCAAATTTACACACAAAGGAGACTGAAATTGGAGCATAACACTAATATGTATTGAATAAGTGTACAATATCCAAAATTATGAAGTCATAGGCTTTTGAAATATATAATTACATGAGATATTCGAATGCATAATGATTCCATTCGAAATAGTCAAAAAGTAGGCTTACTAAATCTAGTCAAATCCCCCATAGGTGCATAAAGCAGTTTCCAAATCTACCTAGAGGTTCACGAATTGGCAAATTCAAGTAGGAAAACTAATAAGTGATGGAAATACAACTCATACATGCTTTTATTAGGAGAAAATAATGGAGGATGATGAGGGCAAAAAAACAAGTCAACTACACCTAGTCTTACTTTCCCTTTTGCCATAAATCTCAAAAAAGCAGGCAACTTAGCAGAAAAAGTAGATATGCGCTAGGGAGGATCTGGAATAAAGAATATATGCTAAATATGGATTCCAGGAGGTTTCCCAAGTGCTCCATGACTCATTTTTAGCAAGTTTGACTTCTATGGCATGTGGAAGACAACTTGCATAGAGTGGAATATTGGAAACTAGGCAAATAAGACAAAAATGGATTAATTAATGTCTAAGGTAGGTAACTATGGGTTGGTTATTCTAACAAATAACATATGGAACAAAGAGAAAAAAAAATTTCATGCATATAAATTGTTACTTACTTCATGTATTTACCAAGATCATATATAACTTGTTTTATATTGTCATCAAAGCTATATGGGAGAGATAGAGGTAGAACGTACTGCAGAAATTAAAATAAAACCATTATTTAACGTTTCCAAATAAGAGACAACAATTACTAAAAATATTTACTGAAAGGAAATTATATACATAAATAATTTCATTAATGAATGTATGCGAGTGATGAGTTTTAACACCACCAAAATCACCTTTTTTCATAAAAATATTTTATATGTTCGATGAAAACCCTGTCGAAAACCTTATTTTCTGAATGACCTATTTTATAGAATTACTTTGTTGCTCTTTCAATAAACATGGAAGACTAATATTTTGGCCCCCATCTCTGATATTGGAAATAATTACACTTCGTAATGTGTGATTGACTTCTCCAATGTCACTACAATTTTTTCCAATTTTATCATTGTCAGTACTTCCATCTAATATACGCTATATCATTTATGTTACATTCTTCCTGATATGTATTGTATCAAACAAATGAGTTATTTGTAGGTGCTCGTAGTAAGGAAACCTACTAAATTGTATGGGATAACTCTTCATTCCTCGCGAAAGCCCATTCATGCCTTAAAGAAATTTATTAAACATAAACAAAAAAATATTAACAATAATTCATGAGTGCCCATGCTAGTGAAAAATCAGTAAAAATATAAAATTCATAAAATTACATGTTTATATATGCTACATATACAATTTGCATACCTCGACGATTTCTATTATATTCCAACTTCCATAGGGGAGGTATCATTCTTCGTGGTTTCTTTCCATTCTCATATTTACCATTGAATTTTGTTTTCTTGGTACTTTGATACCTATGGTTCCTAGGGAGGAAGTGCATGTACTCATCAAACACCTCCTTTGCTAAACTTCTTGAACGACAAGATTTTATCCTAGTACCACGTACTCATCAAACACCTTCTTTGCTAAAATTCTTGAACGGTGAGATTTTATCCTAGGACCACATACTGGACAACAAATTTTCCCTTTGTTTGAATACTTTCAAGATATATGTATTAATGTTATAATAGAAAAATATTATTGATTTAAAAAAAATCAGTATATTTATCTTAAAAACATATAATTTTAACGACGTGCAATAGAAAGTTACATACCACAAAAATGTGTTAACCCGGGAGCATGGTATGAAGTGTCCATGCAAGTATTCCATGGAATTGAAATTGTTTATGCCCTATTGGTCTGTAGATGTCATACATAGTGATGCTAGCCCATAACTTCAACAGCTCATCGAAAAGAGGATCAATATATACATTCATAGCTTTAACTTGGTACTTACCTAATTGATCATTCAACATACAATAAGACTTATTTATGTGTCCCATTATATAAAAGGTGTTCTCATGCAACAATTAAACAAAGAAATTAATGAAATCATATAATTACTTTAAAAAAATGTCTAGAATAATCATTGCCAACATTGTGTGCTCTCTCTTTATCGAAATCCAAGTAGGAAGGATATTGTTTATGACGAAAACATGCCACACTGAGTAAGTAGAACGAATCTCTCCAAATGGATTGAAACCATCAGGTGCCAATGGGATTCTAACATTATGAGGTCCATCTTTAAAAATTGTCCATTTTCCTTCGATGTTATTCAACGCAGAACCATTTGCAAGCATTAGAAGAACACCATCATCACTTATGTTCTTTGCATGGTAATCCATAAATTGGGATATACTTTGGCACCTGAATAGTCATTGTAAACATGGAATTATGGGAATATAACGTAGAACTTTGCGAGGCACTTTTTTTGTTGCTTGATCATTTCAATATCTACTAATTTCACAGTGTGGGAATTTCTTTTTTGATGCATACTGTCCATAATATATAATATGATCATTAGGACATGCATCAATAGCTTGATACTCCATTCCAATTTCTTTCATAATTAAGAATACCTCTCGACATGTGCATGGAAAATTATTTGATGGTGGTAATAGAAATTCACCCAACAATCTACAACATTGACAAAAAATGACATGTAAACAATATAAGTTGTAAATATTGCATATCCATAATTTACGAATTAATTAACACTAAAAATAGAGGAAAACAATAATCTTTACATACCTTAGGAGCTGTGTGAAACAAGTGTTTGATAAACCATTCAAAACCTTCAAGTTCCCCAACAACAATATAGTAGATAGAATATTTCTTGTTGAGCCTTCATAAAGAGGTTCTTGGAACTTCTCGAGTAATGGAACATCATAATATCATGGAGGTTGTCCTCATGATCCAATGGAGAAAATGTATCTTGGAGCAATCTATTTATCTCATCTTCACCATTTGTATCAATAACGTCGTCTTCATCCATAGGATCATTAAGAAATCAATATTCAATACTCTAGTCTCCATGTTCCTCACCTTGTAAAGTATTATTTCTACTATTACATGGAAAATATTTCTCTGGCGGTCGACATTTAGGGGAAAGTGTCTTTATGTTTACAAACAATGTAATAACATTAGTGTATAATATCCAACACATATATTTAAAATGATAAAACATTTTGTGAATACATGATCAGTAATATTACAAGTACATTATGTAATGAATAACGTCTTACCAAGGGAAGATATTGATACCCCCCTTTAGCATGGCCCTTCTCCTTACAATGTTTTTCAGCTGATGTTCTTAACATTCTTCTCGTTCACAAACCACTGCAATCATTGCAAGGGAAATAACACTTTCCATCACCCTTTGCCTCTAATGCTTCCTTAATTTCAGCATACCTCTTATTATTTTCTTCACAAGTATATTTATTTGACATTTTTATAGCCTATAAGAACCAAAAAAACTCAATCAATATATAAGTAAATTGAATACAGTGTATATATATTAAAGGAGACAGGAAATTCATGGATGTGACGGGGAAAGTGAAAAATATAATTAGTAAATGTCCCTCCATGGTATTTAAAAAGAGATATTCAAGCTTATTTATTAAATACTAAGCGACAAATCTATATAGGCATTAGTATTGAGGAGAAAATGAATAGTCGAATCACTTTATAATGTATGACCCTACACATTAAAGGAGACAAATAATTTTAAAATACTAAGCTGGAAACCAAAGGAGATTAAAAATTCGATGTGTTAAACTAGTACCAAACTCTTAAAATCACATATCAAACAATCAACAGAAAACTGGTTGCAACTATAGCAATAATTTGTTGAAATATGTCTTAAGAGCATGCATTTATAGATCAATGATCGCGATAGTTCCACCAAAAATGGACAATGATCAAATTTCAACAATAAAAAAAATTCAATGACCATTACTATGATGACCATTTATGTTGATGTTAAGTTTAGTGTCGTTATAGCGATGAAATTTGTGATCAGGTTGCTATTGCCACAATTTCATCGTTATTTCCATGATTTCATCGCTATTTCCATGAACGTTTTTCGCTATAGTGACGAAATGTTATGTCTGTTTCTATAGTGATAATTAACGAGGGCCAGAAATTTTTTTTTTCAAATTTTTTATTTTTTTTATAACTTATTCATGGCAATATTTCATGGAACGTTTGAGCCATATGTACTAGTGTAATCACAACAAATCCACCGTTGTTGCAATTGTTGGAATATTCTCTAAACCTTAGACCTGGAAAATTTATCATCTTCACTTTCATGCTTGAATTCCAATAGAAACCGAGAAGGAACTCAGTTTCTCTCTAGTTACTACTTTTGTCAACATGTCTGCGGGATTCTGGCTAGTATGTATCTTTTCCAATTTTAATAGTTCATATTCCAGAATAGATCTTATGAAATGGTATTTGAGATGTATATGTTTATTCTTAGAATGGAAGGCCGAGTTATTTGCAAGATGAATGGTTCTCTGTATGTCAATATACAACCTGCTATTCTCCTACTTCTTACCCAATTCCTCCATGAACCTATGCAACCAAATCATCTATTTACTAGCCTCTGTAGCATAAACATACTCTACTTCCATTGTTGAAAGTGAAAAAATCTTTTTTTTAGTTAAAATTCAACTTATTGTTGTTCCACCTACAGTAAAAACATACCCTGTGGTGCTCCTCCTACTGTCTTTATCACCTACCATATGCGCATCAACATATCCCTGTAGAACAGTAACTGAACCTCGAAAACATAATGCATGAGAAGTGGTACCTATCAAATACCTAAGAATGCACTGTACTTCCCTCTAATGCTCTTTACCTAGATTGTTCATATACCTTCTCACAACTCCCACTACATGTGCAATATCTGGTCTTGTGCACACCATGTCATACATTTAGATGCCAATTGCAGATGAATAGGGAACCTTGGACATGTATTCTATCTCCTCATGTGTCTTGGGACACATCTCCTTAATTTGAAATGGATGGCCAAAGTTGTACTAAATGTTTTTTCATTCTGCATTCTAAACCTCTCCAATGCCTTTTCTATGCACTCACCTTGAGACAATGTCAATTTGTGATTTTTCCTATCTCTTGTTATTCTCATACCAAGGATTTTCTTTATAGCACCCAAATCCTTCATCGCAAATGATTTAGCTAGTTTCCTTTTGATCACATTTATATCATGCATGTTATACACTACAACAAGCATGTCATCCACATACAATAACAAGATAATATATCTTCCATTATCTAGCCTCCTGAAATAAATACAGTGGTTAGAATGACATCTACTATAACCTCGTTCTATCATAACCTTATCAAATTTCAAATACAATTGTCTTGGAGCTTATTTCAGGTCATACGATCTCTTCTTTAACCCGCAAACCAAATTATCCTTCCCTTTGACCTCATACCCATGTGGTTGTTGCATACAAATCTCTTCCACCAAATCCCTATGGAGAAAAGTTGTTTTTACATCTAATTGTTTAAGATGCAAATATTCTACCGCCACTAGATTTTAAATAGTCCTAATTGAAGTCATTTTAACAACATGAGAAAATATTTCATCAAAATATATACCTTTCTTTTGTGCAAACCCATTTACAACAAGTCTCTCTTTGTACCACTTCTTGCATCCATATTCTTCCTTCAACTTGTAAACCCATTCATTCTGCAATACTCTTTTACTTGTAGGCAACTCAAGCAGATCCCAATTCTGGTTTCTTACCAATGACTCCACCTCTTCATTCATGCCTTGCTCCCACTTCCTTTTAGTTTCCACCTGCATTTCTTCTTCATAACATTCTGGTTTACCAGAATCAGTCATCAATAAATAATAAAGTGAAGAATAGAATCGTTTAGGGGGTCTACTTAACCTACTAGATCTTCTTACACTTGCAGGAGTTTGAAGTACTTGTTGTTGTTCTTTATTTTCTGGTACCATCCCCCCTGGACCCCCGCAGGGGGACGATGCCCCCCTGCACCCCCTTGCTGGGATGAGTGTACAGTAAACCTGGTTTACAAACACGATTGAACAATAACATCTTTGTATCAAGAATATTAGACTCCACAAACAACACTACTTAATATGACAATGAAGCAACTTGAGAGAATATGAAAGTTGTTGAATCACATGAAACATGTATAGATTGTACAAATCAATTTCATAATGACATTGTTGAAATGAATGTGGTTGAAGTTTTCAAAGCACTACGAAGCAATGAAGAGAGGTTGACATTTCCAATCCAAATAGATTATCCTAAATGGTTAACCAAATCCATGATGAATATGAACAAACATATTGTTACAAAAACCAATGAACAAAGACTTTACATGCTTTTGCAACTAGCATTATTGAACAACAAAGTTGTCCATAATCATGTGGATGTTGGGGGTGAAGAATAAAATGATGTAGGAAATGAGGAACCAGTTGAAGGAGACACTTTAGATGGATGACAAATACTAATTGATCCTCATAGTCAACAAAGTACCATTCCACTTATTCCATTCCTAAGGTTGTGAGTGGAGAGAGTGGTAGAAAAACAATGACAGTACTAGCAAATTTTATTCATTTAAGTAGGAATTCACAATTAGTCATTTCAGATAAGTACATTTCACTATTGTCTGAGGAAAAACAAAAGAAAAAAGAGATGCAAGAACTAAGAGAAAAGAAGAAGGATCTTGGAAAGGAGAGGAGGGAAGAAAGGATTGTTCAAACCAAACAACAAAAGCATGTAAGGATTCAAAGAGAGAAATGAAGGTAAGAAAAAGAGCACCATAAACAACTGGAGAGGCAGGAAAAGGAACAAACAAAGGCGTAGTAGATACTTTAAGAGGAGAATAGTAAGAGGGAGGAGCAGATGGTGTCCAATTGAGCATATCAATTTGAAGATAATACATGTTTATTCCAAGACCTTATAAAAATTTGGATCTTCGAATATCATTTGGTTGGTCCACAACCCCATTTTTTTTCTACCAGTACAAGGTCCAATCTTATACATGCTTTTCCATTTCCTCCAAATAATACAGGGGTGTTGATGGAAAGCTAGAACTATGGATTTTTTGTTTCTCCTTGGTTGCAAGGAGAAAAATGGCATCAATTAAATGTAGGCAACTCAACCCGTTCGGATCAGGACAATGTAGGTAGTTTAACCTACTTGGATGAAGCAAATGAAGGGAACCATACAAGATTGGGAAATGAAGATAGTCATCCTCCTCAAGCATGAATTTATTAATATAAAAGAAATTTTGGTTATCCTAAATTGGTTTTCTATATCAAATAAGCATTGCAACCCACAATGCAAATTAAGTTCGGAGTGAATATTGTTTTCCCCAATTTGCATTGGTTTATAACCTACAAAATCCAAATTAAATACAAAGGTATCTGGCTTTAATCCCTTAGAATCTCATTAAAACTATTCAAGGTAGTTCACTTCCTCTATGTGCTGCTTATTTCAAATACAACATTGACGGGTACAATGCATAAATTTCAAGAAAAGATAGAAACTTAGTTCCTTGAAAATCATCTATTTGTTTATCTATTATAGAAAATAATGATTTATTCTCTTCCTTCAACATTATCTAGTTATTTTTTCTTGAATTTTTTAATCAAAATCCAATTGTGTATAAAACAACAAATGTAATGCTTATGAAGGAGGAGGAATATTTCAAGAAAATTCAAGCCCTAGATCACATTAATCACATGGATCACAGTATTCAATCCTGTCATGGACTAAATTTATCTGGCACTATAGAACCGTCATATAATTTTAAAGGACCTTAATGGTTCAACTTTTAACCAAAGTCAAACATATTTTTCATGGAGGAGCTAGATATAGATAACATCCATATTATTATTGGAGACATTGGAACTAAAACAATTCCAGTTAAGAACTTGCATAAAATGCTAGATTATATACCCTGAGTTGAAAAACCATGATAACCAAACATATAGACTTTTACATGTGTCAGAGGACTCTATTCCACCTATTGTTGAAGTGCATCCATCATACGGGGATATAGTTGATAGAATTTCCTTGAAAATCATTAATGACAGTGTCAAACAACACATTGGAATTGCTAGGGAGGGAAAACATTTCAGAGCAAGTTAAAACATCACTTGTGAAATCACAAGATACAAGTCACATTAAACAACCAAGAACTTTTGGTATGCCAACTAAAATTCCAACAAATGTCACACTTGATCATAACTTGGAAATTAGTTCAAGGAAAGTAGGAATTGCATCAATTTTGGAACAAACTTCTTTCAAGGGAGAAAATTCAGATGGGTCAAAGATAAAAGTTCCTTTAGATGAGAAAATTGTAACATCTGTTGATCATAAAAACAGTAAGTCCATTTGGGAATTGAAGTAGTAGGACCTTCTAATTTATTTTTTTATTTTGTTTTCATTGGTTTCTCTTTGTTTGCATATATGATATAATCTAATATGTTGCTTTCCAGATTTTAATGACTCGTGTATTATTGAATCCAACCTTACATGCAGAGCTTTCCTACTGTCAATTCACAATTCCATTGACATTGAAACTCATCAACTCTATTTATACAAAGTACATTTACAAAAACAAACTAAGTCTGGGTTAATGCATAACAAATTCGACCATACATTTATTGATATTTGCTTCAATAAAAGGAATCAAATTAATTGCCCATGTGGGTGGTTTTAGAACTCTATGAGGAGACTATGCTACCATCATTCAAGTAGTTATTCTAGATTACATGGTTCGTTAATGAGCTCTATTATGGCGAGAAAACTAGTTTTTTTTTCTAACAACTTAAAAAAATCACCATTCAAGCCCACATATTATATAATGATATGATAGGATATGCAAAAAACTAGCCATATACCAATATCAAGCAAATTCAAGCACTAGACTAGACAACTACATATTATTACTAAATAGTTAGTTACCCTCATTCAAGCCCAAAAATAATTTTATTATATAGCAGGATATGGAATAAAATGGCCATAGACCTCATTCAAGTAAATTAAATCCCTCGACTAGACAACTGTGTATTGTTTCTAAACAATTCGTTACCCTCATTCAATCCCACAAATTATTTAGTTATATAGAAAAAAATATACAACAAAATAGCCATATGCCTGATTCAAGAAAATTGAAGCTGTGGATTAGACCAACAATGCTTTCAATCATGAATCCAAATAATGAATTTTAGTCAAATCTACATCCATCCATGGGCCATACCCATAGGGACATCCATGGAAACCTTGGAAACCTTGGGCTGTCAAATTAGGGTCTTTGGAACCATGGACCATACCCATATGGATAGCCATGGAAACCATGGATTGTCCAATTAGGGTCTTTGCAACCATGGAAATTAGCCATAGGGCTAGCCATGGAAACCCTAGACTATCCAATTAGGGTCGCTGCAACCATGGAAAACCTAGATGTGCCTCTACAACCAACTCATTATGGTCATTCAACAACAAAATTAGGGGTGAAACATAAAATTTAAGACAAATTTCCAACTAGAATTAGGGTCATATGATCCAATTCTTACTCATTGTTAGCCAAATTAGGGTCCAATTCTTACTCATTGCTATCCAAATTAGGGTCCTATTCTTACAAAATAAGTATCATTAGGGTCAATGTTTTATCCAAATCCACAAGTAGAGCTACAAGGCATAAAATTTCTTACAATTTTCCAATAAAAAATTATGTGTTGATAAGCATAGAGGCTCATCACCCAGCATAACACGCATTCATTAAAAAACCATATTGATAAACAAGTATAATCCATACAAATTTCCATCTCGAATTTGATGTGTAGATCAACACAGAGGCTCCTAAGTTGGTAGGATAGGAAACTTAACATCAAAATGAGCATTCTCCTCCAAAAACGTAGCAAGCATAAAAACCTCAAGGATATCCACAACCAATCAAGTAGGAAACCCATGAGTGCAACAAGATCCACGACCCATGTCACTCCTCACATTACCTACAAGAACCATTGAAAAATTATATTAGAAACAAAATATGGAAGCTTACAGAACCCAACAAAAGTGATGCATTACCACACTACCTGGTTCAAATTCCATCTAAACATCGAACATCACAAGACAAAGATCAAACCATAACAACACAAGGAAAACACCTCACAATAGACAACTCAACCAACAATACAAACCACGCGATTTCATCCACTGCACCAATCAACCAGCACCTTACACGAAGTTGCAACACATAGACAGTAGAGGCAGACCACATTCGAGCTCCAAGAAAACGTGCATAGGGTTGATCGGTCTCCACTTCTAGGGGAGCAAACAACCACCCATAGGGCCCAAATAAAAACACACTACGCCAAAATGTTTCCTACATACAACAAGAAAAACGACATGGTGAGGGTTTAAATTAAACGACCAATCACCAACACATGGTAGACTTTCTAAATAGCATGTGTCATATGCCAAATTAACACACACTTGGAAACCGTGATGGCATTAAGAAGGTGCACCACTAGTGGTGTCCCTCCCTTATTCAAATTCCATTTTTATTGTAAAATGGATTCTAACAATTATACTTGGATTATAGGAAAATAATAAAAAATATAGCCACCAAACAATTATTGATGATGATGATGATGATGATGATTAATGTCCATTGAGACCAACTTTGGTCTATCAAACCTTAAGAAGGATAATACTTGGTTTACTTTAAAATCTTGTTCCTATGCTCAAAAATATTTCCAAGAAGCTTGCAAAACTCACTATAGTTTTGGCAAGTTAGGAGGTTATAAAGGTTTGTATTGTAGAAAATACTATTAAAATCATATCTAATGTGGGTGTAAGCAAGGCACTCTATGGGTGTAAGCAAGGCACTCTAATAGAAAGTGGTTTTCATCCTCAATGCTCATAGATTCACACAAATGCCAAACCCTTTCCTCCCATGGAGTTTTATGAATATACCAACGCTTGTTTTGCTATGGAGTTCATGAGAGTTCATTCTAATCTTGGCTATATTAATTTTCTTCCGTGAGCTAGTTACTACAGAGAGATACTTCTAATCTTCCAAGTTAGGATTAATGACCTCCTTATAGTATCTTAATTTTCTCTTAAATGCTAAGTTTTCCTCACACCTGAATTTCTCTTTAAACTTAGAAGTAATAATATTTTTGACATTATCAATGTTCTGCAAAATGTCGTTTTCCCATGTTATTTATCTTATGCTTCTACATCAAGTACCTAGTCATAGCCATGCTCTCGATGGTGGAAAGACCCACTTCTATCAGGAGAATAAGGATAAGGCGTATTGTTTTTAATTTTGAGGTTATAAGTTATAAAACGCTTCTGGATTTTCTCAATCTTCCTCCAAGATTCTCTAGAAATGCTACACCCCCATACTTCACAACCTTACAAGATAACGGGGATGACAAGAGTTCCAAAGAGGAACTTCTTTTTATCCCACAGACCATATTCATTGATTTATAGTTATTTTCAAGACCAAAATAAGATTCTTACCCTCCATTAATCCTTTTCTGAATGCTATAGTTCCAATTGAGCTTGTGATGAATATCAATTCCAAGATACTTGTAAGAAGTCACTTCCTCTATATTTCTATTATCATAAATAAAATTTGCATAGGTGTCTTTCTTAGATTTTATAATCATGATTTTTGTCTTGTCGGTGTTAACAGTCATACCCATGTTAGAGAAAAATTATTTAAGAATTATTGATTGCATATCAAGATCAAAAGGACACCTTGCCATAAGAACAATGTAACGTCCCTGACCCTCCGACCGGCGAAGAGGACGCTACCATGGCGTTAACCATTCGGGCTACCAGCCCCATGAGCATGTGAATTCATAAAAATGCTGAGACATAATGCATTGAAGTAGAACATACACATATGCAATTATTTATCATACACAGTGGAAGCAACATATATTCATACAAGCATTCATTCAACATGTTCATCACATTCATTAACAGAAAATATGATTGCAGAAGTAAAATAGAAAAGATTACTTATCTTATAAAGAACTCATTCCGCAACTAGCTACGTCGCTGCAATGTTCCACCCAACCATAAGCCAGTGTGCTCCTTAATCTCTCAGCAACGCTACCACCCCCAAGATGGGCATGATTCTCCAAGGAATAAGGAACAAGCAGGCTTACACATAGCCAAGGATACACAAAACACAGCCAAGCCAACACAGTTGGGTTTATCATGCCATCAACAAGGCATCCAAGCCAACACGGTCAGGTTTATTAGGCCATCAAGGAGCTCGGAAGGGCTAAATGCTAAGCTGGTGAGCCATTACAGAGCTAGGAGCACCTACACCAGAACTAGCATGACTTCTAAGACACCCACACACACCCAACACAAGGAATTAGTCCCTTCTCTGCTACACAGTCCCTCAGGCCCTGCCTTCCCTTCCAGTGCTATTTAGGGGTTGTGGAGAAGAAATCCAGCGCTCTAGCTCTATCTGTGTGGTTTCCAAACACACCAGGTTTATCAAGCAACCCAAGCCCCTATCCTTGCTCCCAACACAATCCGAAGACCAACCATTGCATGCAGGCAATTAATCAGCAATTACAACTTAGCAGGAGAAAACGACTCCAAACAATCTGCGGTAGCCCCAAAGCGTAACAACATACACAACCAACAAACGTGGGGAACAACAGCCCGTTCTGCACAATCGAAGCCACTGGGGAAAACTTACGCAACCCACACTGGGGAAGAAAATGCAGTCTCCCAACCTATGCGTAAGGGAAACTTGCACCAGACCCCAAAATACAGAGGGAAAACACACCAGATTCCACTCTATGGAAAAATGTGAATGGCTACCGATAAGCGGCTCCCCTCCTGGCTACGTGAGATGCAACAGAACAGATGCCTGTGCATGAGGATGAATAGACTCCCATCCACAAATGTAAAGAAGACCCCAACAAAACACACTGTAACGTAAGGGAGATCAAAACAACCCATGAATCAGTCTGTGAGGAAAGTACCCACCCACTCCATCCACAAAATCCATAGAGGAAAGTTGTGTGAGTAAAACCAGGAAAATCCTGTGCATGAGGATGAATAACTTTGCCTATGCATGCATATGAATAGATAATGGAGAGGAGGCACAGTAGTCGAAAGTGCGTGAGTGTTTCAACACCGTCGTGGAGAGAATGGAATGTCTGCTGGAGTGATGATGGTGGTTCGCTTTCCATCGTGAGGTCAACCATGCTGGTGGAGTGTGCGTGTGGGCAAGGACTGACAGTCCTGCCACACTCCACTCCCAACCATAACTGCCCCAACTAACAGCAGAGCTTTTAATGGTGGTGGTTGGATAAGACAAGGTGGTGACACATAGATTTTCTCTCATGGCTCAAGGTTTGACATCCCCCCCCTTATCCTTGTGAAAATCATGCCCCTTCTCAATTTAGTTTCCGTGAACGTAGCTGGTTGGGTTATTTAATTAATTATGCATATTTACATGATAACAAAACTCAATAGGTATGTTGCATGCCCCGATATACCATCGGTGACAATTTCAACCCGAAACATAGTATAACCAATCAATGGTGGGGCCTTGGCCTTTAGCTCCACACCATGATCATTTAAAATATATACATCATATACATCTAATGCAATGGGGTCAAAAATGAGGTGTTACATTCCCCTCCCCCTTCAATAGCACTGTCCTCAGTGCTTTACAAAATTTGAACAAAATGCTACATGGTATCACCTCAGTGTTCCACAGAATTGAACAAAAATGGATGTGCCAATCGCATGGCATCCTCTAGTTCCCATGTAGCCTCTTTAGGTCCGTAGTGCTCCCATTGCACCTTTACCTGCCCTATGGCCTGGTTCCGGAGCATTGTGACCTTCCTGTCGAGGATGCACATTGGCTCGATTCGGAACTCTCCCTCGGGATCCACCTGAATCACATCCCAATTTATCACATGGTTAGGATCATGTACATATCTCTGAAGCAAAGAAACATGAAAAAAATTATGAGCTCTAGTGCTAGCAGGCACTGCAAGTCTATATGCAACTGGCCCTATTCTTTTAAGCACTTCAAACGGCCCACAATATCTAGGTGACAGCTTGGCACAAATTCCAAGCTTCAAGGAACTCTTCCTTGCCCTCACTATGAGTTAAACATGATCCCCAACACTGAACTCCCCGTTCACCCTATGCTTATCTGCATAGCTTTTCTATCTGTCCTATGCTGCTTTCAGATTCTGCCTGATCTTTACAACCTCTTGCTCCATTTCCTTAAGCAATTCTGGTCAAAGCACAATCTTGTTCACTGGGTTATCCCAAGTCACTGGTGTCCTACACCTTCTTCCATACAAAGCTTCATACGGACTCATCCCCAAGGATGCCTGCTGTCCATTGTTATAAGCAAACTCTACCAAGTGTAAGTAATCTTCCCACTTGGTTGGTTTGTCCATCACGTACATGCAAAGCATATCTTCAAGCACTTGATTAACTCTCTCTGTCCGACCATCTGTCTGAGGATGGTATGTAGTGCTGAAGTTTAGCTTTGTACCCAAATCTGCAAACAACCCCTTCCAAAAGTTGGAAGTGAACTTGACATCTCTGTTAGAGACTATTGCCTTAGCAAATCCATGCAATTTGAAAATCTACTTCATGAATATCTTTGCAATGTCATCCGTCTTATGCGTAGACTTCACCGATATAAAATGTGCTGTCTTTGTCAACTTGTCTACCACAACCATGATGGAATCATGTTGTCTCCAAGTCATTGGCAATCCTGTAATAAAATCCATGGAAATAACTTCCCATTTCCATTCTGGAACTGGCAAAGGCTGCAACAAACCTGCAGGGTGTTGATTCTCAACCTTTACCTGTTGACATTTCATACACCTAGAAATGTATTTGGCCATGTCCTTTTTCATTCCTGGCCAAAAGTACCACTTCTCGGTTGTAGCAATTGTCTTCTGATATCTTGGGTGACCATAATACGGCGCTTGATGGATTTCATCCATAACAACTCTCCTCAAATCTGCTACATTCGGAATATAAATTCTACCTTTATAAGTGAGAATTCCATCTTCTTCCAATTTATATCCCTCATACCTCTTCTCAAGACTTTGCTATTGCAATTTGTCTTTTACCTGCTCATACAATTCATCTCCAGCAACATGATTAACAATCTGCTGCCTCAAATCTGATTGGCAAATACTAAGAGATGCCACATGCATTTCTTGCACCTTCCTACTGAGTGCATCATCCACCTTATTTTCCTTTCCCTTTATGTGCTTAATTTCAAAATCAAACTCACATAAAAACTCCAGCCATCTTTCTTTCCTAGCATTTAGAGTAGGATGATCAAATAGATACTTCAGACCACAATTGTCTGTTCTGAGCTCAAATCTTCTACCCATCAAGTAATGCCTCCACATCTTGAGAGCATGTACTATGGATGGAAGCTCTAGATCATGAGTGGCATAGTTCTTCTCATGTTCCTTCAACTTTCTAGACTCATAACATATCACGTGGTTGTCCTGCATAAGGAATCCTCCAAGCCCTTGTCCGCATGCATCAGTACACACCACAAAGTCTTTCTCCGGATCTACAACCTTCAATGCTGGTGCACTGGTGAGAAGATTTTTCAACTACTGGAATCTTTCTTCACACCTCGATGTCCATTCAAACTTCATCCCCTTCTTTTGCAAAGAAGTGATGGCATGTGCAACCTTGGAAAATACCTCAATGAATCTCTGGTAGTATCCTGCAAGTCCCATAAAAGATCTTACATCTGTCACATTTCTTGGAGTAGGCCAATTCATAATGGTTTCAATCTTTTCAGGGTCCACAGATATACCCTCCTCTGAGATAATGTGACCTAAATATTGAATTCTATCTCTATAGAAGTCACACTTGCTCAGTTTTGCATACAACTGGTGCTCCCTGAGCAATTTCAATCTCAATCTCAAATGCTCTTCATGCTCTTTCTTATTCTTAGAATAAACAAGGATGTCATCAAGGAAAACAAGAACAAACTTGTCTATATATCTACTGAAGACGCTATTCATAAGGCACATAAATGTAGTTGGTGCATTTGTGAGACCAAATGGTACCACTACAAACTCATAATGCCCATACCTTGTCCTGAAGGCTGTCTTATGAATGTCTTCATCCTTGATTCTCACCTGATGGTAACTAGACATCAAGTCAATCTTGAAAAATACCTTTGCTCCGCTCATTTGATCAAAGAGGTCATCAATCCTAGGCAAAGGATATTTATTCTTCACAGTAACCTTATTCAACTGTCTATAATCAATACATAACCTGAGTGTACCATCTTTCTTCTTTACAAACAAAACTGGTGCTCCCCAAGGAGACACACTCGGTCAGATATACTTATTTTCCAACAACTGTTGCAGTTGCATCTTCAACTCTAGCATCTCCGGTGTACTCATCCTGTAGGGTTCCTTGGACACTGGTGCTGCTCCTGGAACAAGTTCAATTGTGAAATCAATGTCCCTCTTTCGAGGAAGCCCTAGAATCTCATCAGAAAACACATCCCTAAATTCCTATAACACTTGATAGTCCTCCAACCTAGGAGTTTCATCTCCTGATGTATCCAAAATATGAGCTGCATACAGTTGGCAACCCTTCCTACAGAACTTCTTTAACTGCATTGCTGAAACTTGCCTTACTGAAATCACCTTTGGAATACCTTTCACAACTACTATGTTCCCTTCTTCATTCATGCATTCGAAAGTCTTATTGTAACAGTCAAGCTTTACCCTGTGAGCTTCTAACCAATCCATCCCAATGAGAACATCATAGGAACCAAGCGGTAGAACATTCAGATCTACACAAGTGACCAATCCATTCATGACCAATGGACATTTCTCTACCACTTCGCTAACCTTTCTCTTAGTTCCAGTGGCTAGCTGAACTAACCAAGACTTCCTATGCTTTACTTTCTTAAAAGAACAAATCTCCACTACTCTAGGAGTAATGTAATTGTGCGTAGAACCAGGGTCAATCAAAATAAAAATAGATTGCTCAACAATCTTACCTGCTACTTCAACCACCATTGATTGGTGAACTGCCTGGTGTTCCTCCAGTGCTGCATAAATCCTAGGGACTGCCCTTGCTAATTGACCCACTGTTTCTGCTTCTTGAATGTTGTAGGCGGGCCTTGCACTCTCATTCTTGAGTGGACAATTCCTGTGCATGTGGGGTCCTCCACATTTCCAACATTGAAGTGGCCCTCTATTCTGTTGTGGATCTTTAGGCTTTTCTCCTGTCATTCCAACAAGTTTACTCGTAGCTTGGGATGACTGCTTCTGCTGATTCCTAAAGTTAGAAGGTTTGAAACCTTTCTTTCTTTGGTCAAGCTTCTCATTCTTCTTGTCCTTCCAGGCCTTATGGTAATCCGGCTTACCTTTGCTTTGTTCATAGCAATACTTATCCTTCCTTATTGCTTCTTCAAGATTTCTAGGTTCATAAAACTCAATTCTATCTATGTAAGACTAAGGTAATCCACTCAGAAAATGTTGGACCTTCACCTTTTAATCTCTGATGTACCGAACATACCTCAACAGCTCCAAAAAATTATTTGCATATTTTTCCATGGTCTGCTGTCCCAATCTCAGCTCATGGAATTCCTTAATCTTGTCATCATAATACCTGTCAGAGAGGTATTTCTGCTTGAAATACTTGAATTGTTTCCACTTAAGTCTCCTTTCACTGATCCTCTTTACTTTCTTGAAGTGTTCCCACCAAATGGATGCTCTTCCATTCATATTGAATATGGAAACTCTTGCCTTCATGTTTCCTGAATAGTCATGCACTTGAAATTACTTCTTTATCCCAAGAATCCAAGCTTCAGCCTTTTGTCTAGTCTTTACCTCACCATCAAATGTAGGATTTTTAGCTTTCTTAAATTCATCTCCAGAGCGATCCCTATGGTGCCTCTTTCTTTTCCTTTTATGAGAAGAAGAGCTTGAATCCTCGCTGGATTCTTCAGAGTCAGATGATCCACTAGAAGTCCTTCTCCTTCTCCTAGTACTGCTCTTACTGCCTTCTGGTCTTGCTGTACCTCGTCCAGAGTCTATCTTTCTTTGCAAGTCTGTCAAACTCTGCAACATAGTAGTATTCAACTGATGCTTCTGTTCTTGGGATTTAATCAAGCTTCTCATGGTGGCTGCAACATCTGACGGTGTCTCTTGGAATCTCCTTCCATTAGACTCTATGTCATCATTTCCATTACGAACATTTTCTCCCATGGCATCTCGTGCATGCTTGTAAGAATCCCGAGCATCATATCCTTCATGGGTTCTCATAACTGAACCACCACTTACTTACCAAACTGCACTACTCAGAATACTGCTCTTGAAGGTGAGTATGATTCTGCAACGTGTTAGTAACACAAATGTTAGATGCATAACATTGATATAAATCAGAATTACTTACCTTCCCCTAGAATAATCACAAAATAAAAAATTAGCCCAAACACAAGATTTTCTTCATCAAAGAATGTCTATCTGAGGGGGACGATGGGGGTCAAGGGGGCTTGCCCCCGTTTTTTTTGTTTTTTGTAAATCTATGGTTTTCATGCAATTTAGTGCATGGAATCACTACCACTTTCTCCTTTTCAGCCCTGAAAATTCACTGAAAAAATAGCTGAAAATCCCATTGAAAAACAGTCGAAATCTGCTAGGAAATCCCACGGAAAAACTCAAAATTTCCTTGTACAGGATCGGGTCTCATCCCAACTAACATTCCGACATTTCAGCGGTCAGCACAACTAACTTCCTCCGCTATTCATCGGCGACCGGATCCACTAAACGCTACCGCGTCATCGATCGAGTCTTCTAACCTTCGGAAGGATAGTCCATTAGACAACCGCAACGACGGACATTCAATCCACTAACTTCATCCGACGTAGCTCATCAGCAACTAAATTTAACTAGGTTTCGGCAATGTGTTCAACTAACCATCGCCGATGGCCGATGATTCCCAGACTTAGAGAAATTTTCAAAATTTTCCCTTTAGTCTTCCCTTTTGCCGCTTGATCGGCTCAATTCTCTTCTTTTTGTCGGTGAAGTAGTTCCATCAATAGCCGCAATGGCGACCCATCATCTTCGATCTTCTCCCGATCACCGGCCCAATCTCCTGTGGCATAACCTGATCGGTATCGACAGTCTTTTCTCGTCAGAAAGCTAGTGCTCTTGGCTTCCGAAACGGCGACACCCCAAACACTATCTACTTCTGATGGTCTATGTTTTCGTTACTTAGAAAAATTTTGAACTTTCTTTACTACGTTGGTGGTTGGAGGCCTTACCTGTCGGACGTGTAGTTTCCTAGCCATCCGCAACGGCGGGCGCTCGATCAACTTTTTCCGCTGACAGACGTCGAACACTTAGAAAAATTATTTTTTTTCCGCAATTTTTCTTCCAACTGTCCTCCGCCGGAGGTGCTTTCTCCTAGCTCTCTGCTACATCGAAAGGCCTTCCCGTGAAGTGTTCCGACGAACCAACAATTCAAACACTTAGAAAAATTTGTGGAAGTTTTCTGTCATAAACTTCTGATTGTTGCTGGGCAAAAGGCAACCTGCCTCTACTATGATCTGTCATGGCCCATTCAGGCCCATGCTGCAACATGAGATTTGATACCACACTGTAACGTCCCCCACCCTCCGACCCGCGAAGAGGATGCTACCATGGTGTTAACCATCCGGGATACCAGCCCCATGAGCATGTGAATTCATAAAAATGCAAAAAATGGAATGCATTGAAGTAGAACATACACAAATGCAATTATTTATCATACACAGTGGAAGCAACATATATTCATACAAGCATTCATTCAACATGTTCATCACATTCCGCAAACACAAGATTACTTATCACATTCATTTAACAGAAAATATGATTGCAGAAGTAAAATATGCAAGATTACTTATCTTATAAAGAGATTGTTCCGCAAACACCTACGTCGCTGCAACGTTCCACCCAACCATAGGCCAGTGTGCTCCTTAATCTCTCAGCAACGATACCACCCCCAAGCTGGGCATGATTCTCCAAGGAATAAGGAACAAGCAAGCTTACACATAGCCAAGGATACACAAAACACAGCCAAGCCAACACAGTTGGGTTTATCAGGCCATCAACAAGGCACCCAAGCCAACATGGTCAGGTTTATTAGGCCATCAAGGAGCTCAGAAGGGCTAAATGCTAAGCTAGTGAGCCATTACAGAGCTAGGAACACCTACACTAGAACTATCCTAAATTCTAAGACACCCACACACACCCAACACAAGGAATTAGTCCCTTCTCTGCTACACAGTCCCTCGGGCCCTGCCTTCCCTTCCAGTGCTATTTAGGGGTTGTGGAGAAGAAAGCCAGCCCTCTAGCTCTGTCTGTGTGGTTTCCAAACACACCAGGTTTATCAAGAAACCCAAGCCCCCATCCCTGCTCCCAACACAATCCGAAGACCAACCATTGCACGCAGGCAATTAATCAGCAATTACAACTTAGCAGGAGAAAATGACTCCAAATAATCTGCTGCAGCCCCAAAGCGTAACAACATACACAACCAACAAACGTGGGGAACAACATCCCATTCTGTACAATCAAAGCCACTGGGGAAAACTTACGCAACCCACACTGGGGAAGAAAATGCAGTCTCCCAACCTGTGTGTAAGGGAAACTTGCACCAGACCCCAAAATATAGAGGGAAAACACACCAGATTCCACTCTATGGAAAAACGTGAATGACTACCGATAAGCGGCTCCCCTCCTGGCTGTGTGAGATCCAACAGAACAGATGCCTGTGAGTGAGGATGAACAGACTCCCATCCCCAAATGTAAAGAATACCCAAACAAAACACACTGTAACGTAAGGGATACCACAACAACCCATGAATCAGTCTGTGAGGAAAGTACCCACCCACTCCATCCACAAAATCTGTAGAGGAAATCCGCGTGAGTAAAACCAGGAAAATCCTATGCGTGAGGATGAACAACTCTGCCTATGCGTGAAGATGAATAGATAATGGAGAGGATGCGCAGTAGTCGGAAGTGCGTGATTTTTTCAGCACCATCGTGGAGAGAATGGAATTTCTGCTAGAGTGATGGAGGTGGTTTGCTTGCCATCATGAGGTCAACCATGCTGGTGGAGTGTGCATGTGGGAAAGGACTGACAGTCTTGCCACACTCCACTCCCAGCCATAACTGCCCCAACTAACAACAGATCTTTTAATGGTGGTCATTGGATAAGACAAGGTGGTGACACATAGATTTTCTCTCATGGCTCAAGGTTTGACATCCCCCCCCCTTATCCTTGTGAAAATCATGCCCCTTCTCAATTTAGTTGCCGCGAACGTAGCTGGTTGGGTTATTTAATTAAAGATGCATATTTACATGATAACAAAACTCAATAGGTATGCTACATGCCCCGATATACCATCGGTGACAATTTCAACCCGAAACATAGCATAACCAATAAATGGTGGGGCCTTGGCCTTTAGCTCCGCACCATGATCATTTACAATATATACATTATATACATCTAATGCAACGGGGTCAAAACCGGGGTGTTACATCAATATAATTATCATAAAGTAGGAGGATGATAACTATCCCAGCTAAGATTGTACCAGCATAACCTGCTTCTTCTAAACACTTTTCTATCTTATTAATGTAAATGCCAAAAAGGGTAGGGGAGCGGGGGAAATCTTGTTTAACTCCAATATTACAACTTATATTTGTTGTCCACCCCTCATTATTCTTAAACTTGGCAATGAATTTTTGGTATAACCTTATCGGAGAAACTCTCAACTCAAAAGGAACTTTAAGCTCCTCTAACCTATTCCATAGGTTATTTCTAAGCACTATATCAAAAGCTTTTCTAAAATCCACAAAGCAACAAAATAGGTCAGACTTATTATTATGAAATTCCTCTGCAATGATCCTAATTGTAACGAGGTGGTATGTGTTTGAATGATTCCTTCTAAACCAATATGTTATACTTTTGATGTGTGATATAGTGGACATCCAATCCACATGTTCTTATTATTTTGTTAAATTTATTTTTTAGTACATGTTTTTTTTTTTTTTGTAATTTTATGTTGACAACATCCACTCCATTGGGGCAAATATATTTAAGATTTGAAACATATGATATAACAACTTGAAATAGAGTTTGGTAGGTAAGTATATGTATTTTAAATGTTTATTAAGTAATGCGTGACTTCCACTTTTATGTCAAGCAATGGTCACAAAATTTCAAATGATTTTAGTTTTTGTGTCTAAATTTTACTTTGTTTAGCTATGCAAATTATTTTTCTTATATATTTATTTGTATAAAAACATATCTTTTCACTCTTTTATTAACAAGTGCATATGCCTATTGCTGGTAGCAACAGATCCCATTTTAAGCTATTAAAATGGGAGCCCCATTATCCTTTAATTGACTTTTGAAACCATGATTTTCTTATGGGAATATTAAACTCTAAGGAAAATGAACAAGCAAAAACCTATTATTCTACCCTCTTTGTTAAATAAAAATACAAGGGTAAGGTTTTTTTGGAAGGTCCTGCAATAACTCATCCTTCTTAGATGATAGAGACCCTTCACAAAGGGGAAGAGTTCACGAAAAATCTTGAAAATCCTAGCTCACAGTTGCAGACACAAACAAAAGAGGTTGAATCTCAGCATAAGAAGCAGAAGACACAACTCATTCCCGAACAGGTACAGGTACAACAAGTGCCAATGGTTTATCCACATTCGATGCCTCAAAAAGTTCCCAGGGAAGAACAACTAGTGCCACCAGTCCAACTTGCTCTACAGGAACAAGTACCTATGCAGGTTCTTCCAATTCAACAGGTAGAACCTCCACCTCAAGATGAAATTGAAATTCATGAAATACATAGTGAATTAGAGGAAAAAAGTGACCCTTATACTTTCCCTGTGAACATACTTACTTCCATGACATCTTCTATCCCCAGCACGCAGGTATCTCAGAATGTTTTTTATTCATCATTTTCCCAATTTTCCTTTTTTGAATTAAATTTATCCCCAAATATTTAGGCTACCACCATCACTCCTTCGGTACTAATTGATGTACCTAGCTCTACCTCCCCTCTTACTTCACCTATTCCTTCAACCCCCTTAACACCTCCCACTACCCCAACATCCCCATGTTCTCATTTTCCCCAATTAGACATTCCTTCCTCCCAAATTGATACACCTATCCTTACATCTTCCTCATCCCTTGCACCTATTTTCCCTACCTCTCCCATGATCATTTCAACTATCAATGTGGAAATTCTTATTTACCAATCTCAACCTGACACCCTAGTCACTCCTCAACAAGAAACCATCTCAACTTCAGAAGAGATGGCATACTTTTGTGAAGAGGATGTGGTCACCCTGGGAAAATATTTTTGGAGCAGACTCATATAAAGCAGTGATGAAAAACGGAACCAAGAGGACAAGGGAAGGTACATTCAAATAGGTTCCTTCTCTCAACCAAGTTATTTGGAAATCAAATTCCCTTGATATCAAGTAAGGGGACTTAGATACAACAGCAGACACGGGGGATTTTGTATGAGCCAACTTGGATTCAGTTTCAATACTGAATAAGGACCTTCTCGACAAAGAAAAAGAGATATAGACGACCAAACAAGACTTGTTGGCAGTCGAGGAACACCACAAACAAGAGATTCAACTTCTTAAGTAAGAACATGAAGACAAGTTGAAGCAGTTAGAATAGAAGAATGATTGTCTCAAGCAACAAA
This sequence comes from Pseudotsuga menziesii, assembly GCA_001517045.1. Classification (NCBI taxonomy): domain Eukaryota; kingdom Viridiplantae; phylum Streptophyta; class Pinopsida; order Pinales; family Pinaceae; genus Pseudotsuga; species Pseudotsuga menziesii. The sequence goes on along the minus strand of LPNX010551232.1, from coordinate 311,365 downwards.
TTGAGAAATATGATGTTTTGAATCAACAACAAGTCAATAGGATTTCTACCCTTGAGCAACAGCTCAAGGACTCTCAACTACTTTCATCTGCTTCCTCTTTCTCCAAACTGACAGCATAAGAGTTTAAGAAATTAGCCTGCAGGGTCCATGATGAATTCTATCAGTCCATGGCAAGTTTCTACCGAGGTTTCAATGAAATGTAGGAATTATATAATACATTTGAGCATCAATATGATACCTTGCAAGATCATAACACTCGCAGGAGAGAATTAGCCAAGGATTTTGACAATATACTAGACTGGAAGACGTGCATTAGAGATAGACCACATGATTTTCCACTCATGGATGAACTTCAGACCAAGAGGACTAAAGTTGCAATTGAGACTTGGGAAAGCTTCTACGATGCAGTGGAATCCATCATTAAGGGTGGACAAATGGAATGCAAATGAAGATGGTTTGCTGCTGAAACTTTGCTCATTTTGTTGGAACTGCCATCTTTGGGTCCGATTGATCAGGCACTCCCTCCAAAGCTGAAATTGGAAGAGATTGAATTAAAGTTTGGTGCATCCAAGGAGAATATCCAGGAGATAAACCAGCTTACTATGCAGGAAATCATGAGATGGATTGAGACACCCCATATTTTGATGAGGAGAATACAAGTGTAACTCTGAGGATGGAAGAAGGTCAAAAAGAGGGAGATTTCATCTCAAATATGCAGAATAGATGTACACTTGGAACATGCCAAATATTACTACATAGAGGATCTAATGAACCTAGGTGCCAAGTGGCGTTTCTCCCTTGGAAAGCATTGAAACCAAATGATCTTGTAATCCCACATCTTGGGAATTTTCCTTTCTTGTAATTTTTTGTAATATTATTTAAAGGGAGGGTATTTCCCAAGTACTAGGGGGGAAACTAAGGAGATTAATCCTAGGAGCTATATAGGAGAACATAATCCCAAGCACATAACAAGAAAGCTTGTGATTTTTTACTTTGTAATTTTTTGCAAGTGAATAAAGTTACATTGTCATTATATTCTATGTTCTTTGGTTATTCATTAAATGTCTTTCATGAATTTTAGTCTTTCTTCCATCTTTTTGGCATACCGATTATTAGTTGTTTATCTATTGATGTGTCGGTTCACGTATTGATTTTTCCTTATGATATTGACACATTGACTGTGCGTTGAATGAATGTTTTTATTTGATTCACATGTTCTATTTCATAGCTGATGATTAGTATTTAATCCCTGATACTGATTTGTTAATTAGTATTACCTCTTGGACATGTTGTACATCTATAACATCTTGGATAAAGCTTTTCAATTTTAATTGTTTAGATTTATTTGAAGTTGGTGAAAGAGATTGATCTTGATTTAAATTTCTGTACGTTGAGTAATTAGTTTCTTTCTATCTATTATATCTTACAAATTACCTGTCCTAAATATGTTATTCACCATGTTTAAGTTTTCTTGAACAATGAGCCTAGGAATCAGTCACTTGAAATAGAAATAGGAATAAATTAGGCATACCTCATTTATGACGACCGATCCTAGTTTTTCTTCTTCTCCTCAAATTGCTTCCACGTCTTCCAGGGGATCTCCAACACTTGCAAAGAGAAAGAGCTTTCCTGCAATAACTTATATATTATATAAGTGGTTAATGAAATAAAATGCTTATAATGAAATAATAAAACAATTCATAAATCACAATATTTAAGCGTGCAAAAGACACAATATTGGAAGAAGGGCTCTCTTTATTGATAAACAAGTGAGGTGAGATTACAAACCAATATCTAAGACAAGTGCTCTTCTGCTAGCCAAAGACACTGAGTTCTGCTGCTCCAAGATATCTAAAGGCAAACCACCAACATAACTTTGCTATATAATTCATGATTGATTAGCCTCAACCCCTACCCTCTATTTATACATCAAGAAAGAGAGAGGTTACAAAGGTTGAGATGGTTGGGGAAGTTGGGATAGTCATGATTAAGGGCCCAACTGTCCTCGACCAATTGTGTTTATATTTTTTAATTTTGGATTAAGGCATACACAATTATCAATACTCGAAGGTCATGTATGGTACATGACTTTCATAAAGGAAACCCTCAGAATTCAACCTTGATCATATATACACGAGTTGCAGTGTCAATATTTGCATGTGATACGCGGGTTGCAACGGTAATAGTCAGGTATTCACCTCAATGGCCATACCAAAAGTAGATTAGGATGGTAGGAGCATGATGCATCAAAGGTCATTCCCATCTATAGTGTTTTGGCTACTTCTATCCATTTTGTCCTTTTGTGTACCAACGCATTGGGTTTCAATACTCGGACGGAGAAGTGCCATTTTACATGATAACAGATGCCCCCTATTGTGTGAGGTCAGAGGGAAGCAATGTATGAAATAAATTACAATATTTAATATTGGAGAACTCAGTTACCAAGGCAGCAGGGAGGTACCTGAAACAAATACATATCAAATCCATATACAAAATCATATCTGAGGATGCCATGTTCAATAAAGCAGAACACTAGCTCCTTTACAATATTTTATTACATCATATGATACGGGTAACAACACCACATATATTACAAAGGTGGATCGAAGCCACAATATACAATGATGAGTTTTCAAAATATGGAAGCAGTGTAGTTGAACATAACACAATCTTGTGCAACTTAGGTTATAGAGGTGAACCTAAGGTCTTTCTCCAAATCCAAAGGAACCAGTACAATCTCTACCATGTGAATATGTGTGCTGAAGTCAAACATGGAAAGAACTCAACAGGATGTTAGTAAATTAGTAATGATGACAACTGAAGCAAAGAAGTTCACCAATAAAGGTAGTGAATCCTAAGGTACCATTTCCAAAACTCTAAGTATTCATCTTTAGGATATGCTCATGAGAAACTGTGATGTGAGGAGGAAGGAAACGAATCCTTCAATAGATCACAAGAGTGACTATGAAACTAGATGTGCGAAGGTAGAAATAAGGAATTCTCAGAAAGGATAATGATGGGAATTAGGATAATAATTAGATGAAGGTATATATCCTTGAATAGTGAGCACGACAAAGAGATGACCCAAGGAAACTTTTGACTTGTAGATAGGACAACTAGACTTATCTGTCATGTAGGAGACATGATCAGATTCCCCATGTATAAAGGAAAAGTGGAGGAGTAAAAACTCGAAGGAATAGATGAGCTTGAAGTGGAAACTGAGACATGAGAATCAGAAAATTCAAAAAGTTCTTTGTTCAAGGAGGACATGGTGCCGCTGTTTATAACCCAAAGAGTGTAATTCTTCCTTACCTTTCCTCTTAAATTTTAATGAGTCCAGGAAATTCAACTCGAGTCTCTCTTCATTTTTTACAAGCTTGAAGAGGGGAGAGAATAATGCTTTATAATCACTTATTCATGGACTTTACGAGCCTGGACTAGTACATAATCACAATTTTTTTCATATTTTGAGAGTCTCAAAACTCCGAAGAAGACTCTAGGGTGGTGATTTTTCATACAATTTAGTCTCCTGAGGCCAGAAAAGTATAAAACAATCCACAGAATAATTCTCTTAGCTCTCGGAGGACTAAGGTATACCTTTTTCATACTTAGTTGGAAAGGTTTGAAAAATGGGTAAACTAATACCAGACCGACGCACCTTCAGAAGCAGCAGATATCCTGAGTTTAACGAGTGTGAAGGAAGGCAAGATCACTTAGAAATATCCATTTGATTACGAGAAATGGGGCTTACAACAGTAAACTCAATGCTTTGTTCTTTAGGTTTTAGCGAGAATGACAAAGACATAAAGTACGCTCGAAATATTTTTCATGTTTAGGTCCAGAGCATGAAAAAGAGAAAACTAATATCATACTGGGTGTTCCTTTTCCATAATTTTAGTCCCTCAGGTTTGGACCTATGCATGAAGATACTCTTCTCAATTCCACAGAAAATAGAGTATTCCTTTTTCCTAAATAATCCACAAGGATGGAAAAAGGGGTAAACTTATACCTAAGTGGATGATCGTTCACTTATTCTTAACGAGTCTAAATGAACAAGTTTACTCGGCAGTCTAGTCTATTTTGAGGAGTCACACTAGGGCCTAAAGAAAACTCCATAAGTGTGGGAAGCCTTATAAACAGGGATAGCTCGTAAAAGGATGCAAAATGAGGCTCATTTTGTCATGAAAAACAACTAAGAAGGCTCCCGCAAACATAACACAATTGCGGCATGGGTACCAGAAAGGAAATAAAGTGTTCTAAGCTAGGATACCCATGAGAAGGAGGTCCTATCCATGGAGGAACAATGATGTATACAAGGTAAAATTGTTTTGACACCATAGTCCATGGATGAAAAAGTGATCCTAGGGTTTAACGACGGATAAGGTATAAGTGCAATATCAGTAATGATGGCCAAATCCTACCCTATATGCGAGGAAAAAACAACTTTTTAATGATCCCGAACCTTCTGCAATTAGCAAAAATCAATGGTATTCGTCCATACATTAAAAAATAATTTTGAACTATAGAAAATGGGTCAAAATTTTGAAATTTTTTCTATAAATAGTTCCAAAAACAAAAATAGACATACCATTTGGAAAATTACTAAACTTGGAAAGTTTTAACTCCCAAATTTAGTTGATCACCAAGGACAAATAGCTTGACCAAATCCAATTCCGCAAGTTCCAGGTTGGTTATCTCTTCTTTCTCCTTCTCTCTTTCCCTTCAATTTTTTATTTTAGTGGAAAAATTTATAGTTTTGAGCATGCCCTAGGAAGCTTACACAGCATACGCGGGTCTTCTTTATAGCAGTCGTGTATATGCATTTTATACATGAGTTGTTGCACAACAACCCATGTATGACCCACATTGTGCTGAAAGAATAGTCGCGTATGCTGCGTGACTTAGAAAAAAATTAAAAATGGCCAAAATCAAAAGAAACTGATGGGTTCTAATGGTTGAAATTGGTGATTGGGAAGGTACACAATGGTTTTAGAGTGGAGGGAGAGAGAGCATGAGGATATGGATCGAGAGGAAATGCAGGATGCCTCGACTCTCCATGCATTGCAACAATGTGGCTTGTTTAAATTCTTCTGCACATCCAATATGAGGGCCAATGTCCGCCTGTTAGAGACTCTTATCGGTTATTGGGACCATGAACTTGGTATTTTTTATCTACAAGAAGAGGTATTGGAAATTACAGTAGAATTCATGTATTTCATTATCGGGCTTTCCCATAGAGGCATGCAGGTAAACCTTGAGGCAATTGGTAGGGGTGGTGACCCTATGAGTGTGTAGGATTACATTGATACCTACTGTCCACCAGGTACATAGAAAAAGGGGACATGTGTCCCAATCTCACAAATAACAAGATATTGTTTACAGGTGATGGTAAGCATGGTGGCAATGATTGGTGGTTCTTCTTCATTACACTTGGCCACTCGGACGCATATGCGAGTTGTGGTGGAATGCATGCAAGGTACAATGTTTGATTGGTGCTTGGGTATGATCCCGATCATGAAAAAACAACTCACTGATTTCAATAGGGGAAAAAGGAAGAACATTGGTTATGCAAGCATTTTGTGTCATTCTTCTTCTTCTTCTTCTTCGAGAGTTCCTTCTCTTAGCCCCACAGTACCATTGCCACCACTTTCCTCGCGCTAACATAGACTTACTAGATGGGGAGAAATATTTCTCTATCAAGGCTGCAGAGGTGGGGTCCAAAGTGGATATGATGACACTTTCTATCTTTGGTGGGACATGCAAGTGCCTTCTCTTGAACAATTCCCATATGTCAGATTAGACTTCCAAGGAGATAATGAACTCGTCCTCTCGCCAAGGGAGGTATGGGGAGAGATAGGTATATTTTATCTTTTTAAATTATTTGATTTTTATGAGTTTTTTTTATAAAGTGATATATACATATGTATATGAGCTTGACCATTTATAAATAGTGTATGTGCAGATATCAGACCTTTGCACCCTGATGGGCATCCTATAACATTTGTGTGGATCATACCAGGTGGGAATGAGAGTATGCTATGGGTTATCAAGGGGAAGATGTCTAGGATTACCTAAGGTGTCCCTACACTATGGATAGAGAAGATCCCAATTATCATGCAGGAGTTTGTAGAAGGGGTTATGTCGACCTGGATATGCCTTCTTAGAAAGGTATCTAGGTTCGCTCTTCATTACAGGGAAGCTGCAGAGGCAGCCACAACCAAGGAGGCTAAGGAATAGGTCTAGTTTTAGACATATATGGATGATGATGCAATTTTTTGTATATTGATACAGTTATGACAGGATCTACGGATCAAAAACTCGATATATCTATGGACATATTTTACATATATGTATATATATATGGTTATTTACATGTGTTTCAAATGCATCTGTTATATTTATTTTACAAAGTGTGTGTTAAGTGCCAGTCTAATATGTAATTCACATAAGCATCAATAATTGTATTTTAATTTCTTTAAATGTGATTAAATGAAATGTATTCAAAGTTTCTTTCAAGTAATCTTACATGCAAAAACTGACGTAGTAAAGTAGGTTTTTGCACCTAATAATTTCCGTTGAGTTGGGAAACCACGAGTTAAGAGTCAAGTATGATAATGTCATGTTAAGAGTTAAACCATGTAGTGTAGCAGCCCATAAAAACTCAATAACTACCTTGTACTCAACCACGTTATTAGTAGTAGGACCCAAGCAAGTGCCACCAGAGGCAACTAGCTATCGTGAGGGTGAATAGATAACCCAAGCAGCTGAATCCAGGTTACAAGTATGGCATCTAGCACCATATGCAAAACATATGAACCACTCAGTTGACATCTGTAACAACCAACAGATCCTCTAAGAAACACTAACCAACTAACTATTGCACATAAAAATACATACAATAAAAATACAATAACAAGCACCATGCCTAAGCATAGTACTTCTTCATGTAGAGCCCATTTATAGGCTCTGAAAACTTATTTCCATTATAATTAGTTAATTCATATGCTCCCTTTTCCAAAACCTTTGACATGATGTAGGGACCTAACCACATAGACTTTAATTACCCTACCCCTAGGGGTGTGGAAATTGAACCCAGGTGTTAGAACAATTACACTCACAACAATTGCCAATTACACATGCAAATTACACACAAAGGAGACTGAATATGGAGCAGAACACTAATCTGTATTGATTAAGTGTACAATATCCAACCCTGTGAAGTCATAGGCTGCTAGAATAAATAATTACATGAGATATTTGAATGCATAAGGATGCCATTCGAATTTGGTCAAAAGCAGGCTTACTAAATCTAAGTAAATCCCCCATATGTGCATAAAGCAGTTTCCAAATCTGTCTAGGAGCTCACGAATTGGAAAAATCAATTAGGCAAGCTAATAGATGGTGGAAGGAAAAATCGTACATGCTTTTTATAGGAGAAAAGAGTGGAGGATTATGAGGACAAAAAACAAGTTAACTTCACCTAGTCAATCTTTCCCAATTGCCTTAAAACTCAGAAAAAGCAGGAAATAAAGTAGAAAAAGAAAACATGCACTAGGGAGGCCAGGAATAAAGCAGATTTGATTCCAAGTGGTTTCCCAAGTGATCCATGACTCAAAATTAGCAAGTTTGACCACTATGGATGTGTGGAGGACAACTTGCATAAGGTGGAATATGGAAACTAGGAAAATAAGACAAAAATTGGATTAATTAATGTCTAAGGTAGATAAATATGGGTTGATTATTCTAACACCCCCCCTTAAGCCTGACTTATGAGTAAAATATTAGAAAATTATAGGGCCTAGCAACAAGGCTTAGTTACCCTTTACATATTGCATGTCCATTTAACGAAGGAAACAGGCAAAAACCCAGTGGGAAAAATCCTCCCTTAAACATGGACAGTAAAACAAAATTTGGAAATATTGTCATTACTCATGCTTCATAGCATGATCAGAAACCCCCAGCAATTATTTGAGATTGCTGAATGTCTTCTCACAAAAAACTTTGGTGAAGATATCTGCTACTTGTTCTGAAGATGAACAGAAGAGTAGGTGAATGGTGCCATCATGCACAAGTTGTCTGATGTAGTGCATATGGATCTTAATGTGTTTGGTTCTCTGCTTCTGAATTGGATCATTGTAGATTCAAATGGTACTCTGGTTATCACAATATATAGTAATTGAGTATTCTGATTCGAAGCCACACTCTCCAAGTAACCCCTGCAACCATAAACATTGAGTTTCTACATTTACAACTCCTCTGTACTCTGCTTCTGTAGATGAGAGTGCAATGGCACTCTGTTTTTTGCTTGACCATCTGATTGGCCCTTTAGCAAGCATGAACACATATCCTGATGTTGAATTTTGATCTGTGCTGTCACCTTCCCAATCACTATCAGTAAACCCAATCAAATCAAGATCAGATTTATCTTTGTAGAAGATCCCATGAGTCCTTGTTCCCTGAACAAAGTTAAGGATCCTTTTGGCTGCTCTCCAATGGATCTCATGATGCTGATCCATGTATCTTGAAGCTACACTTACTGCATAAGAAAGATCAGGTCGATTATGTGTAAGATACAACAAACATCCAATCAATTGCCTATACAGTATATTATTTACCATAGGTGAAGAATCAACTTCTTCAAGCTTAACTCCTGAAAGGAAAGGAGTCTTTCTTGGCTTGTAATCCTTCATATTGAATTTTTTCAGCAAATCCAAGGCATACTTGGACTGATGTAATTTGATTCCTTCTTTGTTTTGAGCAATATCGAGCCCCAAGAATTGGCTCAATAAGCCCAAATCAGTCATTGAGAATGCATGGTTCATTGCATCCTTCAAGGAAGCAATTTCATCCTTTGAGCTTCCTGTAATGAGAAGGTCATCAACATACAAAACAATGATCATTAATGAACCATGAATCAGCTTCAAATATACATTTGGATCTGACTTGCATCAAACAAAATTCAGTGATAGCAGAAATCTATCAATCTTGGCATACCAAGCCCTGGGGGCTTGCTTAAGCCCATACAATGACTTCCTTAACCTGCACACAATACATGGATTAGTAGAAAATACTTGAGGCTTCTGCATGTAAATCTCTTCAGTGAGATCTCCATTCAAGAAATCACACTTCACATCCATGTGGTGTACCTCCCACTGCTTTGAAGCTACAATGGCTAAGGCTAGCCTGATGGAGTCCATCTTTGCCACTGGTGCAAAGGTCTCATTGACGTCTATGCCATGTACCTGTGAGTAGCCCTTGGATACCAATATAGCCTTGTACTTCACAGGTGAAACGTCAGCATCAAATTTAGTTTTGTACACCCACTTACACTGAACTAGCTTCCTCCCTGGGGGAAGATCAACCAGCTCCCAAGTGTTGCTCTTTTGGAGCGAGCTGAACTCTTCTTCCATGTCTGTTTTCCATATTGGATCATTTGATGCATCTTCACATGTCTGTGGGTCTGATTCAACCATCAGATAGGATTTCTCTGCAAACATAGGATCTTTCATGCACAGAGCACTCTCAAACTGAGATCTAGTCCTCTTAGGATCATTAGGATTTCGAACTAGTTCTCCAGCTGCATGAATGGTCTTGGCTGCCCATTTTGGTCTTGTAGGATTGTTAGGATCTGAAATTAAATCATCATTATCAGACATATCAGAATCATCATGTTCAACTATCTCTTCACTTACATTCAGAGGTTCTGGTGGTGAAGAGGATTCTCCAACTTCCACTGCTGCTAGGGGTTCTTCTTGAAACTGAACACACCTTTCAATGAAGGATTTGTTTATGCTCAAATTGATCAGCTTGTACCCTTTTGAATCTTCAGAGTACCCAACAAATAGACACTCTTGGATTTGGGGATGCAAAGCCTTCCTCTTTTCTGTTGGAATTCTAGCCCAAGCCCTTGAGCCAAAAATCCTGAAATGGGTCACATCTGGCTTGTGCCCACTCCATGCTTCAAAAGGAGTCATACCATCAAGATATTTATGAGGCACCCTATTCTGGATATATGCTGCATATTTTATATCTTTGGCCCAAAAATTTGGTGGCAAAGTCTTAGCCTCCATCATGCAGGTTGCCATCTCTTTCAGTGATCTGCTCTTCCTCTCAGCAACACCATTCTACTGTGGTGTGTAAGGGATAGAATGCTGCATCTGAATACCTGCATCTGCACAATATTGAATAAACTCAAACTTGACATACTCACCACCATTTTCAGATCTAAGGACCTTGAGTTTCCTCCCAGACTGGTTTTCAACCAAAGCCTTAAAGACTTTGAAGAGGCCAAAAACTTCATACTTGTATTTCAAGAAGTAAACCCAGCAATACCTGGAAAAGTCATCTATGAATGTCAATGCATATTTGGCCTGACTCATTGAGATATGAGGAAATGGGCCAGCAACATCACTATGGATCAACTCAAGAGGTGCTGAGGTTCTCTCATGACTAGCTCTCTCAAATTTATGCTCTGGGTGTTTTCCTAAGATGCAACCTTGACAGAATCCTTTGGAAAACTTAATCTTGGGTAACCGTATGACCATTTCTTTTTCACTAATATTAGAAAGATATTTGTAATTGAGGTGGCCAAATATTTCATGCCAAAGCTTTCTTGCCTCATTAGAATGAATCAGAAGAGCAGAGGGGTTTGAGTAGGGTAGGAAGTGTGAGAACATGTATACCTTCGAAGTGTGATTTGCAACTCCTTTTGCAATGACTTTACCACTTGAGATCTCTGTGATCTCAACTTCATCAGGGGAGAATATGACCTTTTTTGGAGACCCTGTGTGGGTCATCTGATACACTGATAAGAGGTTAGAGGCAAGACCTGGAACATACAATACATTGTTGAACTTACCATGGTCAAGATCAATCCTCCCTTTGCCCAAACATTCAGTGAGAGAGTCATCTCCCAGTACTATTGGTGGACCTTTCGACATGTCAAGTGAGGTGAATGCCTCCTTGGTCAAAACCATATGTCTTGAAGCTCCAGAATCAATGATGAAACTAGGTGAGCTTGATGTGTCAGCAACCAATGCATGAACTCTCCCTCTGTCTTCTGAATTTGATCCTCCTTCTCTCTTCTTTGAGCTGTCTGGAAGGGAGATGCCATTCTTCTCCAGGAGTTGGGTCAGCATGTCAATTTGTTTCTTCATGCAGGAGCTTTCAGAGTGATTTCCCCTACTGCAGTATGCGCACTTGCTCATTTCTCCTTTGTTCTTCTTCTTCTGGGGGTTCTTCTTGGAACCTTGAGGCTCCTCTGGAGACTTATTCTTGTCTCTCTTTTACTCAGGTGGATTCTTAGCTTTCTTCTTGCCTTTTAAATCCACCCTCGAATCTCCAGCAACCAGATCTTGGTCTTTGGAAGGTTTGATGGTGCCCATCATCACCAGTTTATCTTGTTCTTGTGTGAGAGATTCCATGAAATCTGCAAGGCTAGGCATTTTCCAGGCTCTAGCTATCAACTTTGCGGCATAGAAGGTCGATACAAACACTAAATAGTCAGGGCCAAGCTTTGAGAGTATGGCCAAAACCAGTTGTTCATCCTTCTTTTCGATCCCACATTGTTTTAGCTGCAAAACAAGTGCTTTGAACTTGGAAAAATAGAGTTGCAGGGATTCAAAGCTATTGGGACTCAGGGAGATCAATTCATTTTCAATTTGATGTCCCCTCATCTCATCTGTCTTACCAAAAAGATAAAAAATCTTCTCCCATACTTCATTTGGTGATGTTAATCCATCAAGATGGAAAAGGAGGTCTCTGGATATGCTCAAACACAGGAGACCATAGGCCTCATCCCTCTTGTTGTGCCATTTAATCTTCTCTGTAGCTACATTGGGCTCTGCTTATGTTTCCATAGTCACTTTGTAGAGGTATTTCACTCTCAACAGTATCTCCATCTCTGCTTTCCATTCAAAGAAGTTAAATGGAGTCAAGATGATCTTCTGAGATTGATCCATAGCTCAAAAATTGTCCCTTTAGTCAGCAGAATGCTGCCAGTCAATGATGTCGAACCTGCAATACAAATTGGAAGGAGATAAATCAATCTACAAAGGCTCTAATACCATGTGGAAATTTAACCCAGGTGTTAGAACAATTACACTCACAACAATTGCCAATTACACATGCAAATTACACACAAAGGAGACTGAATATGGAGCATAACACTAATCTGTATTGAATAAGTGTACAATAGCCAACCCTGTGAAGTCATAGGCTGCCACAATAAATAATTACATGATAGATTCAAATGCATAAGGATGCCATTCGAATTTGGTCAAAAGCAGGCTTACTAAATCTAAGCAAATCCCCCATAGGTGCATAAAGCAGTTTCCAAATCTGTCTAGGAGCTCACGAATTGGAAAAATCAATTAGGCAAGCTAATAGATGTTGGAAGAAAAAATCATACATGCTTTTCATAGGAGAAAAGAGTGGAGGATGATGAGGACAAAAAAAAAGTTAACTTCACCTAGTCAAACTTTCCCAATTGCCTTAAAACTCAGAAAAAGCAGGCAATAAAGCAGAAAAAGCAGACATACGCTAGGGAGGCTAGGAATAAAGCAAATTTGATTCCAAGTGGTTTCCCAATCACTCCATGACTCAAAATTAGCAAGTTTGACCACTATGGATGTGTGGAGGACAACTTGCATAAGGTGGAATATGGAAACTAGGCAAATAAGACAAAAATTGGATTAATTAATGTCTAAGGTAGTTAACTATGGGTTGATTATTCTAACAAGGGTCTCCTTGTCTTGATCCTAGATCAAAACAAGTTGTTCCCCTTCATAGAAAACTATTGGCTTAACTTGTTTTTCATATTGGTTATTTACCCTATTCTTGTGAGCCTCATTTGCCATCAAAGCATCTCTGCGTCGTTCATCCAGATTTTCTAAGTGAAGAAAACTTTATTCTAGTTCTGTAGTGTCAAGAAGTACATGAATAAGAATCTTAAGAGATGGAATCTCGCATTCGAACGGTGTGACTGGTTCCACCCTGTGAATGAGTTGGAAAGGTGAAAAACTAGTAGCAGTATTGACATTAGCCCAGTACGCCCAAAGTGCAGGATATAGCATGATGTGCCAATTTGACCGTCTTGTGTTAATGGTATGATTTAGAATTGATTTCAAGGTTTTGATAACTGGCTCTACTTTTCCATTTGCTTGAGGGTAGATGGAAGATGAATGATATTGCATAAACTCTAGAATAATAGTCATCTTGGTCATCATACTATTCTAAAAGTGATTTCCATGGTTAGTGACAATCTACTTTGGTATACTAAAATGAGTAATGATTTGGTTAAATACAAAGTAAGCTTCCATTTCACCATTTTATTTGAAGGTAGGAATTGCCTCTTCCCACTTTGTGTAGTAGTCTACAACGACAATAATGTATTTGTGCCCCCCAATAGAAACTGGGTTGCACATCATGTAATCAATCCCCCACTTGGTGAAGGGTCCCACTGCAATGACGGGAAACAACGGAGTAGGATACGGCCACATTTTTCTAGTATAGAGTTGGCATAGATGATAGCGCTTCACAACTTCTACACAATATTTGAAGACTCATGGGCCAGAGATAACCGACACGTAAATTTTTTGGGTCGTTGCTAACCCATATAAATGACCCTCACATGCTCCGCTATGGGAATCATTTAGGACACGCTCAGCCTCCTCGTGGGTGAGGCACCGATGAAAAATTGAATATACCCCTCTTTGATATAAAGTATCACCAATGATCAAGTATTTTTTCGCATTCACATGCAATTTACGTCGCACTTCCTGCGAGAAGGATGCAGGACACTTCAAAGTCTGGATATATATAAGGATATCTCTATACCAGGGATCAGAGGTGGAAATATGAAATATATACTCATCTAGGAATGATTCATCCTCCACCACTACAATCTCTTCCATAGGAAATGCTGAGATTAGCTTTGCAAAAAATAAGGATTTTGTAGATGTAGCAGATTGGAAATCCAAGTCAAAATCTAGGAGAATGACTATCCACTTGTTGAATTTTCCCTTGATTATGTGTCGGGACAAAACACACTGAAAAGGATTTACATCTGCCACCACTATGGTTGTTCTTGGTAAAATGTAGTGGTGCAACCTCTGAGCAGCATAGACAGCTGCTAATGCTAATTTCTCAAGGTGGGAATACCTGAGTTCTGGATGAGCTAATGTGCGACTAAGATAATAGAAAACATGATCTTGGAGCTCGTCATCCTCCTAAAATAATACTACCCCAATAGTCGACTCTAACACATACAAATACAATATAAAATATTTAGAGTAATCTGGTGGACGTAATAAAGGAGCCATCAATAAATCCTTTTTTAATTCCTCAAATGCAATTTGTGCAGTTTCATCCCATAGAAATGGGGTGTCCTTCTTAAGCAAGTGCATGAAACCCTTAGTTATCTTGGCATAATTGACTATAAAAAGCCGAAGGAAATTAGATTTCCCTTGTAGGCTTTGAAGTTTCCTGATGGAATGAGGAGGAGGAAGATTTACAATAGCCTCAACTTTCAAAGGATCCACATGTATTCCATTGCTTGACATGATAAACCCTAGTAGCCTCCCCGACTCGACGCAGAAAACACACTTGTGGGGATTCAAGCATATCTTATAATGTCTACATCGTTCAAAAATCATGCGAAGGTGATATGGATGGTCCTCTTGTGAGAATGGGTAGGAATATCATCCAAGTATGGCTCGAAATATTCTTGATGTCGTGGAAGGAAAAGTTCATTTCCCGCTGAAAGGTAGCTCCGGCATTTTTCAAACCGAAGGGAATTTTCTTGTACGCGAAGGTACCCCAAGGACAAATGAAAGTTTTTTTATTTTGGTCTTTCGGCTTGATTTGGGTTTGATTATACCCGAAAAATCCATCCATAAAATAAAATACTTCGCTACCCGCACAAGTATCAATGATCTGATCGATGAAGGGAGTGGGGTAGTTGTCCTTAGGACACACTTTATTTAGGTCACAAAAATCAGTGCACACGCATATGGTCCCTTGTTTTTTTATCAATGGGAATGGGGTTGGATACCCATTCCATCAAAGAAATTGGGTAGATAAACCCTGCTTTTAGCAACTTCTCCACTTCAACCTTAACGGCTTCTGCTTTTCACTGATTTATAGGTTGAAGCTTTTGTCGAACATGTTTAGCATCAGGGTAAGTCCGTATTTCATGTTCTACAATAGATGGATCTATTCCTGGCATCTCCTCATATGACCAAACAAAGACATTGCACAATTCCTTAAGAAAGGAAGTATATATGGGAAGATCCTCCGGAGAGTGGTTTGCACCAATATGCACATTTCAATGACATTAGGGTTTCCAGAGATGTTTATTGGAATGGTAACAAATATATTTTCCATATTCCCCTCAACAAATATTCCCTCCTTTGGTAAATTATTAATTGGAAAATCAACATCCTCCACCAGTCTCACATGGAACCCTTGGTTCCCAATTCTGCTCAATTTTGGAAGAAAGCAGGACTTATGGTGAAGGTCTTCACAAATCTTATCTCACCCACTAACAGATTCCAAAATGGCTTCATCTGAAGGAAGAACCATGTCTAAGTAGTCGTATGAATATAAAGAGTTCTCCTCCCATGCGGGCAGATAAGTTGCTTCTGACGCCTCTCGGACTGTAGAAGGAGTCGCGATAGAATCAGCAGTGGTGTTAACAATAGCTTGATAAGACACTTCCACTATAGATAAGGGAACTTGAGTTTGATGATGGGAAGGAAGGACCCAAGGATCAGTTACATCGACAACCATTGCGATAGAATTCCCTACACTTGTAGAACCTAGATAGTTAATAGGGGTTGGGATATCAAATGTTCCCATCAAAGATGCATTCATTCCAACCCCCAAGCTCTCCTTAGCTGGTTTGGTATGATCAATCAAAGGTACTGTGGACTCATTAGTATCCAAACGGCCCTTTCGAGTGAAACTAAGTTAGTCAATAGTAACCAACTTCCCTTCAGGTGGAAACACTATCGCTCGAAGAACAACTGAGGTGATCCCACACATGGCGTAATTCCAACTTATCCCTAACAACAAGTTATAATACAATGGGGAATCAATCAATTGTACCTCAACAACCACTAATTTCCCTTCTAACTTTATCTCAAAATCCGGTAGGATACCATGCAGACGTAAATACCTTTCGTCAAAAGCAGTAAGTAGAGTGTTTGATGGAACTAGCTTCGGGGAACCTAAGCCTTTCCAACAAGACATTGAAATTATGTACGTGGAAGCACCTTCGTCAACAACTGTATGTACGATGTTTTTTCCTCCATGGACTACATCAATTGACAAAGCAACATGATACGACAGGCGGATCTTAACATCTGAAAGATTAAACTTCTCCAGCAGGCTCGATGAATCCATGCTGCCTAAGGCTGCTAAGAGGGCATCTCGCTGAGCAGGACAAATCTGCAACACCTCCAATGCTGATATCACACAAGGAGTTTGAGCCAAATATTCAACTATGGAATAGTTAGAATAAGCCCTAGCGTTAGGATTATGGAATTCTTTCTTAAAGACACCTTTGAGTATCTTAGGCATTGGATCAACTGGTTTTTCAATCACGAGAGTGTTAGAAGTTTCACTAGTAGACTTACCCTTCTCTGGAGCTTCCGATTGATAATTCTTGTTTCTTGTTTGGATCAAGGTGCTAGATTGTATCATATTGATATATTTTTTATTAGGAGGAGCACGAGAAGCACCCCTGGATACATTAGAAACAAAAGTCCCGTTCTATCCTTGGGGAAAAGGATCCTTCAGGACAACCTGTTGTTGATTCTTCATCGACTTCTGAGCTTGTTTCATAAGAGGGAATTGATGAATCATGTGGTATCCTTGGCACAACTTACAATGAAAATTAACATTTTTCTTATCTTTTTTACCCCCATCAACATTATTTGTGGGTTTCTGCTTGTTTTGATTACCCTCACCCTTCTTTCCTTTCTTATTTTTCCCACCGGGCTGCTAATTTCCCTTTTAATAATACTGTGCAAAAACATATGCACTTTGAGGTGAGGGGGTGGTAACATTTTCTGCCTCAGCTGAAAATTGCTTCACTAACAACTCATGGAGTTGGTTAGCGAGTGATTCTACTGTGGGAGAACTGACTGGACCAACCACACCATTAGCATGGGGTCCAGGCTTGGGTTTCTCTTTATTATTGGAAGACCTCGGCACCTCAGGTATGATTTCATACAAAATCCCAGACTGAGCATATATCAAGTCTAACTATTGGGCCCTGAGGATAGCCTCTTCTTCTATGGTCACCCCTGAAGTGGATATATCTTTAGAAATATAAGGTAGTAACGATTTTAAGAACCACTCTAATAAAAACTAGGGAGGTATAGTGGCTTTAATAAGCCTCTTTCAGCTTCGCCACTCTTGGATGTGATATGAGATATGTGTGGCCTTCTTTTGCCGAAACGTTGACAACAAGTATGTGCCAACCTCCTACCAGACAATAAGTTGAAAGTGATTGAGGAACATAGCTCCTAAATCCAAAAAACTGTCATATGCAGCAGAGGGAAGTTCTATGTACCATTTTGCTACAACATGAGTCAAGTTTATTTGGAAAAGCCTCAACCGAACGGAGTCATCGTTTAGTGAGTTCGAAGAGCACCAAAGGTGGAAAGTGGTTATGTACGCACCCGGATCTTCACCAGCGTTTCCTTCAAACTTAGGAATTTCTGAAGGTAAATTAATAGGTACATGTGGCCATGTTTCACTATGTCGCATGGGGTCATTCATTAACTTTGACAAATCTGGCAAGTTTAAAGTTGCAAGGAAAGGAAGCTTTGGCCTAACCGAGGTTTGAAAATAAGGAGTTTCACTAGTATAAAATGAGAAATTAATGACTAAAAATAGACTAAAATCCGGCTATAAACGACTAATTTTGAGTCAGCGACTAATAGTAGCTAATTTCCAATATCTTATAGCTTGAATAACTTAGTCGTATTTCACTTAGTAATTAATAGCTTGACTTATTAGTCATTGACAGTCAATGATTTAGTCACAGATTTAGTCACGGATTTAGTCACTGATTGCAGCAATTAATGACTAAATATATGACTAAATAAACTACTAGATGATAACATATTAATGACTAGGATAAATACAACTAGATACAGAAAATTAGCTACTAATAGTCATATATATGAGCATTTGGTCGTTTCATAGTCACAAATTATGATAGGGTACGGAGGAATCGAACCACCAACCTCCTGCCTATAATTAGGCACATGCTCTACCATTGAGCTAGCACCCTTTAAGAAGTTGTTATTACTTGATAATGATGATATTCAAACAATTTTTGCATCATTCAAGCATACAAAGTAAATATTATCAAGTTACTATAGATCCATAATGGCTTACCCTGTACTAGTCCTTCAAGTCATTTTTCCACTTAATAAATGCATTTGAAAGACTTGAAGGACTATTACAAGGTAATCCATTATGTATATATAGTAACTTCATTATCATTATTTTTTTATGTTAATTCATCACATTCTACACAAACAAATATTTTCAATGATAACCAATCTAAGCATTAGTGTGTTCGACAATCCAATCTCCCCTTTGAGTAAACAATTTAATTTCATTGTTATAGCTACTCTCCATGTAATGATCAAGTTTTTAAACTTCCAAGTTGTCCCCAACAATGTATTTCAACCAAAATCCAACATATACAAAAATTATATAAGAATAATCACATAAAATATTGGCATGCTTTTGTTATTTAAGTGCCATTCTAAGTAATATTTCTTAAAATCAAATGATACTAATAGAAGTATTTTCAAATCCAACATATATAACAAAATTTTTTAGAAGAAATACTTCAAAGAAGACAAGGGGAAGATATTGGAATTCTTGTACTATTTCAATGCCACTATAAGCAAGATTTCTTGCAATGTTGCAATGAAAGGATATGAATACGATTGATTTCATCTCACAACCAAAAACATTTTCATAATATCATAACCATTAATGTTATGAAATTTTTGTGGGGAGTGATTTTCCCATATAAAGGGATTGATGTCACAATGATATATAGGAAGAAAGGTAAGTACACCCAAGGTCAAGAGATTCCATGCCCAAAAATGTCTTGAATTAACCCCACAACCATTTCCCACCCAAAGTTATGTTGGAAAAGGAAATGCACCATACATAAGGCAAACACAGGAGCTCCATAGATTGCTTTCAGAGACCCCATAAAAAATGGTGCTTACAAAGAACTAGTCTGGGTGATCTCCAATCATAATCAAAATTTTTCTAACCTCTGTTTTTTATCCTAGCAGTATTGTCTTTTAGTTAAGTTTCCCAAAATCCCAATGGGTTAGCTCAATGGGTTTGAATCGACCCATTTCAAGGCATAGATTGCAGATTGTGTTTAGAGACTATCAAAATTAAGCTTCTAAACCAATACTCTAGCCAGTCTCCAATCATAATCAAACATTTTATATGCCATAGTCTTCTTATCCTAGAATTATTGTCTTTTAGGTAAGTTACCTAAAAGCCTAATGGGTTATCTCCATTGGTTTGAACTAACTAGCTTCAGGGAAGAGGTCGTTGAGATGTCATGGCCTCATGTCCGGTAGAGTACCTTTGGATTAGGAGCACATGTTGTACTCAAATGGTATTTACCCAAGGTCCTAGAATCCATTCAAGGAATGTGAGGAATTTCCTAGAGGGTTTCCCCAAGGACATTTTCCATAGAAAAAATAAAGCAAGTTACCCAAAAA
Organism: Pseudotsuga menziesii; assembly: GCA_001517045.1. NCBI lineage: Eukaryota > Viridiplantae > Streptophyta > Pinopsida > Pinales > Pinaceae > Pseudotsuga > Pseudotsuga menziesii. The sequence goes on along the minus strand of LPNX010551232.1, from coordinate 291,587 downwards.
AATATATCAAAAAGAGAGGGGGCAAGAAGAAGAATAAAAACAATAATAGATAGTAGATTGTAATGAGAGTAATAAACCATTTCTAGATGAACTCATCAAACTAACAGGAGCAATTCAATGTTAAAAATAAAATACATTCACAAAATGCATCCATAAAAGAATCAACTAATCATGAAAAAAGGCATTAAATAAGTTAATAGAACAAAATAGAATACAATTTTTTTACTTGCGTTTTGAAAGATCCTTCTCAATGCGTTTGATATGAATTGCTGAAGGAAACTCCATAAATGGATTTGTGGTTATTACAACAAGTTTATCCCCTTCTACAAGTTCCACTACTCTAGTTGGGGATTCAAAGTTAAAAGAAAACAATTGAGTTCATGTCTCCACATTCCATAACTTGATAGTTTGATCTGCATTGCTCGTTATTAAACATGTAGAATCCCCTACATCATGTACCAGCAAAAATATCATTTAGTTTCAATATTCCAAAAGCCTTGAATCATGGGAATTCAAACATTCATATAAATAGAAAAAAATTAAACAATACCCAAAATTATTAAGAAGGCACAAGGCTCCATAAAATCATTAACACTATTAATATTGCATGGGTACATAAGGTGTAGGTATAGGTACCGTAAGGATGAAAAATTTTGGAACTGTAGGTAGGAGAGCACATTGTGTTTTCTTTATAAAAGAGGAAGTCGTCAATATGAAAATACAACAAGTACAAGTACATCCTGGGGGAGTGAGGGGGCTATCGAAGTACCCATCCTTCAGCCAATATCTACAGTATAAATTTTAAAAAATATGTCTTGTGGGTTTTCCATTCCTATACTTTTGACATCTTCAAAGTTTTAGACTTAGGTCAAATTCATCTATTCCTAATCATAAATATAGAATGAGCATTCAAATCTTCCATGCAACAACTTTCAGAATGACTTAACATGTTGACCATATAAACAATAAATTGACAATCTCGTGACAAAAATTTAATCAAAATCCTTGGTAAAGCTAGAAAAGATTAATATTATCATGCTCAGTTTCCCATTGTTTGTTGAAGAGTTTCAAGAATAAAAACCCAAAACATTTTGCATCTCTACTGAACACCTTACCAACCATTCTTACAAGCCAATATCAACTAATAGAGAGTATAACGACAATGTCATTAAGACATGAAATTTTAAGCAACATCTATGTATTTGAACAAATATATCCCATAGTTTTCAAACAATATATTTCCATAATTTAGACACATAATACAATCTTGATGATTGTTTATTACAAAAACTGAATGATTCTATCCCCAGTATCCCCTACATATATTTAAAATACATACCACTTCTTGCAGCTTCAATGGTGGGATGGCAAGTGCTCTCCACTAAGGGAAAAAATAATCAATAGACATAAATATAGGTTGTAGAAATTTGTTGAAGACAATAGGAAATCGTAGCTTGACATTTACCTGAAACAAAAGAAAATGTTTTGTGCCACATTTTCAAAATTCCTTGTACAAGATTAGATACATACTATGTGAAAATATTTACAAATGAGAGAGCTTGTCATACTGGAATAGTGTTATTTTTATATGAGAATTATAGAAATGCCACATCCCTACTAGCTCGTAGATTCACAACTTCAAGTGGACATTGCACCTGTACCAACAATATAAGTGGTTCATATTATTATATAGAAATGTCATTAAGACATGAAATTTTAAGCAATATCTGTGTATTTGAACAAATATGTCCAAGAGTTTTCAAAAAATATATTTCCATAATTTAGACACATAATACAACCTCGACGATTACTTATTACCAAAAGAAAATGATTCTATCCCCAGTATCCCCTGCATATATTGAAAATACATACCACTTATTGCATCTTCAATGGTGGGATGGCAAGTGCTCTCCACTGAGGGAAAAATTCATCAACATACATAGATATAGGTTGTAGAAATTTGTTGAAGACAACAGGAAACCGTCACTTGAAATTTACCTAAAACAAAAGAAAAATATTTTTTCCACATTTCCAAATTTCCTTGTGTAAGATTAGATACATACTATGTGAAAATATTTACAAATGAGAGAATTTGTCATACTGGAATAGTGTTATTTTTATAGGAGAAATCTAGAACTACCACATCCATGCTAGCTTGTATATTCACAACTTCAAGTGGACATTGCACCTGTGCCAACAATATAAGTGGTCCAAAAGAGAAATGTCCAAGGAAAATAGGGTTATTAACTTATTCTAGATTGAAAAAACTAGTCCATGGGGTTTCTTTGATAGTGCTAGTCAAGGAAACCCAGTGAGATGTGGTTATGGGTGTGTTCTTCTTACCTCATATGCTATCACTTAATTCCCTTTCAAACTTGGTCTAGGAATGCACTCAATCAACTGGGAAGAGCTGAAATATCTAGCTCCACCACTCAGAATTGCTTTGGAGAAGGGGGTGGAAGGTCTCCATGTCTTCAGGTCTTTTTGGATTCTCAGTTGAAGATTGACTGGGAAAAAGGAAAATCAGAAATGTGTAACTTATTCCTACATCTAGTTCTTAATCAAATCAATATCCTGATGGGTGGATTTTGTATTATACCTTTCGTCCATGTTTACAGGAAACACATCATGCAGGTAGATAGGATTTCAAAGAAAAAAATGAATTTTTTGAAGAAGTCTTGGTGCTGGTGGAAGATGGAGAGGATGGGAATCATCATCAAGGGTCAAGATCCCAAACCCTTCCTTATCTAGTCTTTATTTCCTTGTTTTTCAATGTGATTTCTGATGATTGGAACTAATGTTTCCTCCTGATGTTCCAGTTTATATCCCTGATGTGATAGACTATTTCCTTTTAATGGCTTTGACTCTCCAAGATATTTTTTGAATTTATGGAGTTTTACAGAGCCTCTTGGTAGGCATTTAAATTTTGATGCAATGAAGCTATTTGATTTTTGACAATATATAGGGAAGTGGTGACAGTTGTGATAGGTTTTCCTTGTTGTTTATGTGCCTCATAGCACTTGAAAATGTAACTTTCATTCTTCTTGAAATATAAAGGAACATTTTTTTCCTCGGAGAAAAGATAATAGCAATCTTACAAGTATCCAAATTGATTAAAAGCACGAAAAAAACTAAACCGTCATAAGGATTTAGATTAGTAACTTCTACTGGAATAATTCAACAATGAAAACATTGCTTTACCACAACCATAATATGCAAATACTATTATGGAGAGAAACTTCCTATGGCTTGGGGTGTACCACAACAGACAACTTTGACACTAGAAATCTATCTTTCCCAATATGAAAGAGAAACCAAGCATATAAAACTAAGGGATATCGAATCGTACCTTGTTCCAGATGGTTGAAGTAGATCCTTGTTGAGATTACCAATTCACACTTGTATTAGCAATTCTCTCTCAACAACAACATATAAGACAAGCATGCTCTACAATAGTGTGTGTGTTAGACCTACTCTAGTATATATATTCAATAATGCATAAACAATTAAACACATACATGGATTCAATATTCATATCCAATTGAACATAATTGGATAGGAAAATATATTTCTATTAATACAATCAGAGATTACAATAGTGACAACCTCTGTTGGCACGTCTACGAACCGGACAAACCGAGTCCTCCACCTGGGCCTTCATCACCTCAATCCTCCATCCCTTGATAGCAAGCTCATAAGAAAAGGAAAGCTTGGGAAGAACACAAAGTTCTCCAAAGGGACAAAGGGATGGAGACTCAAGTACAAGCAAACTATGGCCACAATGGAATATAGTTTCGTTGCTTTTCAATTCCTCCTCTTCAATGTATCCAAGGGGTTCCTTATATAGCACTCTAAGAGGGTAATGGAGGGTCGAATCCGAGTGATCTCAAGGCATATGGAAGGACAAGAGTCAGGATATTCGGACTCATATGAGGAAAATTCCAAAAATGATTGGGCTTATGCACACATCCCGATGTACGTGGGTTTGAGGTCAAAAGTCATGTGTACATGCGAGTATAGGTTTAAAAGTCGCATACAACAATAAACAGGGGTTTTTTAGGGATGATCTTGGAACATCCAAGGATAATATAAGTCCATGGGGTCTAAAGAGTATGCAGAGGGACAGGGAAGGCCATAAATATGTGATCAACCATGTGTGGTAAAATCATCTATAACAAATACTATCATCCAATTAGATCCAAATTTATATTAGATAGAGTCAGTCTTGTAAAACCTATTTTTAATAATAGTTCTAAAAAAGTAAACTTATTTGAAACAGACCTGCAATACAGAGGTGTGACCGATATGAATTCAAATTCTAATCCTTATATCAAAAATATGAATACCATTGGATCAATTCCTCTCTGTGTCATTTCAACCATTGCACCAATGGTCATTTCTGCCATCGTCACATCATGGGGACTTACACCCTATTCATGTCCCTCATTTGCAGATTTAGCAGTTTTTTCCTCTACAGCCCTTCGAGCTGCAACTTCTTGTCTTTCTCATTCTTCTTCCATTGAAACATGAAGAGCAAGAGCCAATTATGGGTCCAAATTAGGATCAACACCAAAATCAAAACTTCCCACACCTCCAGTGGTAGCTGTAGCTACAAATCCACTTCCAGCTTCTCCATCCCTTATAAAGATAGCAAAGCTGCAACCAAGAACTTCAAGTTATGACTTTAGTAGTATGACATTAAATGAGTAACGTATTATAGTCTTCCACTCCAAAGTATATGAAAAAATATTATGTACCTGATATGGACATTTGTGAGAACATTTGGGCCTATAGGCACATGAACAATATGACAATTCTCATTACTATTCATGGATGCCAAAAGGAAATCCAACTTCTTTGATTTGCCATCATCATCTTCCCCAAAATCCACAATATGAAGCACTACATTATTTTTCTTCAACTTCTTTCCAATCACCTCAAGAATCCTTTTATCAGACTTAATATGGATGAAACAAACAAGGAAATGTTGAGAAAGTTTAAAAAAATATTGTTTACAAAAATGAAATTAGTAAATATTTAATTGCAAGAACCTTCCAGTAAAAACGATCATACGATGTTGATGTTTTTTGTTTTGACGATGTTTAAGAGCCAATTGTGCAATCTAAACACTAGATGTCAAATTCATTTCTTCCCCAACTTCCAAAACTGCAGGGTAAGAGTAAGGGAAATAAACAAATCTATTATAAAGCAAAAGAAAGATAAATGCATGAGAAAATAGTTAGCAAGCAGGTTAGAAACTTAGCATTGAACAACATAAAAAGAACTAAAAATGGGGACTATAATATCACTAATATACTATATAATAATATAACATAATACACATATGGATTGGTGAATGATGGTGTCTCTAAGCATTTGGATAGGTTTTTTAAGATGAACCTTATGAGGGAAGTGGATAGATCAAGAAACATCTCAGTCAATTTGGAGTGACATAAATTGGAGACTAAATATACAAACAAATATTCAATTTCTTTATAAATCTAGCCTGACATAAATTTGTCAAAAATGAATTTTCTAACATAAAAAGCACTAGAAATATCATAGTGCTAACAAAAGATAATTTAAATAGACGAAGTATTTTTTGTGCTCATCAATAGTCCACAAGATAAAATAGAAGGTAGCTACAAACGTAAAGTGAAACACAAGATGCCATTTTGCATGAATAAATGTGCCTCCACAACTCATTCTTCAACAAGAAATAATGGTCAAGTCTGAACTATAAACATATATTCTATTACCTACCTCCCTATGGACAATCGTGCTGATTTCAAATTTCAATCTGGGGTCATTTAGTTCCTCAACATGATTCCTTTGAAAACCCATGTATAAATTACTAATAGAATGTCAACACTCAATATCTATCTATTCTTTAAAACAATATTAAAAATTTCAGCAATTCTCGATGCACAATAGGTAAGGTTTTTAGCGTCATAGATATTCTTCGCAAAAAAAATCAGTGCTTAGTGACATGTACAAACCTAAGAGACAATTCTCTTTGTTAGCATAGAAATTTTTCATCGCCATCAATTAAATGCATAAACTTGACTCTTCGAATAAATTTATGAGGAGAATCCTAACCTTAATTCAAGAATGAGCCGCAAAAGACCTGAAGGATATTTAATTTTCCAGTCACAAAAAATGCTCCAAATTGACTGAGATGTTTCTTGACATTGTTGATCCATAACAATGTTTGTATATGTTATAACTCCAAATAAACTGAAGGGTGCACCCATACTTGCTACTGCTAGAAGATTCCTTCCTAAATATGTGTTGCAGCTGCAACAATTTCCCCAAAATTTTTAATTTTAGGTCCCCCCCCCTCTTTTTATTTGTTTTTCTTAAAATTAGCTAAGGAGTATTTTATTATTGCCAAAGTTTCCCTGAGTTCAGAAATTTCTTTTAGAAACTTGGTCTTTTTCGTTTTTCTGTATCGGATGATTTGTCAACTATTCTTCCGATTTCGGAAGCATAGTGGACTATCCTTTTGACGTTGTGGAAACAGAATCATCTAGCTTTCCGAGTTCCTTTGGAATCCCTCATTGATACATCGAAGTTAGTTCTGCTTTATCCTCGGTTTTTGTTTGCCGAAGTTTCGGCTCCTTAGTACTAGACTTTTCCGATTAACTGTTTTTCCTTCAACTTTTTGTTTCCGATATCCAATTTATTTTCCCCGCTGTCAAGTTGATTGACTGGAGAAAGCCAGAGTTATAATGATTATCTCACCCGGCGTTACGGAGGACTAGTCCTGAAGTGATCTAAAAGCCTTACCTTCCCTTTTCTGATTCCAAAGAACATAACGTTGCTGATCTCCGATACCTGTTCCCAAAGTAAAGCCCGTGATGGTAGAACAGTCCATAGCCGACGTTGCACAGGGTTATCAGCTTTTGGTTCCGAGCATAGTAATTAGTGGTTTCAACGTCTGAGAATAGTGAGTAATGTCGGGTTTGTAGTCTTTTTTTCACCCGCTATTGTGGATAACCTCCAGCCTTCTTTTTCGATGGTTTTATTATTTGTCCGCCGATGGTTTCCCACCCGGTCATATGTATATATATATATGTTTCCATATGATTTATCATTTTCCTTATGACTTGCCATATTGCACTGTCGAAACCGTCTAGAGTCATGCGCACGTAGCCGTCAAGACCTTGTTCACTCTGCTCTGCACCCGTGGAGTTTTCATCTTGTCCAGTCATTCACATCGCTATTGACAGGTAGGTTTACTCGTAGCCTTGTTACTTTGGGTATTGTTGGTTGATTTTGAGCCGTTAGTGCATTGGAGGTTAGGTTTCCGCAGGTTAGGTTTTCCGCATAGGGGGTTAGGATTTTTTTCCTTCTTACAGTGGTCTTGTGGATATTTTACATCACTGAGGAGCTTAGCCCATTGTTTGAGTTCTCATTTCATGGGAGTTGAGTTTGTCTTCCGGCGAAGCGTTATTTTTGTGCCTGCGTTTCTTGTGCGAGTTGTTAGGGCATGGTGTAGACAAGTGTTTCGCTGTCTGCACCACCTTATTCTTGGTCTTTTCATGATCGGTCGGGGGGTTAAGAAGCTATTTTTCTTTCAGTGACAGTTTCTCGTGGGATTCAGGACGGCGCTTAGTTGATTAGGGGTTTTTTCTAAGCTGTTTTCACGCAGGGTTTTAGGAGGTTCATTAATAGAGCAGTTTGAGTACTTTTGAGAGTGATTGTGAGCTTTAGCAGTGGAGTGAGTTTGATGAGGAGTGCCTATACGAATTGAAGGAGAATTTCTAGATTGGGATTTTGAGATAGTGAAGCTTAGGCGGATTTAGGAAGCAACATTAGTATAGGGTTTTCTTGTAAATCAGTCATTCATAAAGATTGTTTTTAACCTAATTTAACAGCATGCATGTCGAAGAGGTGAATAGATTTGTATATTTTTTTGTGTATTGCTATAAGCACTTGCTAGAGCTCAGTTAGCCTGAAACATGTTGTTTGACTGTTACAGGTTGATTGATATAACAACAACATGCCAAAGAGACAAAAGAAAAAAGCTCAGGTGGTTGAAGAGGAGTCGAGGTAGAAATAATAACCAAGGTAGAGTTCATCTATGAAGACACCAAAGCCACCACTAGAGTTGAACCAGATTACAGATGGGGAGAAATATTCAGAATGATCTCAAACCAGAATGTACCTAATGCTGGGTTTGAAGAATTGACGATTTATGCTGACATTGAAAAGTCAGCTTTGATGAAAGTAGCTACTAGGCCCGCATTGTTTCCCTGCTCAGAAGTAATAGGTTGGATTCTTCCCAGGGTAGATGTGATGAAAATGATCTTAGAAAACACTACAAAGAAAGGCTATGCTGCATACAGCCCTGCCTATGTGTCTATGGCATACCATCTACCTTCACCACCGGTCTATCTAACGGAAAGTTGGCTAAAGGAGGCAGGTCTGGACCTGGTAGAGATGGTAAAGAGGATGATGATCCCAGGGAATAATTTCAGTACCAGACCTTCGGGAGAATATGATACCTCAACTCTCTATGCTCCTTACAGATTTATTGCTTTGATGCTTAACAAGATTTTTGGTCGAGCAAATGGAAAAAATTTCAAGATAGGTTGGATACCGATTATATTTTTCGTTGCTACACAAGGAAATATCTTCGACTGGGCCAGTATAGCGTCAGACATCCTTTCAGCATGTATAAGTGCAGTCTTGGGAGGAGTATCTCAGAAGAAAACTGAATTCTATATGAGTTATATTCTACTTGATTGCATATCGTGCACCCAGGCTTTCCCTGCTTTGAAATGCAATTGGGAGAAGGAAAGAACCCCAGTATACACAGCTTATAAATTGTTTTGGGCACATAAGTATTATAGTTATTATAGGGAGATTTGTGAGAATTTCATTATGCCCCTATATACTCTAATTTTCCTCACTAAAAGTAAGTGCATGTCCGAAGAAGCATTTAAGGTCATACAAGAGTTTGAGGATTGTTATTTAATAGAGGATGGATTGTATGTGAGGATGTATGGTGGCTCTAGAGCTCCTTCTTTGCTGCCAAAATATGCTACAAATTATGTCCTCCACAAGGAGGCCGTCAGGAAGTTTTACATTGATGAAGTAGGAATTTTTTTTTTGAACATAAGAAGGCAGTGTACCCTGCAGTACCTTTTTTCATTGGAAGCTATAAGTTTTCAAGGGTAAAGCAGGCAGTAGATTTTGTTAAAGAACTAGAATATTTTTGCTTTGGAGAAATGAATTTTCATAGAAATGATTCCCATAACAAAGTAGCTAACTATTGCAAAGAAGATGGAATCCATTTTGAGTACACTAACTTCTGGGACAAAGATGAGGAGACATTCTGCAATGCAAAGAACATAACAACCCTCAAGAAAAGGTTCAAGCAAAAGATAACAACTGTGGGTGGAAAAGGAAAGAATTCAGAAAAAGCTAAGAATCTATAAGAAGAAGAGGCCAAGAAAGCAGAAGAAGATGCTAGCAGATTGGTACAGGAAGCATAAAATTGGTTAAGAACTGAAGAAGAAGAAAAGAAACAAGCTATTGAAGAAGTAGCTAGGAAGGAAGAAGAAGAAAGGAAAAGAAAAGAAGAAGCTGAAATAAATAAGAAACATGCAAAAAGTGAGGGCTTCAGGCTAACAGAATCCCAAAAGGAGAAGCATCCCTCAAAGCAAGTTGATGTACAAGAAGTTCAAGATCCTACAAATCAAGAACAAGGATGGTCCGATCTTGATCCCTTGGAGCCTGCTATCCCTTCTGGGATTACGTCAGGAGAAGTTTCAATTTCTGAATTTGATTTGATTCCTTTCATGCCTATTGAAGGAGAGGAAGTACTTGATTTTAATACCACATTCTATGACAAATAAAAGAAAAGGATTGTCAAGAGGACCGAGAAAAAGGAGGAAATCTAAGGAAGATGGTGACAGACAAGACAGTAGTACATGGTACTCATAAGGATCCATGGTTGATAGCAAGAGCTGGGGTAGCTTTAACCTTAGCAACCGAAGACAACATAGACAGAATCATGACGGATCTGGAGCAGTCACGGAAGAATATAGCCTAGCTGAAGGAAACCTTAAAGAAGGAAAGGGATGAAAGCTAGAAGCTAAAGAGAAAATATGAAGACATGATATGTGAAGTTAAGGTTTCAAGGATAGAATGTCAAACTCTGCAAGTAGATAAGGATGCTTTAGCAATATCTACATAAAATACAAAGAAGATTTCTCTAGTTACCTTGGTAGAGTTACAAAAGCTACAGTTGGAGCATCATATTTTAAAGACTGAAAAGGATAATCTTCAGCTATCATGTGGAAATTTATATGAAGAAAAGAATAAGTTGGAGAGAAAGGTTACTGAGCTGGAAATAGAGAAGGTTACTACATAATAAAAGGCGAAGCAATATCCGATGCAGATAGCAGCTTTAGAAGAACAGAAAAATTCATTGACCGCATCACTAAAGGGTGCTATGGAGCAGAAAGCTGTCATCCGACCCTTAAAGGAGCATGTTCTGATTTTTAGGAAAATTATCCATCAAATACAAATATAGATAGAAGATGAAAGATGCAAAGTTTTGCAGATAGACACCAGGATGGAAGAGATTGTAAATACCACTTCATATTTCCTGGATAGGACTCAGGATATATTGGAAATTCTAAAGGGAATAATGGTTTGGGTAGAAACCAATAAAGAATCTCCCACAGACCTAGTCGTTAAATATCAACAAACATTGAATCAAGAATATGAGTTAATGGAATTCTCTATTAATGTCACAGAGGAATTTAAAAAGACATTAAAGAAGACAAAGACTGCTTGTGCCGAATTTTGTAGGAGAGTGATCTTCACATATAATCGGTGTCAGATTCTGTTGAGAAAATATTGGAGGTGCTACCTGAACATGAGCTATTTCTAAACCATTTATAGGACAGATACAATGAAGATGAACAAGAAATTCAGAAGGTCAAGGACTTGGATGAATGGATATTGAAAAAAGCAGTAGCACATGTAGCCATGAGCATACACTTATTAGAGGACTAGCTGCACCTGATTCCTACTAGAATAGAGGGTGTGAAGACCCAAGCTACTAAGTATGAGATTAAAATTAGATTCCTTGAGCCTTCTAGGTTTGAAAGCATGGCAGTAGATCCTAATGCATGGAAAAAGTTCACCAACGAGCAAGTTGGGCCTTCTTCATAAAATGTTTTGGGAATATTGATTAAAAATGCAATATATTGTATTAGTTTTGTGCACAAGCTACAGGACAAAATTTTGGAAAAGAAAGGTTGGGGAAGCTTAAGAGGCAATAGGGGCAGCCCAAGAGTTTTTTTATTTTTGTATAAGTATAGGAGAGTTTTAGATAGTAAAGGACCTTGTTTCCAGCCTATCTTGAGGAAGTTTATTGTAAGAAGAACTAATTCATTTTACAATAAAGAGTTATATTTTCTGCTGGAGAAAGTTTTGTGGATTTTCAAATGTTTTCTATGTGCTGGTTGGATATGAACTATTTCTTTTTCAATTTGTTTCCATGAACTGTGAGGTCATTCTAGCCTATTGAATTCTTTCATGTTATGAATGTGCTCCTGTTTATTTTGTGAAATTTCTACATTGACTAATGAATGTTTTAATTAACAATAAGCTATCTGGTTGTTTATCTTTCCATTGGTATTCATGTGTTCAGAAGTGTTAACAACTATCTGTGATTTTCTTTATGCATGCAATACAATACATTACTCACCATTAATTACATTTTTTCTCCCTAAGGATAGGTTAGTGAGTCTTAGTTAGTTTCTTTATGTTTGTGATTTAGAGGCAAGAGAGGTAAGATGGGAGGTAAGAACCTACGTATCACATTTTGACCCTCCTCGTTATCTCTATCATCTGTATTTAGTTAGGCACTTGCACATCATACTTAAACATTAAAAAACTAAAAAAATATACACGATGGATCAGGCCATAACTGATAAGGCACTTAAATCATTACTTGACCTACGGTAGCCAAACCGTAAACCGAATGGATTCCCCATACCAAATAATAAGGAGCTAATTAGGAACGTTTATTGGGGAGAATCCCTACTGTTGTTACCTGCGATTTTCCAAGCTCCAACAATATGCTACAGGAGACACATAAATGCATAATACAGTCCTTCAAAGGTGAAGAATACGATGAGAAAGCTTCAAACAGGTGGCAGTCTACCCTAACCAGCAATGGAACCCTCTTTAAAGTTATAAAATCCAAACTAGTGTAAGGAATTTCTCCAACAGTAAATGGGACATTTTACAGGTCCATGCTTTAAATATCTATGTATTGACCTCTGAGCATGTTTTCCTACCTCAGCAACCGATCTGAATGCCCAAATTAGTGAGTCCTTTCCTTCATTTCATTGATCATCCAATTGTTTGGTACTTGTTACTAGGGATTCCCTTACAGGAAATGCATTCAGAATGTGACAAAATCTGAGGATGCTACTACTGTTATGAAACTCAATACATACTGCAGACCTGGCATGAAGATATAAAATAGTTTTCAGAATTTATTACTTATCGTTAATTCATCTGAGAGGATAGACACACTCTTGTGATGAAGCATGGACAACCCCAAAATAATCTCAGAACAAAACCAGAATTTCCCTCTTCTTCTACTACTCATTTTGGGTTCCAAAATAACAAGGATGAGGCTCCCAAATTTCTCCATTAATTCCCATGTCCTTTTCCTTTCTATCCTCAAGAGAGATTGATCAATTACATTACAATAGTTAGGGAACTACAGTGCTAGCTTTATCCATGGTCAGTGTTCAACTAATATCATGAGGGCCCATCAATATTAGGACATCAAGAAATTGTGCCACCTAATCATCTAGGGCATCCTTACCCAAGAAGAATCATTCTAGCATTATGAAATCCACAACATCCAACCTTCATGAACACACCACCCCATTGAAATCATGATGAAGATCACAAATGGACACCCATGCAAAATGGAAGGTAACAAAGGGAACAGTGAGTGAAGGAACACCACTAGTCATCTTGGGAGGCACATAGGAATTACATAGACAATGGGGCGATGTATGCATGCATGTGCCAACTATTAATTCTGTCACAACAATATTGAGACAAAACACATACTCACAAGAGATTCAAGACAAATTATACATGAAATGATGTAACGGTACTGCAATAGGAGGTTGCATCTTTGTATAATCAATAATAGAATGAATAATACAATACAATGTCATGCATAATGCATGAATGCCAAGCCAATTTGAATTCACTAGGAGGTCATTCGAATTGCATGGATGGGTGTAGCTTAACTGAATGTCATCAACACTAGACAAACTTAGTTAACCACTAATATGGCCATGATTGACTCACATTGAGTCCTAACTAAATCGGAGTGTAATAGATGGTTGAGTCTAACTGACTGTAACTCAGACACATGTCACTGCATGCCAAATAGTAGGTGGTAGTGCATCACTAACTCCAAGTAGCTCTGATGAAGTAAACTAAAGTGATATTGGTCATAAGAAGTGTTTGGAGGCACATCAGTTCACTCCAGTTCATCCCAATCAGCCCAAAATAGATAATTGCATGATGGAGGTGCCTTTACAACCCAGCTTAACTGATTTTTAGGTGAAACAACAATCAGTTAGCAATTAGGTGCACTAATGACACTCAGATCACCCCAGATTTGCTCCCTATTTGAAGGAGGAAGCCCAGTTATCATCCTCGATTGAAGGAGAAGGCTTAGTTGGCCTCCTTGATTGAAGGAAGGCATGTGTGTGCTTATACTGATGTCATGGTGTGCTCATCTGATGCCAATTAGGTCAATTAAACTTAGGATAGTGGGTAACTAGGACAAAATTGACCAAATAAAGTGTGTAAGTTGGATAATGACTCCAACACCCCCCCTTAAGCTATACTCAGGAGGAGTAAAAATAAAAATCATGAAATGCTAGGGCCCCGACAAAAAATTCCATAGGTCACCTTGTACAAAAATGTAACTCTAACAATGCTCAAAACGAAATCTAAGTGAGGAAAGATGGAAAACCCAGTGGGAAACCCCCCCCCCCTCAAGTTGAACACTGAAGAAGTAATTTGATCACCCTGATGAACTCACCCCCAACAATGAACGAAGGTAAGTGAAATTTTTCTTATAAAAGCTCTTGGTGAAGATGTCTGTGATCTACTCATCTGAAGGGCAGTATTGCAAACAATGGTCCTATCATGCACCAACTCCCTGATGTAGTGCATGTGTATCTCAACATGTTTGGTCCTCTACCTGGTAACTAGATATGTGGAGATATTAATAGCACTTTGATTGTCACAAAATATGACTATGGACAAAGTACTACCAATCTTAAACTCTGAAAGAATTCCTTGCAACCAAACATCTTGGATACAAGCATTCACTACTCCCCTGTACTTGGCCTCTGCTGAAGACAATGAAATGCCAAACTAAATTTTGCTAGACCAGAAAATGGGGCCACCACTAAAAATGAATACATACCCGAAAGTGGACTTCCTATCTATGGAATCTCCCGCCCAATCTGAGTCTGTATAACCAACCAACTCTAGCTCAGAATCTGCAGCATAGTGAATGTCGTAGGATCTTGTGCCCTGAATGTAATGAAGGATCCTCTTGGATGCCTTCCAATGAAGAACATGAGGCTGTTGCATGTATCTTGATACATCATTCATGACATAACAAATATCAGGCTGCAAATGTGTCAAGTAAGGAAAGCTACCAATTAGCTGGCGGTAGATAGTGCAATCCATGGGTGGAGTGTTTTTTCCCTCTTCAAGGCTGATCCCTGAGAGGGAAAGAAATGGGGAAGCCTTGAACTCAGCCATGTTCAAATTAATTAACAGGTATGAAATGTATTTAGACTGAGTTATCATTATCCCATAAAAGCCTTGGGAGATTTCAAGCCCCATAAATTGCTTCAAGAGCCCCAAATCGCTCATCTCATATGCATCATGAAGAGCAGTTTTTATGAAGGAAATGGAAGCAAGTGTGCTTCCTGTAATCAAAATATAATCAACATATAAAACAATGATAAGTAAATTACCATCAAACTTCTTTAGGTACACATTCGGATCTGATTTGCATCTTTGGAAGTTTTGTGAAAGAAGAAAGGCATCCATCTTGGCATACCATGATATTGGGGCCTATTTCAACCCATATAATAACTTCTACAATTTGAAGACCAAAGAAGGATCTAAAATGTAGCCCTCAAGATAATTCATGTATATCTCCTGATGAAGGTCTCCATGTAGAAAGGCACTCTTGACATCCATATGATGCACCTCCCAGTGCTTGGATGTCACAATGGCCAAAACTAAGCAGATGTAGTCCATATTTTCCACCAGTGCAAAGTGTGGAAATTGAACCCAAGTGATAGAAAAATTACACTTACAAAATTGCTAATCAAACATGCAAAATTACCATCAAAGGAGACTGAAATTGGAGCATAACACTAATCTGTATTGAATAAGTGTAAAATATCCAACCTTGTGAAGTCATAGGCTGCTGCAATATATAATTACATGAGAGATTTGAATGCATAAGGATGCCATCCGAAATAGTCAAAAAGTAGGCTTACTAAATCTAGTCAAATCCCCCATAGGTGCATAAAGCAGTTTCCAAATCCACTTAGAGGCTCACAAATTAGAAAATTCAAGTAGGAAAGATGATAAGGGATGGAAAGAAAGCTCATACATGCTTTTATTAGGAGAAAAGGATGGAGGATGATGTGGGTAAAAAACAAGTCAACTACACCTAGTCTTGCTTTCCATTTTGCCTTAATTCTCAATAAAATGGGCAGCTTTGCAAAAAAAGCAGATATGCGCTTTGGAGGAACTAGAATAAAGCAGACATGCTAAATATGGTTTAAATGATGTTTCCCAAGTGCTCCATGACTCAGTTTTAGCAAGTGTTGATTTCTATGACATGTAGAAGGAAACTAGCATAGAGTGGAATATAGGAGACTAGGTAAATAACACAACAATGATTTAATTAATGTCTAAGGTAGGTAACTATGGGTTGATTATTCTAACACCCCCCCTTAAGCCTGGATTTATGAGTAAATATTAGAAAACTATAGGGCCTAGCAACAAGGCTTAGTAACCCTTTACATACTGCATGTCCATTTAACCAAGGAAAGAGGCAAAAACCCAGTGGGAAAATCCTCCCTTAAACATCGACAGTATAACAAAATTTGAAAATCTTGTCATCAATCATGCTTCACAGCATGATCAGCAATCCCCAGTAGTGATTTGAGATTGCTGAATGTCTTCTCACAAAAACTTTGGTGAATATTTCTACTACTTGTTCTGAAGATGCACAGAAGAGTAGGTGAATAGTGCTATCGTGCACAAGCTGTCTGATGTAGTGCATATGGATCTCAATGTGTTTGATTATATGTCTCTAAACTAGATCATTGCAGATTCAAATGGTGCTCTGATTATCACAATAGATAATAGTTGAAAACTATGATTTGAAGCCACACTCACCAAGTATTCCCTGCAACCACAAACATTGAGTTGTTGCATTTACAACTCCTCTGTACTCTGCTTATGTAGATGAGAGTGCTATGGCACTCTAATTCTTGCTTGACCAGATGATTGGTCCTTCTGCAAGCATGAACACATATCCTGATGTTGAATTTCGATATGTGTTGTCACCTTCCCAATCACTGTCAGTAAACCCAATCAAATCAATATCATATTTAGATTTGTAGAAGATCCCATGAGTTCTTGTTCCTTGAACAAAGTTAAGGATCCTTTTGGCTACTCTCCAATGAATCTCATGAGGTTGATCCATGTATCTTGAAGACACACTAATTGCATACGATAGATCAGGTCGAGTGTGTGTAAGATAAATAAAACACCCAATTAACTACCTATACAATGTATTATTTACCATAGGAGACGAACCTGCTTCTTCAAGCTTAACTCCTGAAAGGAAGGGAGTCTTGCTTGGCTTGCAATATTTCAAGTTGAACTTGTTCAACAAATCTAAGGCATAATTGGACTGATGTACTTTGATTCCATGTTGTTATTGAGCAATTTTGAGACCCAAGAATTGGCTCAACAACCCCAAATCAGTCATAGAAAACGCATGGTTCATTGCATCCTTCAAAGAGACAATCTCTTTCTTTGAACTTCCTGTAATCAGAAGGTCATCCACATACAAGAAAATAATCATCAAAGAACCATGAATCAGCTTCAAATAAACATTAGGATCAGACTTGCATTGAACAAAACTCAATGACAGCAAAAATCCATCAATCTTGGCATACCAAGCCCTGGGGGATTGCTTGAGCCCATACAATGATTTCTTTAGCCTCCACACAAAAGATGGATTAGAAACAAACCATTGAGGTTGATGCATGTAAATATATTTATTGAGATCTCCATTTAGGAAAGCACACTTCACATCCATGTGATGTACCTCCCACTGCTTCGAAGCTGTAGTGGCTAAAGCTAGCCTAATGGAGTCCATCTTTTCCACTGGTGCAAAGGTTTCATTGTAGTCAATACCATGTACCTGTGAGTAGCCCTTAGCTACCAATATTTCCTTATATTTCAAAGGTGAACTTGTTGAGGCCTGGAAATTTGTAGGCAACAACAGAAAGGGATTCTCCCCAGTCAACGTTCCCAACTAGCCCGTGACTATTTGGTATGGGGAATCCGTCCGGTTTGCGGTGCGGCTACCGTAGGTCAAAGTAACAAAAACAAAGGTTTTACCGGTTGCGGCCCGGTCCACTGTGTATATTTTTGTATTTTTTGACTTAAGTATGATATGCATATGCCTAATTAACTATGCAGGGCGATAAGAATGCAAGGAGCATTCACAATGTGATGCGCAGGTTCTTACCTCTCGTCTTAGGTTCACAAGCATCTAAATCACATGTGCAGAAATAAAACTGTCTATCTATCTATCTATCTATCCTCGGTGAGCAAACTTTAACTTATTTATGAGTAATGTGAATTGTGCATGTATCATAAAGAGAAATTACAGATAGCTGATATTTCTTCCTACAACACATGAATGATTAAAGATATTTCAACAATCAGTTAGATAATTGTTTTATGAACAACATACATTACTCATGGTGGTAATTCCACAGAATGAACCAGAAATCATTTAAACAAGAACATAGGTTCTGAGAGTTAGAACGATCTCACGGTTAATAGACAAAAAGTTGGAAAAACAAAATAGTTCATCTTTCAGCCATCCACAGTATAACATTTGAAAATGCCACCCATATTCCTCCAATAGGAAAACAATACTTCTTTATTGCAAAGAGAAATAGATCTTCTTACAATATAGCTTTTCATGTCTAATTGGGAAAAATCCCTTTTTCCCTCTTAGTCTATTACATTTATACAAAAAAGGTGAGGCGGTTGGGCTGCCCCAATTGACCTTTGGAATTCCCAACTCTTCGTTTCCCAACGCCTGACTTTTCTCAAAGGTTTTTTACAAAATGTTACATATTACAAAAAATGACCAATCCTTTACGAGGAGGGTCCCACTTGGGCATCTAGAAATTTCTTCCATGCCGAAGCTTCAGCGGCAATGCCCTCAAATGTATAAGGCTCTAAAAATTGAATATTAATATCAAACTTAGCATCCTGGTTCTTTATAGCCTCAATCCTGGCTGCACTCAATCGAAGCTGATCCTCTAGAAGCTGCACGCTGATAGCTGAATGATATACTTCGCTCCTAAGGATCTGATCATCCAGTGCTTTAATCTGCTGTACTTTGGCCTCCTCCTCCTAGTATCTCTTTTGCAACATCTCTACAAAGGCGTTGTGATTCAGGAAAACCTCAAGCCTATGCTTGGCCTCTATCTATCACCGGTTGTAGGTAATAAGAAGCCTTCTGAAAAACTCGGTGCATGCTCCTTTCGTCTTCTTAACTGATTTTTTGAAATCCTCCGTGGTATTTATAGCAAATTCCAGCAAGTCATAATCCCTCTTGAGGGCCTGTGTATCCTTTGATGGCAGTTCTGTTGGAATTTCTTCCTTGTTTTCCATCCTTTCCATTCTTGCAGTTAGGACTTCAAGGATGTCCTGAGATCGATCTACAAAGTAAGAGGAGGTCTCCAGGATTTCCTCCAATCTTCTATCTACCTGCAGCACCTTGCACCTTTCTCCTTCTATAGCAGTCTGTAGCTGCAGCATCTTAGCCTTTTGGGCCAAGATATGCTTTTTGAATGGTTGGAGGCTAACCTGTTGCTCCCTTGCTTCCTCCAGAGCAGTTGTCAGAGAAGAAATTTGCTCTCGATGTTTCTCTTTCTGTTCTTGGGAGTGCATCTCACTAGCCTACAAGATAATCTTTTGCTGCTCTTCTAGCTCTTCTACTTTTCCCAGCAGTTGTTCCTTATCACTCCTTAGCTCTTGAAATTCTTTCTGCACTTTCTCCAGACCCTCCTGTGTGGTTTCCATAGCGTGTTTCTCTGCCTAGAGGAGCTGCAATTCAGCCTTAGAAGACTTCATTTTCATATGCATGTCTTCATACTTCCGCTTCAGCCTATTTCCCTCCTCTCTCTCTTTCCTCAAGGTGTCTTTCAATTGAGCAGAGGATTTCTTAGATAGTTCCAATTCTGTCATGATCCTACCCACATTATCCTCCGAATCTTGAATCAGTGATGCTCCGGCTGTAATGGTGAATATTGGATCCTAGTCTGTTCCCAACATAACAGGTGTCTCCGTTATCATTTTACCAGGCAGACCTTCTGTTTCAATTTTCCTTTCTGTTATTTTCATTATTCTCTTTGTTGCCCTATCATAATAAACAGTGTTGAAATCAGGGATTTCTTCACCCACCTTTTGTACAAAGGGGACCAGCTTGAGAGTGGGGACCATGGGTGTGCTGGCAATAGGTACTTGTGGGTCCTGAACCTCAGGGTTCTCCATGTCCTGGGTCTTCCCTACAGCTATTTCAGAAGCTGACTGCTCTGTCTATGTCAGCTTTAGCCATTCAGCTTCTTGCTTTTGGAGTTCCTCATCCAGCTTCCTTTTCTTTTCTTCTTCTTCTTTCTTAGCTGCTTCTTCTGCTTCCTGAGCAGCCTTCCTTTTTTCTTCTTCTTCTGTGTGTAGCCACCCTGCAGCTTCTTGTGCCAACCTCTGGGCTTCCTCATTTCTTCTCTTTTCTTCTTCCTCAGCCTTTGCTTGTTCGTCTCCCTTCCCACCTTTGGTGGTGATCTTCTTCTTGAACCTTCTTCTAAATGCTGTCATGTTTACTGCATTTCGGAAGATGGATTCTTCCCGATCCCAATGGTGGGCATACTCAAAATGCACATTGTTTGTTTTGCAGTGTTCAGCTACTTTACCATGAGTATCATTCCTATGGAAGGGCATCTCTCCAAAATGGAAACTTTTCAGCTCTTCTACAAATTCATCATCCTTTTTTACTCTGGTAAACTTGTAGCTTCCTAACCTGAAGGGAAAAGGAGGATAGGTGCTCTTCTTGTGCTCAAATAGAAATCTGCCTATTCCATCCAGGAACACTTGTCTGACTGCCTCCTTGTGAATAATGTAATCAGTTGCGTATTTGGGTAGCAGGGAAGGTGCTCTCGAACCTCCAAACATCCTGAAGTACAGGCCATTTTCAGTCAAATAGTAGTCTACATACTCCTCTATTATTTGCAGTGCCTCCTCTGACATACAATCACACTCCTTCAGGAAAATGAGTGTGTATAAGGGCATGATAAAGCGTTCACATACTTCTCGATAATGGCTGTGATATTTGTGTGCCCACGACGGTTTATTGGCAACATAGACAGGCATTCTTTCCCTATCCCAGATGCACCTGAGTCCAGGGAAAGGCTGATTACACAATATGCAATCGATGAGTATGGAACTCATATAGAACTCAGACCTCTTTTGGGCCACTCCTCCCAAAGCTGAGGCCAAGTAAGCTGAAAGACTATTTGATACAGGGCTATCCCAGTTGAAAATTGTCCCCTGGGTTGCAACATGAAAAATGATGGGTATCCACTCTAAATTGAAGAACCTACAATGTGCTCTTCCAAAAATCATGTTCAGCATTAAAGCTATGAACCTATAGGGGGGCCTTAAGGTTGTTGTATCGTAATCACCCGTCGGTCTGTATCTGTAATGTTTTCCCTGCAACAGCATCTTTTTAAGAGTCTCTACCAGGTCCATTCTAATGTTGTTTAGCCAATCATCAGATAAAAATACTTGGGCTTCTGGCAGGTGGTAAGCCAACGCTACATATCCAGGGCTATATGCAGCATAGCCCTGTCTTTCAACATTTTCCAGAACCATTGTTGTGACATATGCCTGGGGCAGAATCCAACCGATTACTTCAGAGCACGGGAACAACTTCGGTATGGTGGTGATCTTCATCAGTGAAGATCTTTCTATGTTGGCGTATATGGACTCTCTGTGGGTGATCAGTCTATATATTTCCCCCCACTGGTATTCAGGTTCAATACGAGAAATTCACTTAGTGTATTCATATATGTATTCAGTTTTAGTGACAACTTCTACTTCGGGCTCTTCCTCGACCACCGGGGTCTTCTTCTTTTGCCTCTTTGACATTGTGGATTCTTCCCGCCATAAAATTGTAACATTAAGCCATTTTGGCTGAGTGACAAACTTGAAGACATCAATGTGCAGTGTATTGTTTCCTCTATGTTTAACATGATAGCAGTCAGTCAATGAAGCAAATATATACATGTATATAAGCTGAAATGGCCTAACTATCAGAGCTATTGAAACAAAATGCACATTATTCAATGACTTTGTCTATATCTAGCATGATGGGAAATAGTTATATGCAGTAAACTGTACAAGCTACCACTGTTGTATGATATTAAACAATTCTATCAACCACATTTAGGACAGAAATAGATCTACATTAATATGCAACACATTTAGGCTTTCTATGCACGCCATGGTCATCTCACTGCGCGGGAAAGACAGTAGTAGCTACACAGGTTTTCAATGACACCTTAACAAAACCATGCCCATGCACTTATGGTCAATAAAATCAGAGCAGTGGAATACCCCTTTCAGTCGGCTAGGAAATCGACGCTGAGCTCAACGGGGTCACGCGGAAACGTATAGGTGAAAATGGCTGGGGTTTAAATGATGCAGGTAGCAAAAAATCGAGACCAACCATCCAAACCTAAAATAAAGGTCACGGCCAACCTATTCCAACCCACAATAGTATCATACAGGGTGGTTTGGTGCAGACAGCGTAACGGCCGTCTGCACCAAACCCCCTCACTCTCTACGCTTAGGGTCGCACGACAACGGCGGTGGGGAAAAAAAAAAACTATGCAGGTCAAAATGTCCCTCCCTGCGGACATCAATGACACCAAGAACCACAATATATACATGTGATTATGGGGAAAGAAACAGCCGCAACACCTAACCGTGGAAAACCAAAACCACCAAACGTTCAACGGAATGGGGAAAGGCAATAGAAGCCTACCTAGCACTGATGTGTATCTAGCGTGTATGGCGGGATGCAGATGGTCAGACTTCTACAGTTGCCACATGGATGCAGGTACCGGTAATGGGGTCCGAACAAACTCGAGCGATCGACAGCACGATAGCGACAGAGCATGACAGCTAAAAAATAACAATAGAATAATAGACCCATCTACCCCGTATATATAAGGTCAACACTCACGGCATATCGGATGGCGGACCACTTTTGGATCGGAAACTGAAAGCCAAATTTGTTCCGCAACGGCGAACGGCCAAAATGCTAAGCCATTCACATACCATACTTAGCGGAACCTCGGTAGACTATTCGTCGGGACCAAAGTGAAGCCGGAGCCGCAACGACGGAGCCGCGGAGGGTAAATCGATCCGCAACGGGTAAAATCTAAATCGGAAGCAAAACAACTCCACATCAAAAGGGCTGGTGCTTCTTTCATCCACAACGGTGGAACCGTAAAGCATACCACTGTCTGCAACATCGGGACTTGAATCGGAAGCGAAAACACTAAAGGCTCGGAGAGTTAAGAGCTTTGGCATCCGCAATGGCGGAGCCACAAAAGATGTGGCCTTCTGCAACGGCGGGAATTGAACGACTTAAACATCCCGAAACCAAAATCCTTCTGCAACTGCAACGGCAGAAGCCCCCCGACTTACGGGATCGGCAAAAACAACACAGGCAGGAAACGGAACATCGAAGCAATGATCGAGAGAGGAAGTGGTTTTTCGTTCGCAACATCGGAGAAAGAAATGACAAATCCTTCCGACATAAACCAAAATGGAACATTGAAGCAATGATCGAGAGAGGAAGTGGTTTTCCATCCACAACGGCGGAGAAAGAAATGACAAATCCTTCCGATATAAACCAAAATATTGGCCGATGTGAAAACCAACAGATCGGAAGACGAAAGTGTATTTCTTTTCGCAACGGCGGAAGACCAAAACAAAGATCCACCCGCAGCGGCGAGGCACTGACCAAAATAACTTCCAATTCAGGCATGCTTCAAATGCATTCAAAGGAAACAATAAAGCTTGATCAAACAGTGGATTACTTCAAGCATCAGAGGAGGAATAAAAAACAATTGGTAGCTCAATCCAGGCATTTAGAATTAACTCAAAGA
Organism: Pseudotsuga menziesii; assembly: GCA_001517045.1. Classification (NCBI taxonomy): domain Eukaryota; kingdom Viridiplantae; phylum Streptophyta; class Pinopsida; order Pinales; family Pinaceae; genus Pseudotsuga; species Pseudotsuga menziesii. Next base: position 267,990 of record LPNX010551232.1, on the reverse strand, counting down.
CAAAGAACTAATCGAAGCAAAGGAGGGTCCTAAATTTTTTTGGAATTTTGGGAATTTGTTGCAGCTACAACAGAACCATCAGCAGCAAACTTAGTTTTGAAAATCCACTTATATTGAACTAGCTTCCTCCCTGGGGGAAGATCAACCAGTTCCCAAGTGTTGTTCTTCTGGAGCGAGCTGAATTATTCTTTCATGGCTGTTTTCCATCTTGGTTCATGTGCTGCATCCTCATATGTCTGTGGGTCTAATTCAACCATCAGATAGCACTTCTCTACAAAGAAAGGGTCTTTCATACACAGGGCACTCTCAAACTGGGATCTAGTCCTCCTAGGGTCACTAGGATTTCCAGCTAGTTCCCCAGCTGCATGAATGGTCTTTTCTGCCCATTTTGGTTTTGTAGGACTGTCAGGATATGCAATTAAATCATCATTATCAGACATATCAGAATCAACAAACTCATTTGTCTCTCCACTTACATTCAATGTATCTGGTGGTGAAGAAGAATCTCCAACTTCAACTGCTACTAAAGGCTCTTCTTGGAACTAAACCCTCCTTTCAATGAAGGATTTGTTAGTGATAAATTTGATCAGCTTGTACCCTTTTGAATATTCATAATACCCAACAAATAGGAACTCTTGGCTTTGGGGCTGCAAATCCTTTCTCTTTTCAGTTGGAATTCTAGCCCAAGCCTTTGAGCCAAAAATCCTGAAATGGGTCACATCTGGCTTTTTCCCACTCCAAGCTTCAAAAGGAGTCAGACCATCAAGATTTTTATGAGGCACCCTATTTTGGATGTAGGATGCACAATTTATATCCTCGACCCAAAACTTTGGTGGCAAATTCTTAGCCTCCATCATGCAGGTCGCCATCTCCTTCAGTGATCTGTTCTTTCTCTTAGCAACACCATTTTGTTGTGGTGTGTAAGGGATTGAATGCTGCATATTTACAATATTGAATGAACTCAGACTTGACATACTCACCAGCATTGTCATATCTAAGGATCTTGAGTCTCCTCCTAGACTGGTTTTCAACCAAGGCCTTAAAGACTTTGAAGAGGTCAAAAACTTCATACTTATGCTTTAGGAAGTAAACCTAGCAATACCTGGAAAATTCATCTATGAAGGTCAGTGCATATTTGGATTGAATCATGGACATATGAGGAAATGGACCAGCAACATCACTGTGGATAAACTCAAGAGGTGCAGAGGTTCTCTCATGAATAGCTCTCTCAAATTTTTGCTTTGGGTGTTTTCCTAGGATACAACCTTGACAGACTCCCTTGGAAAACTTAATCTTTGGTAACCCTAAGACCATATATTTTTCACTCAAATCAGAAATATACTTATAGTTAACATGGCAAAATATTTCATGCCAAAGATTTCTTGCCTCATTAGCATGAATCAGAAGAGCAGAGGGGTTTGAGTAGGGTAAAAAATGGGAAAACATGTATACCTTCGAAGTGTGATCAACAACACCTTTTGCTATGACTTTACCATTCGAAATCTCTGTGATTTCAACATCATCAGGGGAGAAGATGACCTTCTTTGGAGACCTTGTGTGAGTCATCTGATACACTGACAAGAGGTTAGAGGCAAGGCCTAGAACATTCAACACATTATTGAGCTTACCATGGTCAAGATCAATCCTTCATTTTCCCAAATTGTCAGTGAGAGAGTCATCTCCCAAAAATATTGGTGGACCTTTTGGCATGTCAAGAGAGGAGAATGAATCCTTTTATTGAAACCATATGTCTAGAAGCTCCAGAGTCTATGATGAAGCTAGGTGAGCTTGATGTGCCAGCAACCAAAGCATGTACTCTCTCTCTATCCTCTGAATTTGATCCTCCTTCCCTCTTCTTTGAGAAATCAGGAAGGGAGATGTTATTCTTCTCCAGGAGTTGGGTCAACATGTCAATTTGGTTCTTCATACAGGAGCTCTCAGGATGATAGCCCTTATTGCAATATGTGCACTTGCTCATTTCTCCTTTGTTCTTCTTCTTCTAGAAGTTCTTCTTGGAGCCTTAGGGATCCTCTTGAGACTTGTTCTTGTCTCTCTTTTGCTTAGGTGGCTTCTTAGCTTTATTCTTGCCTTTTGAATCCACCCTTGAATCTCCAGCAACCAAATCTTGGTCTTTACAAGGTTTGATGGTGCCCATCATCACCAATTTATCTTGTTCCTGTGTGAAGGATTCCATGAACTCTGCAAGCTTAGGAATCTTACATGCTCGAGCTGTCAAGTTGGTGGCATAGAAGGTCGAAACAAACACTGAATAGTTAGGACCAAGCTTCGAGAGTATGGCCAAAACTAGTTGCTCTTCCTTCTTTTCAATTGCACACTTTTTTAGCTGCAAAACAAGGGCTTTAAACTTGGAAAAGTAGAGTTGCAAGGATTCGAAGCTGCTGGGACTCAAAGAGATCAATTCATTCTCAATTTGATGTCCTCTCATCTCATCTGTATTACCCAAAATCTATACAAGATTCTCCCACACTTCATTAGGTGATATCAGTCCATCAAGATGGAAGAGGAGGTCTCTTGAAATGCTTAGACACAAAAGACCATAGGCCTCTTTCCTCCTGTTGTGCCATTTTATTTTCTCTGCAGCTGCATTGGGATCTGCCTTAGTTTCCATAATCACCCTGTAGATACCTTTCACTCTCAACAATATCTCCATCTCAGCTTTGCATTCAAAGAAATTAAATGGAGTCAAGATGATCTTTTGAGATTGGTCCATAGCTCAAAAATTGTGCCCTTCAGTCAGCAGAATATGCTCCTAGTCAAGATGTCAAACCTGTAATAGTAATATGGAAGGAGAGAAATCGATCTATAAAGGCTCTGATACCATGTGGAGATTGAACCCCCAAGTGATAGAACAATTACACTCACAAAATTGCTAATCAAACATGCAAAATTACCATCAAAGGAGACTGAAATTGGAGCATAACACTAATCTGCATTGAATAAGTGTACAATATACAACCTTGTGAAGTCATAGGCTGCTGCAATATATAATTACATGAGAGATTCGAATGCATAAGGATTCCATTTGAAATAGTAAAAAATTAGGCTTACTAAATCTATTCAAATCCCCCATAGGTGCATAAAGCAGTTTCCAAATACACTTAGAGGCTCACGAATTAGAAAAGTCAAGTAGGAAAGCTAATAAGGGATGGAGAGAAAACTTATACATGCTTTTATTAGGAGAAAAGGATGGAGGATGATGTGGGCAAGAAACAATTCAACTACACCTAGTATTGCTTTCCCTTTTTCCTTAATTCTCAATAAAATAGGCAACTTTGCAAAAAAAGCAGATATGGGCTATGAAGGATCTGGAATAAAGCAGACATGCTAAATATGGTTTCTAGGAGGTTTCCCAAGCGCTCCATGACTCAGTTTTAGTAGGTGCTGACTTTTATGACATGTAGAAGGCAACTATCATAGAGTGGAATATAGCAGACTAGGTAAATAAGACACAAATGATCTAATTAATGTCTAAGGTAGGTAACTATGGGTTGATTATTATAACACAAAGTTCTCATGATAGTCCACACCTTGGACCTGGGAGAACCCTTTTCCAACCAGACTTGCCTTATATTTTCAAGTTGTGCCATCAACAACAACCTTTGTCTGAAACACCCACTTGCATTGAACTAATTTCCTCCCAGGTGGAAAAGAAACTGGTTCCCAAGAATTAGAGGAAATTTGAGGTCTAAAATGGGCCTCCTAAGGAAAATAATAAAATAATAGTTAAAATAAGAAAATAATAGTTATTAATTTTGGAGGAAGAATGAAAAAACTACTTTTTGTGTTTGTATTTTTGACATATCTCCCTGTGTTTTTACTCAAATTATAAGTGGGAGAGCTCATTGGATGCGGAATTTAATTACCCATCCAACATGTACCCACACTGCATACTTTTGATGGACTGTGCTACCCCAAAAACAATAAATACCTAAATAAACATGATGATGATGTCATCATCACATTTTTTCAGGTATTTCTTGTTTTTGGGGTAGCAATATCCATCAAAAGTATGTAGTGTGGGTACTTGTTGGATGCAGAATTAAATTCTACATCCAATGAGCTCACCCTCTTGAAATTTGAGTAAAAACACAGGGATATATGTCGAAAATATGAAGAAAAAAAAGTAGTTTTCTTTTATGAAAAATATGTCAATTCAACCATTATGGTTGACTCATTTTATTGAAATTCTATTGGTTCTTGAATTCCAACTCACAAAATTTATTGTTGGCGCATTTTCTTATAAGGCCCATTTTAGACCCCAAATTTCCTCTAATGTAGCATTTTTCCTAAGAGAATTAAACTCCTCATCCATAGCAGCTTGCCATCTCGGATCTTTCCAAGAATGGTAGTAGGACTTAGTATCTGACCCAATAATTAAATAACAGGTATCGAACATCAATTATTCATGAAAAGAGAGAGCAATACCTGCTCTTTGAAAATCAGACCGGGTTCTTCTTGGATCGGCAGGATTTCCAATGTTTTTCCCGGCGGAAGATAATGTCTTTTTGGCCCAAGTTTGAAGATGATTTGGCATATCAAAATCTGATTCTAAACCTAATGTGTTTTTCTCACTAATATCAGATATCATATCAGAAATATCACAACCTTCACTCCCACTTTCATCACCCAATTAGTCAGCAAAACAGGAGGGAATTTCAGCAGAATTTTCTTCAACTAGTTCTATCTCTTGGAGAGGCTCATCAACTTTGACACTTATTTCAATGAAAATTTGTTTTGTTCTGATAGTCAGCAGATTGAATCCCTTATATTATTCTGGATATACAATTAACAAACATTCAATTCTTTGCGGTTGCAAATATTTTCTCTTGTCAAGCAGAATTCGAGCCCATGTAGTGGACCCAAACACCTCGAAATTCGACAGATCTGGCTTGTGTCCAAAATTGGCTTCAAAAGGAGTCTTTCTTTTCATGGAGGAGTGAGGTAATCTGTTTTGAATGTATACAAAAATGTTCATGGCCTTATCCCACAAATTTGCAGCCAAACTTTTGGCTTCTAGCATGCATGTGGTCATCTCCTTGAGTGCCCGATTCTTTCTCTCCGCTACACTGTTCTGCTGGGGAGTGTAGGGCATGGAATGTTGGATCTTGATCCCACTATCTGAAAATATATACAGAAATTAAGAACTGATATATTCCCCTCAAATATCATATCGGAGAGATTTTATCTTTCTATCATAGGCATTCTCAACTAGTGCTTTCAATTCAATGAATTTCTCCAACACTTCAGATTTTTTCTTGATGAAGAAAACCCAAGTGTATCTAGAAAATTCATCTATGAAGATGAGTACATACTGGGATTCCTTGATGAATGTGGTTGGCATAGGTCTGCTGATATTAGAATGAATTAGCTCCAAAATACTCTTTGCTCGACTTGCCTTCCCCTGATCAAGCTTGTGCTCAGAGTGTTTACCAACAATACAACCCTTGCAAATTCCTTTGGTAGATTTGATGGCTGGGAGGCCTTCAACCATGGAATTTTTATGAAGTTGTTGTAAGTACTTGAAGTTAAAATGACCAAACCTCTCATTCCAAATCCTACTGACATGATTTCCATGATTCATAAGAACGGTGGGCTTTGTGTCTGCCACAAAATAGGAAAACTCATAAGCCTTAGCATGATGGTTTGCTAAGCGTTTTGAAACAAACTTCCCAGATGCAATCTTAGTGATTTCTACATCATTAGGGATGAAATTTACTTGCTTGGGTACTCCAGTATCAGTCAATTGATATACACTCAGGAGGTTGGAGGCTAAGGAGGGTACATACAAAACATAAAAAAAGGTTCCATGCTCAATATTTACTGTACCTCTTCCTTTCAAAATGATGGTAGAATCACCTCCCATGTGGATGGGAATGCTTTTGTCAGTGTCCATGGATGAGAAGGCATCTCTGCTTTCCATCATGTGATTCGAAGCTCCAGAGTCTATGAGGAGATAATTGGGCTTTGAGGTGCTTTCCATGAGACATGACCTCTTTCTTGCTGGGTATCTTGATCTTGGTTATCTCTCTTCTGAACACTCTCCTGAAGATTGATATTGTCTCTCTCCAAGAGGAGAGCCATCTCATCAAGCTTCTTCTTCATGCAGGCATGTTCAGGGTGGAAGCCCTTCCCGCAGTAGGAAAAATTGACTTTCTCCTTGCCTTGATGTCCTTTGTTCTTGTGTTTCTTTGAGCCGGAAGGCTCTTCTTACTATTGGTTCTTTTCTGTAGGCTTTGGAGAATCAAATTTAGCCTTTTGATTCTTTTGCTTCCCTTTTCCCTTTGAATATTTTGACCTCGAAGTAAACAAAGCTTGATCTTTTGAGGATATGAGGATCCCCATATGTACAAGCTTGTCATGCTCATTTGTCAGGGTCTTGATGAGGGCATCTAGTGAAGGCATCTTCCAATTTGGGATTGTTAGCTTCCCAGTATGGAATGTTGAAACAAATACTGAATAATCCAGACCAAGTTTTGAGAGGATAGCTAGGATGAGCTGATCATAATCCTTCTCAATCTTGCACTCCTTTAACTAGAACACCAAATGTTTGAATTTTGTGAAAAAATCATTCATGGATTTGAAGTTTCCTGGATTCAGGGAGATCAACTCGTTCTAAAGCTAATATATCTGAAGATCATTGTGTTTATTAAACAAGGTAGCGAGATAATACCAAATATCCTTTAGATTCTTCAATCCCGAGATGTGGAAAAGAAGATCCTTGGAGATAGACAAGAACAAGAAACCATAATCCTCATCCAGCTTATTCCATTATTTTATCTTCTCAGCAGCAGCATTAGGCTCTAATTATGTGTTCATTTTGACCCGATAGAGCCCTCTTAAATGGACCTAAATCTCCATATCCTCCTTCCATTGGTGGTAATTGAAGGATGTGAGAGGATCCAAAGAAGAAGCCATGGAGATGATGTAGTGAATGCAGTCAAGAACTTGTAAAAACTTGCAATAAACACAATAAATTCACCGTAAGGTCAGACATCCTGCACATTTTAGGTTTTCATCACACCCAACATAATTGATCAAGCAAGCTTGATCAACAATTCCTTTACTTGGGGTATTAAGTGGTAAACCTTTGGCTTCTGGTGCAGTGCTGGAAAACGTTTGATATTTTTGCTCAATTTTGTTTTTCTTGAAGAAATAGCTTCGTCCCACCATGGCTCTGATACCATATTAATTATGTCACAACAATATTGAGACAAAGCACATACTCACAAGAGATTCAAGACAAATTAGACATCAAATGATGTAACGATACTATAATAGGAGGTTGCAACTCTATATAATCAATAATAGAATGAATAATACAACACAATGTCATGCAGAATGCATGAATTCTAAGCCAATTCGAATTCAATAGGAGGTCATTCGAATTGCATGGATGGGTGTAGCTTAACTGAATGTTAGCAACACTAGACACACTTAGTTAACCACTAATCTAGCCATGATTGACTCACACTGAGTCCTAACTAAATCGGAGTGCAATAGATGTGTAACAAACTTAAATAATAACAACAAACAATATATATATATATATATATATATATATATATATATTAATATATATTGATATTAATAATTGATAATTAATAAATGGTTATTAGTAAACTATTCTAAAATGACGCATCCTTTCATGGATGGTATCCAAAGTGCCTTTGCAATTAATATATATATGGCATTCACTTTGTAATGTTTTATCATCATTCATCTTTAATATTTATTTTATATTTTCAATATGGAATTATTTTCCATTGGTTGATTATTCAACTGAGTAATCATTGAGAATATCTGGATACGGATACTACATTGGTATCAGAGCCAACCCTTCCTTGGGCTTCTACTGATTCTCTGGCTTTTGTCCAAAATGATCAAGGTTTCCTTGAATTTAGGTCTTTGACCTCACAATGGATTTTAGCCATCCATATTCAGAGTTTCTCTGGTAAAAATTGGTTTTTGACCAAAAATTGCCCTTTGGCCATTTGAATTTCATTGAAGAAGTATTAATTCCACTCCAAATATGAAGCAAGAACGAGAGGGAAAAATGAAGAATAAAAAAAAGAAAAAAAGAAAAAAATTATCAACAAAGAAATAAAAGGGGAAAAGTTAAAAAACAAAGTGAAATAGCCCATGGTTTTACTTACAATATCTAAATTATAAATGAATTTTATAAAATATGCTTTGGGGACAAATCATCATGAACCGGAAGGCAATGTAACAAACTTAAATAATAACAACAAACAAACAATATATATATGTTAAATATCAATATTAATATATATTGATATTAATAATTAATAATTAATAAATGGTTATTAGTAAACTATTCTAAAATGACACATACTTTCATGGATGGTATCCAAAGTGCCTTTACAATTAACATATATATGGCACTCACTTTGTAAACTTTTTTCATCATTCATATTTAATATTTATTTAATATTTTCAATATGGAATTATTTTCCATTGGTTGATTATTCAACTGAGTAATCATTGAGAATATCCGGATACAGATATTAAAATATAACTTATTCTAACTAAACATAACTCAGACAGACGTCACTGCATGACAAATAGTAGGTGGTAGTGCATCACTAACTCCAAGTAGCTCCGATGAAGTTAACTGAAGTGATATTGGTCATCAGAAGTGGTTGGAGGCGCATTATTTCACTCCATTTCATCCCAATCAACCCAAAATAGACAATTACATGATGGGGGAGCCTTTACAACTTAGATTAACTGATTGTTAGGTGAAACAAGAATCAATTAGCAATTAGGTGCACTTATGACACTCATATCACCCCAGAATTGCTCCCTGTTTGAAGGAGGAATCCTAGTTAGCCTCCCCGATTGAAGGAGAAGGCTTAGTTGGCCTCCTCGTTTGAAGGAAGGCGTGTGTGTGCTCATGCTGATGTCATGGTGTACTCATCTGATTCCAATTAAGTCAATTAAACTTAGGATAGTGGGTAATTAGGCCAAAATTTACCAAATAAAGTATGTAAGTCGGATAATGACTCCAACACCAACTTAAGGTTTTCCTAAATTTATCCTTATCTATTGTTAAATAAATCTAGAGGATTTTCCTAATATTGGAAAAGGTGTATGAGTAAGGTGGTTAGATATTTAAGGGCAGGGTGCACTTCCATGGAAAGATCTCTAGTAGGGCACTCTTTCCCATGAATATTACTCATGTATGTAGGCCTTAAATAGTTTGTCTATCATTAGACCTAAGATCTCTCTCCTATTCTATAAAGGAGGGATAACACAAATTAGTTTTTTATTTCTTAAGAGTTTTGGCAAGAGATATGCTATGTGAGATTTTGTTTTCTAAGTTAATAGAAGCAAATGTAATTGGTAGCTCATATTTGTAGTTGTTGTTAGTGTTTTCAGTTTGTCAGTGTATGCAAATATAGTATTCAGATTCCACTGCTTCAATAGGAGTTTAAGATTTTCAGCTTCCTAGTAGAAGGGTTTCAGCTTCCTAGTTGTTAGGGTCTCAAATTTTTAACAGTAACCAAGTCACCTACATGTCATGCTGCATCTAAGCTTGTTACCCAGATGACTTAGTGAATGAAAGTGGACCCACATGTGGCATACAGAGAGTAGTAATCTTGTTAATTTTTGTGATTGTTATTGGACCCTCATCCATACTTAATTGAAGGTATTGGTCTCCAAACCATATAAACCCTCTATGCAAACCCCATTCAATCCATTTTTAGTATATGTTGATCATGTTAGGGAGATATTGACCTCATTTACTTAACCTAGATCCTTTTCTTCATTTGTCCAAAAAAAATCTAGATGGAAATAAATATTGAGCATTGAATCAAATCAATCACTTAACAAACAAAACAATATGTTTTTTAAGTCAAATATATGTAAGCAGAAGGGATGTTATAGAATTGCCTATAGAGTAAAATTGCAGGATCTGTATAACTCAGCAGATCGTGAATTCTACACCTAGTGACTAGATGAATGAAATATTATCACCTCTTAGGCATCTAGATGACCTTGACAAATGCAATTTTCTACTATCACGCCTTATAAGAGGAACAAGGAATCCATTGTTGTTGTGATAATATGTAATTTCAATACATCAAGGCAAAATAGATTTCATTAACTTGTTATGTATGTCATGCAATATATTTAGGAATCTATTTAATATTTATTAAGTTATTCAACCACCGGTAAAGTCACTCAAACAATAGGTGCCTATAAATACTTTATTTTGAGTCTCGATAAGAGTTTATATTGAGTAAATGTGTCATTTATCATTATGATATTATTACAATGGAATGTAATCACACTCCTGAAAGATCCATTCAATTGGATAAACATTGTGAAGTATTACAATGGAATATAGTCACACTCTAAACATATCTCTTTGTCTTAATGGGGAAACAGTCTACGAGGGACAAAACATGTACCTGAGGATTTGAAACTCTATTTAGGTATGAAGCACCCTTTACCAACTAACGAAAACCCCATGGACAACCTCTAAAGATCTGAAATCTTATCAAGCTGGAAAAATCTCTCTTTTACATTGGTGAGACTAAAGAGTCTTGGAAATGCGTCAAACAATAAAATATAAAACACTTTTTACTCGATTCCCTTCTCAAGGCCAGAAATTTACTTGGTGTTTCTTAAAGGGATCAAATATAGCATTATTTTTCATTTCAAAGGTAAAAATACAGGGCCATACAAAATTACGAGGCAAGGGTATTGAACTCGTGACCTATAACCATCAGTTTGAAAATCCAATGATCTGATAACTAGAGAAACTTTAAAACTAAATTCGATCAGCTTCAGAACTAAATTCGAATTGTGTATAGTCATTTTCAATTGTAAAAATCACTCACATTACATCAAAGACATCAAAGAGGGGAAAATGCAAAATAACTTGTAAAAAATGTATGGCGTAAAGTTAAAGAGGGTGTGTCCTGTACCTTTGAACAAGTAGCGTTTATCCTTTATTATAACCTTCATGTGCTAAAATTTATCCAAAAATTGGCAGTATTCACACTACTTTCCCCTCATAACCGACCAAACCCTCCTCACCTCCAGCTAATGCAAAATATTTGGCGCCAACGGTCTGTTTGGACAGGCTATTTGGCACCAACGAGCTAGTTGAGTAGTCATTGACGGAATTGGAGGATGAAATCTCCATGGGTTCAGGAAAATAAACCATCGGCCATGAATGTCGTAACAGAGGTGGGTGGAGAGTTGTTGGGTCAAGAGTTGGGTCGGCGACTACATTTTCATAATAGATTTTTCTGTTTTTGTTATATATATTTTTGTTTTATTTTTATTATTTTATTGTATAAATTATATAGATTTTTTTTTATTTATTGTTTTATTTTTATTATTTTATTATATAAATTATGTTAATTGGTTATATATTATATATTTTTAATAATTATCATATAAGTTGTTCAGTTTTATAAACTAGGATTAATATAATATTTAATTAATTTTTCTTTTGTATAAATATAATAATTTGTGTTTTTTATAAATATAATATTTGTTTTAATGGTATTTTTTGTTATAGTATAAGTATATATAATAAACTTGGATCGAGGACATTGGCCGGGAAGAGTTGTGCACATCGTGAATCAGGTGGGTGGTCATGACACTAGATGCAAAATTTACCTGGCCACTAATGTATAAAGGAGGTTTAACTTGATAGTGCTAAGGAGAGGTCATCACTGCATACGTATCATATTCTGCGAGGTCATGAGGCTTGTATTAAGAGGTCAAGGAATCAAAATATTGACCTGAAACTCTGAGATGGGGTTGGGCCTCTACCTTTATACTACATATGGATCTGAGACTGGTTTTGGTTCAACACCCCAGTTTAATTATAATTGATTCTTTGATTGGTTAAAAAATTGTTCTTGATGGTTCCACTAGTTCAATTATTATATACTGGATCAACTGCTACGACATTTAAAGGAACTTAGCCTGGTGAAGCTACATTGACTGGTGTAGCTAGACACTCGATGGTCATAGATCATGAATAGAGTTATATTGAAGTTAGAAAAGCACCTCAGACATATGGGACTTGCAGGGACTCTTACAATGGCAAAGGATCAAAAACTAGTTATGATGCTTCTAGCTAGGTATCGATATGGTATTGGTTCTAGTACCTAATTCGTAATTGATGTAGGAACCTAATTTTCCTTTAGCACGTGCTTAACCGGGTTTTCTTCAATGGTGCAGCAAGGATAAATATGGCCAAGAGAAAATTCTGCAATTGCTTTGTTGGATCTCTGAAGATCGAGGTGCATGGCACTAATATTACTAATAGAAGGTAAACAATTTACAAAATTTACACTTCATTGTCAAATTTGCAATTTTCCATGACACAATTAAAAATGACTAATTCATATCCTTCTAGCTAGTCATGTTTTATGCTGTGACTAAATTAGTCGTTTATGTTAGTCAAATTTAACTCCGTCGCTTATTATCTAGTCATATTTGTTAACTGGTGCAAAATTAGTCGTTAATTTTAGTCGTTTATAGTTGGGTCAATCAAAATTGCTCATATTTAGTAGTAAATCACTTGAAAAACCCGTGGTGACTAAAATTTTTAGTCAGCTAGTAGTGTCACACAAAAATCTCATCACCATCATGTGTTGAGGTCTGGAACATCAACAATTGCCCTCAATTCCCAAAAATTGAAGTTGGACATTGGCCCAGAATTCTAATTCCCATATTTTAGTCCAGCACCACCTTTTCCCTTAATGCAAGAGGCATTACCCTCTTCAGTAATGCCCATTGTCTATTGACAATAAGCGGTGCCACCGCTTCCTGCCTTTAATCAAAGAGTGGTTCCACCCTAATAACGCTCTGCCATCATGGAATAGAAGCGGTGCTCAAGTAAAAAAGTCAAAAAGAGAAGATTTACGAAGCTTCTCGAAGGAAGACTTCATGGCACCCTCATCCCTACTCCTGTGGACCACCTAGACTTGAGATCCCCCCTAGTAGGATCTCCCTTCCACCTCACCGTTCATTTGCTCAACCATCCCTATCCTCCAAAGGCCTATAAAACCTCGCCCATACCCCATGCTTGAGGGAGAGAAAAGTTATGCTGTTGCATTGAGATTCTGGACAAATCTAGGGTGAGAATAGAAGGAGCAAGTTGGATCTTTCGAGGACAAGGAGTGGCATGTGAAGGAGCGTCACAACACTAAGGCGATGGTTGTAAGATTTCTTCTTCTTTTTTAATGCAAAGTTGGTTCATTTCCCACAAATTGTATTATGTTTTTATCATTCTGTTTATTACTGGATTCCTCAGTCACTAGTATAGAACTGTGGATTATATTCTGGTACCTTTGATATTGCTTGTCTAGTTGATGTGTTTGTGCAGGTACATCCTTGGAGATTCATCACCATAGGAGTGTTATGTTTTTATGATTCAAGGTAGCATTATCTTAGGATCTTTAACTGAGAGAATAACAAGCACAGCAATCAAACACAAGAGACAATAGACACAAATATTTTCCTTGGGGAAACCATAAAGGAGAAAACCCCGCAACTTCCTCAAAGATAGAATCAGCACCAAAAGTAAAACCCAAAATAGTAAGATGATCTCCCGACAGCAGTAGTCTCTCTCTCTAATCCCAACTTCTTCTCTCTCACTTATGTGCCCCAGTGAGTGAGTGTGTGTGTGTGTCATAAATTGAGAGTCTCACTCTTTATTTATATTCTTTTGTTCACATAACCTTTAACTTTGTTATGTAGGCTCGAGTAATCCTAACTCAGTTATGTAGGCTCAAGTAACCACAACTGGGGTACTAATGACCTGACTTACATTAACTCACCTAGGGTTGACTTCTCTAGGAGAGTCTAATAACCCTAGTGCCCCCACAACTATGGGGACTTTAACCCTTGATCAATAGGAGGGTTACCCACAATGACTTTACATGACTTGTTTACATTATTGAAACTCTCGATAGGAACATCAGGGAATGACATGACTCAAATGCATTACAGACACTTCCCGAAATAAACATCGAGGTACAATACATAATATATACAAGTGAATGCATTCTGAAGTTACAAATACATCAACACTCCCTCTTAATTAGGAAGGTATTCTCTCGACACAATTTATCAGCACAAGTCTTCTTCTCTGTATCATCTAGATCATCATTGAGTTCTCGTCATCTTCATCTGGATCTAGATCATCACTCGATCTGGATCATCATCACTGGATCTAGATCATCACTCGATATGGATCATCACTCGATCTCGATCATCATCACTGGATCTAGATCATCACTCGATCTGGATCATCACTACTGGATCATCATCACTAGATCTATATCATCACTCGATCTAGATCATCACTGGGTTATCATTGCTGGTGTTATCTCTTGATTCTTCTCATCACAAAAAGTTCTACAGAGCTAGCCCTTTCTCATGCTGGTTGTAGGCCTAGCCTCCATGTAGGTCTTCATCTTCTTTAGCACTTATATCCGACCCAATCAGAAAGGCCCGTCTAACACTTATATCTGACTATGGGAGGGCCCAACATGCCCCCATGTCAAAAATGGCACACCCAACACTCACAACTCACCATGGGAGGAACACATCCACTACCATGTCAGAATGGCCCAGCCCTTACATCTAACCATGGGAGGGCCCATCCTACCCCCATGTCAGAATGGCCCAGCCCTTACATCTGACCATGGGAGGGCCCAACCTGCCCCCATGTCAGAATGGATCTCCCAGCCTACCCCCATGTCAGAATGGCTATGCCCTTACATCTTACCATGGAAGGGCCCATCCTGCCCCCATGTCAGAATGGCTCTGCCCTTACATCTGACCATGGGAGGGCCCAACTTACCCCTATGTCAGAATGGCTCTACCCTTACATCTAACCATGGGAGGGCCCAACTTGCCTCCATGTCTGAATGGCTCTGCCCTTACATTTGACCATGGGAGGGCCCAGCCTGCCCCCATGTCAGAATGGATCTGCCCTTACATCTGATCATGTGGGAACACATCCCACAATCACATTAGAATGGCCCTTAGCTCCAATCTGAGTATTCCTAGTAACTAGCTAGGTGCTATAGAAATAATAGATCAATGCTATGAGCAATGATGCTAAGAAGAATCACAGGAAATAGATCTTGCTACTAAGAATTCTCACAAGCATACACAGGAAAAATAGAGAGAAGAAAAGAGACTGAATCACATGAATGAAGAGAAGAATTTTGGTGTGTATCCTTCCATTGAATAATGATGAATAATAGTGTAAATAAATAGTACAACCCTCATAGGAAAATTGAATTGTTTCCATACAATTCATAAAGCTCAAAAGGCTGACTTACCAAAATATATCAAACCCCCATAGGTGGCTAAAGCACTTACCAAATCTATCAAGGATATCATGAGCTAGAAAAAGCATGACTGAGTTGTCAAGGAGATGGAAAAAATATGCTAATCCTAGAAAATGGAGAAAACTAATGGAGGATGGGTTGGAAACAAAAGCTCCCAGTTTCCTAGTTGACTAGCTTTTATCTTATCCATAGAAAAGTAGGAAAAGCAGAAAAAACAGAATAAAGCAGAATCTGCTGTAAAGTCCTGTATACTAATTTTAGATGGTCAAAAGGTGGTCAAGATCAAACTAGAATTGAAAATAAATCATTCCTAGGATATAGATCGCATATATTGACTTTAAGGTGCAAGTGGATTCCAACTAATTAAGCTAGTGGGTGAATAATTAATCAAATAATGATTAATTATTTTATCCTAAGTTGTGAGTGGGTTTAATATATTCCAACACCCCCTATAAGTCTAAATTTATGATGGTATGACAAAAAATATAGATGCATATAGATGCATATAGGGACCAGCAACGAAGCTATGGTCACCCTTTAACAATTATTATGTCCAGAAAAGTGAGGAAAGAGGCAAAACCACATGGGGAAAATCCTGCCTCAAGAAAGGAGAAGGAACATAATTTGAAATGTGTCTTCAATATATCTTCATCTTCACTTTAATGATCTGACTGAACTGCTTCTTGATGAAGGACTTGTTGAAGAAATCATGAACTCCATGATCATGCGCTGGAGTGTAAACCCTGCAAGAAGGAAGAGGAGAGACTCCTTGTATCTCATCAACTGATGAAGTAGGAGCATTATCTGAATGCTTCTTTCTGCTGTCAAACTCTGATCTGCAAACATAATCTAAAATGGAAAAGAGATCTGTGCATAATCCTTTCCAAAGAGTACAAAAATTAAGACAATTTATTTCACACCCAATTCCCTGAATAGCTGCAAAATTGTGATGTGAATCACATGTCAATCTTCCAATATGATGTAGCACCTGTATAGATCTGATATGAAGCTGATAAAACTCTTATATATCAGAAATATTAGCATATGGAACAGCAAGGACAAAGGCTTCGGTGGCTCCATGAGGATATAGGGCTAGACTAGGAAAATTATGAGAAACTGGGGAAAACTGATAGGTGTAAAAATATGAATGATGGATGGGCATAAGATCTAAACCATAATTGTTTAGAACAGATCCAAACATGTTTAATATCATTCCATATATTACTAAGGTCATGGATAACCAGCCACTGAAAGTTAGGAAAGACTTCAAATCATGTAAGATAAATATCACTGCATAAGAGACCAATGAGGAATCAACTAGTGAACTAGGGATTTGTAGAGTCTTAGGATTATTCAGAGCTATGGTAGATGGTATGTATGGTGGTATGATATGTGTATAAACCTGAAAATATGCTTCTAAATCAGAATCCAAAGGATCACATATAAGCATGTCAATAGACTCATGGGAATACACTGGTAATGAATCCTCTGTATGAAAGGAGGAAAGAATGAGATGTTCACAATATTCAAGAAGGCTCTGAGTATAAATGCCAAGAAAAAATGAGGATATCATGAATTGCATGAGATCAATTAAGGTAAGTGGTATGACACAAATAAGGCTTGATGTGGCTAAGAAAACATCCTCGAAGTCACTGGGTTGCGCACCATCAATGAGAGAGGTATGCACAAGGTGTGAAGAATCTGGCACATAGATCTCAGAATATATGATAGGAGATTTAGAGAACAATGAATGGCTTATAGGATCATAATAAATATCATCAGCAGCTCCATATGTTACTTCTTTTTCATCAATAGTATCACAAGAAGAAAAATCACCTTCAAGAGACACAGAAAAAGATGGCTCTTCAATATTTGCTTCTTCATTGAAGGAGGAAGCATTTGAATGAAAGAGGGAAGAAACAACATGAACTGTATGAGAAAATTCTTCATCATGATCAAATTCATCAGAGACTGTAGAGGCCAAGAAATCTTGAGAAAGAGAACAAGAGGAGATGCTAGGTTCGCTCCATGCTTCATCTTCAATTTCCTGCAAACCAAAAGCTTTGTCCAAAATTTTCCAAAGCTCAAATGGAAATTCAGCAAAATATATGAGATGATATATATTTGGAGACATTCCCAAGCACATAATTCCATAATCTCTATCACAATTATTTATCCAATCAATCTTCTCTTCATAAGACTCAGGTTCACTCAATGCACCAATGGAGACATCAAAGAGACATTGGCTCTTCAAGTATGCACTCATATTTGGCTTGCAATCAGCATAGTTGAAAGGATATAGTAGAGGAAATTTTGAATCCATATTGAAGTTGTTGATATGCTCTAGGATATACTCTCTGCAACCTGCAAAAACAAACTAGGAGAAAATCTTGTAAGATAGACAAGCTCTTCTTCATAGAGGGATAGGAGATTGGAAGCGCTCCTCAAATCTGTTGAACTTGATCAACCTGCTTCTTTGATACCATGTAGAAATAATAGATAAATTCTATGAGAAATGATGCTAAGAAGAAGCACAGGAAATAGATCTTGCTACTAAGAATTCTCACAAGCATACACAATAAAAATAGAGAGAAGAAAAGAGACTAAATCACATGAATGAAGAGATGAATATTGGTGTGTATCCTTCCATTGAATAATGATGAATAATAGTGTACATAAATAGTACATACCTCATAGGGAAATCGAATTGTATGGAAAAAAATTATAAAGCTCAAAAGGTTGACTTACCAAAATATAGAAAACCCCCATAGGTGGCTAAAGCACTTACCAAATATATCAAGGACCTCACAAGTTGGGAAAAGAATGAGTGAGTTGTCAAGGAGATGGAAAAAACATGATAATCCTAGAAAATGGAGAAAAAATAATGGAGGATGGGTTGGAAACAAAAGCTCCCAGTTTCCTAGTTGACTAGCTTTTATCTTATCCATAGAAAAGCAGGAAAAGCAGAATAAAGCAGAATCTACTGTAAAGTCCTGTATACTAATTCTGAATGGTCAAAAGGTGGTCAAGATCAACCCAAAATTGGAAATAAATCATTCCTAGGATATAGATGGTCTGTATTGACTTTAAGGTGCAAGTGGATGCCAACTAATTAAGCTAGTGGGTGAATAATTAATCAAATAATGATTAATTATTTTATCCTAAGTTGTGAGTGGGTTTAATACATTCCAACAGGTGCCTCCATTCTCTCAGAAAATGTCATTCAGTGCTTATATCTGATCACGTGAGAACACATCTCACAGTCACCTCAGAATGGATCATCACTCATATCTGACATGGAAGGAACCAATCCTCTCACCATGATAGAATGGATCATCCCTTACATCTAACCATGGAAGGAACCAATCCTCTCACCATGTTAGAATGGCTCATAGACTCATCACTTTTCCTTGAAGGGAACCTTGATCTGGAGAACACCAAGCTTCTCCCTAAAGTACTCAAACTTCACTCTAGCCAATGGCTTCATCAACACATCATCTATCTGTTCGTCTGTCACAACATACTGGAGCTTCATTGCTCCCCTCTACACCATATCCCTGATATAGTGATATTTGATATCGATATGCTTCGACTTGTCATGGAACACCTGGTTCTCAGACAACTTCACACAACTCTAGTTGTCATAATATATACAAGTAGCATCCAAGTGGAGATAAAATAAATTAGACAATAGATTCCTCAGCCATACTGCCTCACAACTAGCTCAACAAGCTACGACATACTCTGCTTTAGCTGTACTCAGTGCCTTGCAAGAATATTTCCTACTAAACCAAGAGATCGCACCTAATCCCATATTGAAGCAGCACCCTAAAGTGCTCTTCCTATCGATGGCACTACCCGCCCAATCTAAATCAACATAACCTTCTAGGTTATTCTTCTGATTCACCTCATACTTGAGCCCATAATCAACTGTACCCTTCAGGTACCTTAGAATATGCTTTGCAACCATCAGGTGAACATGTCTCAATGTGTTCACAGCAAAGAAAATATCTGGTCTCGTATTTGTCAGGTACATCAAGGAACCAATCATCTGACAATACATCGTAGCATCAACCGTCTCTGATGAAGCAACACTCAATAGCTTCAGGTTCGATGCCACAGGTGTGTTCATGGCCTTGCGGTCCATCATCCTGAACCTATTCAGGATCTATATTGCATACTTCCCTTGTTCGAGGGAGATTCCATCTGCATTCTGCCACACCTCCATGCCTAGAAAGTAGTGCATCATGTCCAAGTCCTTCATCTTAAAATTGGAAGCAAGTCTCCTTCTTACAACTTTAATGAGTTCCTCTTTTCTGTCAGAAACAAGTCATTGACATATAACAGGAGCATCACTGGTCTTCCGCCTTCAACCTTAAAGCAAAGTTTGTAATCCTCTTTACTCTCAGTAAATCCTAGAGTCATTAGTAATCTGTCCATCCTATCGTACCATGTCAAACCTCAGGATCTTCTGTAGTCATTCCCTCTGAAGTGAAGCATCATTCTCCCTCTATCTTTCGTACTCTATGCACTGAAACATTTTGTACCGGAGTGACAAGTAGCTTCCTCTGCTACTAATATTCTATTTATCCATCTAGGGTCACTGGATACCAAGATCCTCTAGCTTGAACCTTTTCAAAAAGTTCTTGTTGCACCAATCTGTGAGCTTGTCATCCTCTATACGCTTTCATTTTCAACCTTGTAGCAAAGGTTAAGATCTTCATTAAGCTCTTCATGTATGTGTTATCTCATGGGTGTCTTTTGAGCTCATACAAGGCCTTCTTTCATTTGCACACATGATTATGCCTGTGATGTGTCTTAAATTCTAGTGGCTACAAATGTCTCTTCATAGTCTATGCCTTCTTTTCATGAGAATCCTCGTGCTACAAATCTTCCCTTGTATCCCACGATGTTTCCATCTACTGCATGATGGAACTACGAAATTCCCTTCACATATCGATACTACATCCTAGACATAATTCTTCTTGAACTAGTCTTCCCTTTCTTCTTGGTTACTTCTTCATAGCTAGAAGGTTCTGCATCAATGACGTCCTTGCATTTGTCATATTATTCTTCATCTTGAACTTTCGTCACTTGTTCTTCAGAACAAGTCTCATCCTTCTTTGCTTGTAGGCGATTTTACACGATCTTTCCTTCAATTCAAACGCATTAGTTGTATGGTGGGAAATATTTCATAAGGTATATTCATAATGAAAAATTATTTTGCATCAAGATATATGATTATGCAACTATTTTAGCCAATACAACATTCATCCATATCTCACGGAAACTCTCTAGATTCCTTCCATCTCTACCAGGACAACATTGATATTGTGCACTAATCCAATATGTCAGCAAAGAGGTTTCATTTTAGATAAGTAGCAATGGAGAGTTCTATAGCACCATGAGCTACTTACCCATCACATGCATATTAGTAATATACGTTCATTAATGAAAACATTCTATCATGCATAATACATCAACTGAATATAAACAAATGCATAACAAAAACAATATCATGAAATGACAATTGAATACTTATCTTTATTTGTTTCATGGGTAGACTCCTTCTTGAGCCTTCAACTTCATCATCTTCTTGATTCATAATAGCATCATTTCTCATCCAAATTCTAATATGGATAATAGGTTCTTCAAGAGTTGAGTTCTTCGTATTCCTCATCGCTTGAGGGATCTTCTTTGGATGGTCAGAGCTTGATCTTCAATTGCTCCCATCTTCTCTTCTCTTATTATGAATCGAGCTTCTTCTTCTTCTCAGAGTCTACTGAAAGTAATCACTTCCTTCTGGCACACATTCCTCACATGAATGAATCCCATGATCCTGGGAGTCCATTCAAGGTGGCTATCACCACTTCTGCATTCTCCACTTCTTCTTCTACTGCTACAAGTTGTTCTTTGGTTTGAGAGACCCTCGTAAAGTATGACTGTATGGTCTCTGCATTCTGGATCTTCTCATTCTTCATCTGTTTTCTCAAATTCATATTCTGATTTATTTTCTTCCCTTCAAATAACTTGGTCAAGGAATCAAACATCTATTTCAGTGTATTCAGGGAAGAAACTTGTGGTATAAGGTGATCCATGATTGAATCAACAATTATCTTTTTGGCATTGACCAAGTTCTTCTGGTGTAAGGATTTTAGCCTCATCTCCCTCTGGAACTGGAACCTCTCTACTATGTAGGTGTCCAATTAATTTTATTTAGAGAGATCATATACTTCCATTCTTGGAAGTTTTCAGATTCACAAATCTTATCATTAAGCTAATGTGATAGATCACTTGGAAATGAGAACCTCAAATGAAAATTTGAGGTGTCCGTCCTAGTTCTGAAGCTGGCTGATCTAGGGTTTGTCAGAGAAACCCTAATTTTCAAAACTTAGAATATTTAAAATATGATTGGATATAGATATAGAACTCTTCAAGGTGAGCTTTCCAATGTACTCCTTTTCTGAAAACAGTGGAGGGAAGCTCCTGGAATAGGAATCCCTAGTTTACCAATTTCTTCTGCATAAATTCCTGATACTGTTTCTACAGTATCTCTGAAATTACTGCTCCTCTATGTCTGAAATGTCGCATTGAGATATAATCTAATGTCTTTGTTCCAACACCATAGATTTCATCAGAATTGGTTTCGCCAATTGGGATTTATGAGAGGTTTAGCAAGGTGACCTGTTTCAGGATTGTTCAAAATAGCGACGTTGTATGGACTGCCATGTGTCACTGTTTCATCTTCGGGGTCTGAAAATTATACCACAGAAATTAAATTCCATTCCATTTTTGGAACATCTTGACAAATTTCATTTGGACCTTGGTATCCCGAGATATAGCAATTCTCCCCAGGTGTCCTGTTTAGGGATGAATCCTGGAAGAGGCTTGAACCCTAACTTGGAGGAGTCATATCTACTAGAATATAGATAATATAAGTCCAAAAATTGCACATAGTGTACATCAGGATTTTATATTTGACCTATGAAAGTTTTGGCCCTTGAGACTTCTGAAATCCCAATATATAGTGAATTTACCAAAACGTATCAATTTTAGTATTTAGGTTTTTTTCAGCCCAGGGTCAAACTAGGGTTTGACTTTCCCGGAGTTGCACCCAACCAAAAATATTGACCCAGGTCTCTAAAATTCGATTTTGATAAGGAGAGAAATCATATACCAGGCTCACTAAAAAATTTATCTTCTGTAAAAATCCTTAATTTCCTGCACTAAAAACTGAAAATGCTCGGAATCGAATTCTGCTTCGACAGAAAGATGTGCCCTTCAATGGAGAGTCATCCTAGAATAATTTTGCTGATGCATGGTGGAGAGAGACCCAAAAAGTAATAAGCCCTAGATTCTGTAGCTGCACAATGTCTTATTCTCAGGTTAGCTCCGATACCATGTTAGATTTTTATCATTCAAGCTATCATTATCTTAGGATCTTTAACTGAGAGAATAACAAGCATAGCAATCAAACATAAGAGACAATAGACACAAAGATTTTCCTCGGGGAAACCATAAAGGAGAAAACCCCACAACTTCCTCAAAGATATAATCGCCACCAAAAGTAAAACCCAAAATATTAAGATGATCTCTCGACAGTAGTAGTCTCTCTCTCTGATCCCAACTTCTTCTCTCTCACTGATGCGCCCCAATGAGTGAGTGTGTGTGTGTGTCATAAATAGAGAGTCTCATTCTCTATTTATATTCTTTCATTCATATAACCTTTAACTCTATTATGTAGGCTCAATTAATCCTAACTCAGTTATGTAGGCTTGAGTAACCACAACTGGGGTACTAATGACCCAACTTACATTAACTCACCTAGGGTTGACTTCTCTAGGAGATTCTAATAACCCTAGTGCCCCACAACTGTGGGGATTTTAACCCTTGATCAATAGGAGGGTTACCCACAATGAATTTACATGACTTGTTTACATTATTGAATCTCCCAATAGGAACATCGGGGCATAACATGACTCAAATACATTACAGACACTTCCCGGAATAAACATCGGGGTACAATACATAAGATATACAAGTGAATACATTCTGAAGTTACAAATACATCAACAAGGAGACACTTACGCCATACTTCAAAACATCCAAAGGATTCATTACAGATATCTACAAGCTCTAGGGGAATTCTTCCATCCTTTGTTACTCATTTGTGGTAGATCTGAACCATTTAGACTAGAGGAACATCTCTTGTCCGTAAGAGGTGCAATATTCCTAGCAACAAATATGGCGACCATATCGGGGATGAAAATTTCAGTACATCTAATCTTCCTTGGTTTGTGAACTCTTATCTGAAACCAAACTACAACCTGTTAGTGATCAGATCCACCGTGGTCTTCTAGTGAGATCTTGGCTCATTTTGACCATATCTGTTCATATTTGAGATGCTATTGCTTTATGTACTTAATTCTACTTTTTATTTTGTGATTTGATGCCAACTTTTCATCACCTAACTCTCTTTGTTTCACCATTTTCTTTGTTTTGACATCTAAAACAATCACCGCTCCTGAAAAGAAGACAAAATGCGGTGCCACCACCCTTTCGCAGTGAACATTAAGCAGTAGCACCACTCTGTCATAGTGGACAAAAGGTGGTGTTGAGCTAGTAACGCTTTGTCATCAACACTCATCAAGCAGTGCCAGGTAGGTTCTCCACACCTCTATGATTTCAAGACTTGGTTAATGTTGCTTTCTGTTCTATGTGTTTTTGGGCTTCATTTATGAGATCTATATTGTTTAGATTCAGGGTCTGAGAGTGGTAAATCCTTAATTTTCTTTTCTTCGAAGAGCTAGGTTGTGCCCATCTGTTTAGTTGCTTACATGCTTTATTTTCATTTTTCAAAAGGAGTGCTTGGAAGTTAGCTGCGTTAGATCTCTTTTTACTACTTAACCAAATTGAAAAGGAAGCTTTGCTTTTGGATTTCACTTTCATTCTTCTTTATTTTATGAAAGACTTCTTTTTGCTTTTTATTTAAAGGAAAAACAATTTGTTGAGATTTGATTATAATTTTGTTTAAAGACGAATTATTGGACCCCTAATTAGCTTCATAAGATTTTAGATATCCATGTTCTTCTTTCCTTTTATTCGCTCTTATCTCGTCAAAAGAAAAAATATATCAGAGTTATAAGTTAGATCTTTTCATTTTTTGAATAAAATTGAAAAAGTGCTTAGTGTTCCTTTTAGTGCTATTGTCTTTCTTTTTAGGAAAAGAGATCTCGCTTCGTTCTTACTTTCAAAAATCAATGTAGAAGTGTGTTGCTTGTTTGCATTTTTTGAAAAGTTGAGGTCAGTGTGATTGTTTGGGAAAATATTTTGTTTTGAAATAGAATTGACACACTCTCTCCTTCCCATAAGTAGGGCATAATGTGAATGGTAAAGTGAAATATTTGCACACTCATATTGCATGGTTTTAGATTTTTGTATACACTTCATGCATTCACCTAACCATTCAAGATAAAATTAATGGTAGCTATAGGTTAAAAAAATTTAGTTACTTGAGTGATAGGATAGAGACGTGTTCCGACGTCTTTAAACATAGGAGCTGTCATTATTTTCCTGCACTACAACCCAATAACTGATTGGATCTTCCACATACCTTCGGTATATTGAACGACCTTTCACGTACCCTTGAGGTATATCGAAAGGTACTTCACATACTCGATTGTATATCAAACGACCCGTTTTGAATAGTTGTGCATTAGACAACACTAACACGAATTTGAGCTCCCACGTACCTTGTGTATATCGGGAGACCCTTCTAGGATTCCCTAAACCATCTGAGAGAAACCATTTTGGTCATCGTTTCAGTGCAATACACAGAGAACAACACTCGGGAAGACTACTATGCATGTTGTTGGGTAAAATATCATCTTGATTAATTCACCTAATATTTAATTATCAACCGAGGTTGGTAGGCTTAGAGTTGACACAAAATATATGCAAAGGTAGAGGGGTTCCTAGGCTATCGTGGTAATACTTTAACAAACAAAAGATCAAAAGATCTTTCAAAATGAAAAATTGAGTCAAACTCCTAAGAATTCAACTATTAAGGTAATTGAATAGAGTACTAGACCAAAGTGGTATCAAGTTATACTACTCTACTCTATAAACAATTACTGAAAGATAAAGATATGAACAATTCTTATTCTAATTAGACCATTTATCCAAAGCCTTCCTAATAAATGGATACAATATAAATCAAATTGGGAAGGTCATCCAGAGAGCACTTAACAAGTCGCAAAAACAAATAAAAAACATGGATGGAACCAAAATCACTCTTCCTTACATAAAAGGAACAACGGACGTTGTCGCTACGATCCTCCGTAAAAGAAACATTAAGGTAACTTTTTCTCCTGCAAACTCAGTAGGAATAATGCTCGACTCCTCCAAAGACCCAATAGAACCTTTAAAACAAAAATTTGTTTACAGTATTCCTTGCTCTTGTGAGATCCCCTATATTGGTGAAACATGGCGCTCTATTCAGGTGAGGCTCAAGGAACACTCGGCAGACATCATACACGATCGACACCAAAAATCAGCTTTAGCCGAACATGCTCACTATTCATGCCACCACATACGGATTGAAGGAACAAAACTTATCGCCAGAGAAGATCACTACAAGAGGAGAAAAATTAGAGAGGCTATAGAAATAGAAAAATTCCCCTCAAACATGAATAAAGATGATGGCCTTAAACTAAATGAATGTTGGCGCCCTATTATCCGCCACCTTAGAAAAACTATAACACACACTCAAAATTAACAATAAGACCCTCCCCTAACTAATGGCAAATTAATAATATTAAAGAACTATGTAAAACCTTTTAATTAATTAAAAAATAAATAAATAAAATTCTTAAAAAAAAATATTCACATTTCTAAAAACTAACCTATAATATATTAACAAAGCTAATTAAAACTTTAAAATTTAATTAAATTTTAAATAAAATAATACCTAAAATCAAAATTTCTTAAAAAATTCTAATACTATCCTAGAAAACTTCTCTAAAAAATACAAAATTTATTAACTTAGGACGTTATTGTCCTAAAAAAATCTTTAAAATAAAAATTTTAAAATTTTTAAGAAAATAAAATATTTCATTACTAGTTTTAATAAATTATATTAAAAAACTTAAAAGGTCTTTTATAAAATAAAAAAAATTAAAAAACTTTAAAACCTTATATAAAAAAATTTAAAATATTAAACTTTATAAAAGTTTTAAAGTTTAAAACATAAAAAAAAAAAAATTCTTAAATATTAAACTTTATAAAAAACATTTAAAAAAAAATTAAATATTTTAAATTAAAACTTATAAAAATTATAACTATTACACTTTTTAAAAAAATTTAAGAAAAATATAAACAAAAACAAACAACCTTTTAAATCTTTCTACTAATGAATAATTTCAAAAAAAATTGTAAATCCAAATTTAAATTTATAGTGTTGGTGAAAAACTTTAAAGATTATGAAAAATTTTACATTCATTATTAAACAAAAAAACCCTTACCTAATTCAACCCAAGACACTTTCTCTTGATGATGAACCCTACTTTGTGTTCGAAACATTAGATAAAAATCTAACGAAAAGCAGTTTTTCCTCCTTCTCTTAAATAAAACTAATTTCTCTTAAAAGATCTATTTTACTGCTAAACAACTTTAGAGACTGACTGCACAAGGAAGGATTTACAACAACTAGATATGCTTTCTAAAAACTATACATGCAACCAACAGATGTACATAATGGTTTAAACTAAACTATCTAGTTCCATTCTCCTTGGTTATTTTGAGGATAAGGATTCACTGTGAGTGGAAAAAGAGTAGGAGAAGTGTCAAAGTGACTTTCAAAGCAAGTGAAGAAACTAAATGGAATCAAATCTAACTTAACCTCTACAAAGATATGCAGACTAAGAAACATCCAATTGCAAGCGATAGTAAACATGATGATTTATAAGCAAATAACTCCTACTTGAAAAATATAGAACAATACTACAAGAAGGTAGGCATAACTTATAAACAAGTAGAACATTTAATAAACATGATTTTAAATCCTATTCTATAGGTTTCTTTGGTAACCACCTAATTGGAAGGGATAAATCCTACTGCTTATGATCAATTTACAAGGTACTAACGAATTTCCCTAATATTGAAATATATAACTCTAAACTATATATAAAAAGAAAGGGTGAAATCAATGCAAGCCAAAGATATAATTACAAAGCAATACAGTAAACCAAAATGCATGACATAATTCTTAAACATAAGGTGAAAAAAGGAAGAAATGGGAATAAGACTTAACAAGTATTCTAAACAGTCTCATCTAAGGCTTTAAAGAAGAAACAAAACCATTGTCTAACTACCACTATCAAAACATAATCGAAAAAATAAAGAAACAAGCTCAAAACATATTAAAAACACTTAGGGCTGAATGGAAGGATGGATAACAGAATGGAGCATGGGTCTGGATGGCAAGCAGAACAGGTTGTCTAAATGACAGTCTGCACAAAAAAAGCACTAAAATGTCAAGAAATGATTAATCTAAATGATTTTGAGGTCAACCTATCCATGCACATGATAACGAAATGTAAAGAACATAAATTAAACATGTCTAATGATTAAATTCAATTCTATGAAATAACTTAAATTCAATTCATAATTAAAAACATCATTATCTATTTATTAAACAAGCTGTAATATAACTGACTAAATTCATAACAAAATGGAAGGGGACATAATTGAATCTACTGTAATTGAATCAAAGCAATCTATTCTATCAACATAAACCAAACAGTAAACTGGAAAGACTTGAAAGGGAAATTCAAAGCAAATTTGTGCGCAACTGGTTTCTTAACTCATGAAAGGAAACTACAATAACAGCATAATATCAAAGTGTAATGTAGGCTACAGGAAATGAATAACATGAACTACTTCAGTAACTAAATTGCATAAACAAATTACAAATAAAACTATGCTAATTGCAAAAAGGGAAGAATGAAAATACACAGGAATAGAAAGCTCTGGTTGATGAGGGGCCCTCCCAACAATCAGAGTGATAACTTGCTCAATGCTACTATTACACAATCATGCACAACATAAGCAGAAATTCCATTAAAGTGAAGAAGAGTATTACAGATTTTATGGAACCGACTGATTACATGTATCAACTAAAAACTATTAACTTCTTCTCGCATAGCAGCGTTTGTATATATAGCGTTTTACAAAGGGCGAGCAAGTCGACCCTTTCAGTGGTCGACTGCTCTTAAGATAAGTCAACCATTATGACAGATAAATAAATGAATAACCAACACGTGACGTTTTCCTCCTTCGAGAGATGGTTCTTCTGTGGCACATGATGTGGCATACAAGATCTGCTTCGGCGTGGCTGGTGTCAAGGTGTCATGCAGGGGCATCATGCGAGTGATCTTCCAGAAGGGGGTTTGTGCTATCACTCTGGAATGTGGACAATAAGCATTTTACAAGCTGTTCCATACTTGAATGCTTAGGAATCTATCAGTACCAGCGCACGATTAGCTCGGTGGACTGAATAATGAGCTGTGCAGTGAGTTGGATATGCTCTACACGTATCTAGAATGGATGCATGGTATGTTCGTTAGCTTACCAAAGACTAAGATCTGCAATAACGATTTCATATGTTAGCATATAATCCAATATCATCGAATTTAACCTATAAAATTGTGAAATAATGGAAATAAATCATAACTTGCATAAACCCAAAATATAGTCATACCTGGTGCTGAATAGTGAACTGTATGATAGAAAATATGCCAAAAGGTTACAAAACATATGTCAAACATGCAAATTATTAGTCGAAAAATGATGAAAAAACTGGGATGAACATTCCCCCAAACCGGAGAAATGTCAGGTCCCACTGAGCACAAAGAGAAGTAAATCAGGAAGAAGGTTGAGTTGCGTTAGCAGCTGCCTTTGACTTGGAAGCTAAAGAAGGGATTTTAAACTTCAATTTTTGAGCCTATGATTTTAAGATAGCATGCCTCTCCTGTTGAGTTCTATGAGAAAAATTAATGTCCTTGTTTAGCTCTTCGATGGTATTAACTTGTAAGTGCAAATATTTGTTCTCTTGCCGAAGATTTGTGATCATCTTAGCATACTCTTCATTTAGGCTAACTGATTGAGCCAATTCCTGAGTCAATTGATCTACTGTTGGCTAATGCAGAGTATATGGCTCTGCAAGGTTGCTCGGGCTCTTTTCAGGGCTCATATCCTTGGATGACACTTTGAGATCAACAGTCAGAATTTTTATTTCAAGACCCAAATCCTGAACAGGCATAGAAATAGTTTCATGAACAGGTGCAGCGATGGTCTCATGATCATCATCTTCAAGCATTTCAGCTGAAATGCTAGCCAAGGCAAACAGAGGTGAGGTAGTGTCAGGTTTTCCTATTTTGGCCACATTGTCTGAATGACTTGTCTGGATTATAGGGGCTGAAACATAGACTGAACCGATTTTTCCTTTTGGACTCTAGTGCGAGGTCGTGACATAGGTATAAATTCAGCAGATACAGGGATAGAGTGAGTGGACAGACTCGCCTCTGATGTGTCATCATCAAGATGAACAACATTGGGGATTTTCTTCTCTGATAATGGAGATGGAATGGATTCTTGATGGTGAAGATGTCGAGGACGTTTTCATATATTTAAATGGGGATTAAGAACTTTAAACATGAAGGTATCCTAGGGTTGACTCTGCTCCTTAAGTTGGTATAATATTAAGATCTTGATCAAACTATGATGGTATAAGCTGCCCTTAGGGTTAACAGTATTCTTTTCAACCTAGTTCGACACCTTTTCCAGGCTCCTAAGAAAATAATAAGGGAAATTGAGATGTTTTTGATGATCAATGAAATGAGCTAACAAACAGAGATGACAGGACTTAAAAATGCTAAACTTACCTTTACAAGTAATCAAATGGATGATGACCGTCAAAGGATTAAGGAACTTGGGTTTTATCCAATTACAATGAAAACCCTTTCTTCCCGTCACATGCCGAAACTCGGGTTTAAGGGAAAATTTATGAGATGCCCGCAGAACAAACCAGTGCTTGTGCCATTGATCGCCTTCTCGTGCAAGCTTGGTTGCACGCACGATTGATTCCTCTGTGACCGGGAAGACAAGATGGACAACCCTTGCCTTCTTTCCATCAAAGCTCATCGCAAAAAGTAGTGATATTTCCTCATCAAACCCTTGTATTAGATGAAGTAATGGGTTCCAACCAGCCCAAGAAAAGACTTCTCGACATTCTCTAAACTTTGGAAACTGGAATAAGTCTTGGTAGCTCTCAGGTTCAAAGCAGCTCGACATGGTTAAGCAGAGACTAGGATATAGAGTTTGCAGGGAGTATCGAGGAAAGGTGGCTAACAAACTCTACAATGGTAACGGTCAGTGAAAACAGTGGAATGGAAAGAGGTTCGAACAATGTTGATTTAAAACATGCCTCATTCAACTGATTAAATGATCACGTAAACAACTCAGCATGTTTAGATGATCGCGCCATTATGGAAATATTTGAAACGTGTGCCTTCAAAGACGCGTAATTCAATGAGTTTATAAAGTTTCAGTTAGTTCAACCATGTCCAAAGTAAAATTTGGATAGGTTGAACGTTTAACTTAATACGGATGCATAACCATATTCATAACCATAACCTTGATTTAACAAGAGGGTCAACTACTTGATAGCTTATGCGTGCGAGTGGATAATTGTAACACCTCGATTTTGACCCTGTTTGCCTTAAATGTATATGACGTATATATTTTAATGGATCATGGTGTGGAGATATAGAAAAATTCCCCACCATTGATTGTCGTATTATGTTTCGGTGATGTCGATGGTATTTTGTGCTAACCAGGCATGTTATAATGTTGGACACCATGTACATATGCAAAATTAATTAAAATACCCACAGCCAGCTATATCAATGCAACAAAAATGAAAAGGGCATGATTTCCTAAGGTTAAGTGGGGGGGCGGATGTATAACCTTGGGGATCCATTGGGGAACAAACAAGTCTCAATTGATAAACCCATCTAGATGTCAAACATCTTGTTTGTCTTACTCACCTTTTTCCTTTGTCTCATCCACCAACCATTTTAATTTTGTAGGAGTTGGTTGGGTAGTTATTACCCTTGAGGGGAACGTGTGCATGGGTAGTTGTGTGGTTGACAGGACTATCAATCCTTTGACCACATGCATACTCCTCCAAGGGAGGCCATTCCACACTCATGGAGGCACTCATTTTCCTCACGCAGACAGCCATTCGCGACAGTTCTTCTTCCAAGATTTGGTTGTGTGTAGTTTCTCTTCAAGTTCTGGGTCTGGGTATGTGAATCCACCTTCACGCGGGTCGTATTCCCTCCCTCACATAGCCGAGAGATTTCTGCTATCTCCCCCGTGAATTTGTGTTGATGTAGGTTTGTTGTTGAGTCTTTTTTACCACGTTAGGGCCATAAACAACTCTAGAGTCGAATTGCTCAGTCTGAGTTGCGTATTACCCAATTGGAATTCCAGTTTTTCTCGGTGGCATTTCCTTTTAATCCCAGAGCTGTTCTTTTTCTGCGTGGACACAATGGTTGGTATTTGGATTGTTTGGGAGTGAAAATGGAGCCTGAGTGTGCTTGATAAACCTAGTGGGTATAGGATCCTCACAGACAGAGCTAGAGGGGTGGCTTTCTTCTCTACACCCTTTGAATAGCACTGGAAGGGAAGTCATGGCCTGAGGGACTGTGCAATAGAGAAGGGGATGATTCCTTATGTTGGGTGTGTGTGGATGTCTTATAATCCAAGCTAGCTCTAGTGCAGGTGTCATTAGCTCTTCAGTGAGCCCACTAGCTTAGCAACCAACGTTTCCAGCTCCTGATAGCCTGATAAACCCAACTTTGTTGGCTTGGATATGTATTGTTGTGTAACCTTGGCCTGATAAACCCAATCGTGTTGGCTTGGATGAGTTGTGTATCCTTGGCTATGTGTGAGCCTGATAGTTTCCCCTTACTCCTTGTGGAATCATGCCCAGCTCGGCGGTTGCAATGTTGCTGAGAGATTGATGAGCACACTGGCCTATGGTTGGGTGGAACGTTGCAGCGATGTAGCTAGTTGCGAGACAAGCTTTTCTAAAGATAAGTATTCTTGTGCTTAAACCTTTGCAACTATATTGTTTTGTAAATTAACATGATGAATGCTAATTGTGTGAATGAATTTGCTTCCAATGTTTGATAGTCATTTATATTAATTCTTGCACATGATCTAGGAACTAGGAATCAAAATCATCAAAGAATAATTGACAAATACTCATGAATTGGAAATAATCGGATCCAGAATTGGTTTCCTCTCTATATATTTAATAAACAATAAAGGGTTACAATACCAATGCTGAGCAATGGCTTAAATCCATGAAGAATTCGAATACCTAAGGATACAATTCGAATTCAATGAGTGAGTCTAGCTTAACTGACACTCAACCATTCAATCTCACACAGTTAACCACTTGACCAAAACCCTAATTGACTCACCAAACCCTAACTGAAGTCGGAGTGCAATAAATGATTGAATCTCAACTGAAGGAGATCAAACACATGTCATAGCAATCCAACCATCAAGTGTTAGTGCTGCATGACTCCAATGAACCTCGATGAGGTTAACTGAAGCTGAACTGACCATAAGAAGTTGGTGGAGGCGCCTTGTTGACTCCAGATCATTAAATATTAATAAATAATCATTAAATAATATATTTAATGAGAGGAGACACCCTAACTGACTGGTTGAACTAATTGTAACCACCAGTTATCAATTAGGTGCATTAATGTCACACAGATCACCCCTAGAGTGCTCCAGTTAGCCTCCTTGACTATAGGTAGGCGTGGGTGTGACTGGATGATGGAAATTAATGCTCCACTGATGTCAATAAAACTTAGGATAGTGGTTTAACTAGGCCAATTTGACCAAAAGAGTGTGTATGATGATAAATGTCTCCAACACCCCCCCTTAAGCTATACTCAGGAAGAGTTAGAAAACAAATATGCATAAAAATGCTAGGGCCCTAGAAACAAAGGCCATAGGTCACCCTGTACAATAAAGTAACTGCTTAATATAACCAAGGAAATGGGGAAAACCTCATGGGAAAAATACCCCCCCTCAAACTAAGCAGTAAATCAAGAATTTGGTTCTTCTATGCAGCAAAATCCTGAGACTGTGCATGTGAACCTCTGAATCCAAACTAAATGAATATGTCTGGTGGAATCTTCCACTTTGGAAGAAAAACAATGCACTCAACTGAATCAGAAATATAAACAGCAGCACAGTGAAAACTGGACCCATGTAGAGTAGCTGAAATAATCTGAAGAGAGAGCAAAGGTTCTTGAGGATTTGAACCATGTGTGGAACACTCAAGAAACTGATATGTTGCAGCCTTGAACAGCAAACCATGAGTGGTAAAATCAGCCCCAATTTTTAGGAGCAAGTGTCCAAGCAGATGCGAAATGTCTTCCTCTTTACTAGTTCTGTGAGGAGATGAGCTTGTGACCAAAGGTAGAGAATCCCTGGGACTCTGGAGAGTGAATGCTTGAGCTCCATAATCTGTAGCTTCAGAAATATCTAATGATTCACAAAATAAAATATCAGAAACCTCATAAGAGGAAACTAACACCAAATCCCCAGCAGCAAAATTGAAGAAGAACTGCGGTACTTGATTTTTCACACCGGAATCGGTGAGAGTAGCTACAAGCATGACTGGAAGCTCTTTGATTTTAAAATATGAACAAAATAATATCATATCAGAATGTAAATCAGATCTAAATATGTTCACAACAGATCCAAAACTATGAAATGAAATCAAATCCCCAGCAGCAGTTTTGTAGGAGACTTGCGGTACTTGTTTCTTCACACCGTTGATGAGAATAGCTACAAGCAGTACTGAAGGTTTATGAACCTGAAATTTTGAACCAATAAATATCAGATCAGATCCAAATAAGATCATATCAGATCCAAAATTATGGTCAACCGAGACGGTGGATGCATAGTTGTCTTTTTCTTCAAAATTCTGAATTTTGGTGCATGCAATCCTGCAGGAATTTGCTGGAAGATCTAGATCATGGGGAGCGAATGTGTCACTCTTATAATCTGATATTTCTTCCAAAATATCCAATTTTTTACATATTTGCACACCAGCAGCAACATTAGATGGAGAAAAATCAAATTTCTCTTCACTTTCGGAAGCAATTACTGGTAAATTTTGCACAGAATTCAAAGGAAAATCACCGGTGAATGTTTTCATGGAAGTGCAGCAGTATTTTTCTTCAATATCAGAGATTTGAATGTCTTCTTCTGTTTCAGAAATATGAGAAGATGAGATATCATATATCTCATGAACTTCCGGAGCATCAGGAGAAGGAGTCACTTCATGGAGACTTTCTTCAATTCGAATTGAATGTGTAGAAGATTCTGCTTCATCTTCATCTTGAACAACTTCATCAGAGAGAGTAGAGGCTGAGTGTTTTGAGTGAAGAAATCTTGTGGTGCTGGCTGTGATTTCCAAAGTACTATTATGATCCTCATTGTGCTTGCCAAAGGTTTTGTCCAATATTGTCCAGACTTCCTTTGGGTATTCAACAGAACCAAGACTAAGGTAGTACAAGCTATCAGAAAGGGCCAGACATATTGCTCCAATAGATCTATCACTGTCATTTAGACAGTCATTCTCATTCTCATAAGACTCTTTTCCAAGTCCAATAGACACCTCATAGAGACCTCATCTCTTCAGATATGCAATCATCTTCAACTTCCATTCCGAATAGCTTGTGAATGGGGTGAGAAGAGGGATTGATGAGTCCATTCGAAGTTGTACCTGATAAAACCTACAAATCAAAACAAAAGAGGCACCATAAGGTCGGACAGCGTGCACATTCTAGGCTTTCATCACACCCATCATAGTCAATCAAGAAATCTTGATCAACAAGTTCTTTACTTGGGGTATTAAGTGGTAAGCCTTGGCTTCTGGTGCAGTGCTGGAATTTTGAGCTATTGCTCACTTCTCATGGAGAAATCTGTCAAAAATCTTGTTTTTGAGAGATTGTTCTTTGTCCCGCCGTATGCTCTGATACCATATTAATTCTTGCACATGATCTAGGAACTAGGAATCAAAATCATCAAAGAATAATTGACAAATACTCATGAATTGGAAATAAATGGATCCAGAATTGGTTTCCTCTCTGTATATTTAATAAACAATAAAGGGTTACAATACCAATGCTGAGAAATGGCTTAACTCCATGAAGAATTCGAATAGCTAAGGAGACAATTCGAATTCAATGAGTGAGTCTAGCTTAACTGACACTCAACCATTCAATCTCACAAAGTTAACCACTTGACCAAAACCCTAATTGACTCACCAAACCCTAACTGAAGTCGGAGTGCAATAAATGATTGAATCTCAACTGAAGGAGATCAAACACATGTCATAGTAATCCAACCATCAAGTGCTAGTGCTACATGACTCCAATGAACCCCGATGAGGTTAACTGAAGCTGAACTGACCATCAGAAGTTGGTGGAGGCGCCTTGTTGACTCCAGATCATTAAATAATAATAAATAATCATTAAATGATGTATTTAATGAGAGGACGTACCCTAACTGACTGGTTGAACTGATTGTAACCACCAGTTAGCAATTAGGTGCATTAATGTCACACAGATCACCCCTGGAGTGCTCCAGTTATCCTCCTTGGTTGTAGGAGAAGGCTAAGTTAGCCTCCTTGACTATAGGTAGGCGTGGGTGTGACTGGATGATGGCAATTAATGCTCCACTGATGTCAATTAAACTTAGGATAGTGGTTTAACTAGGCCAATTTGACCAAAAGAGTGTGTATGATGGTAAATGTCTCCAACAATTTATGCATCTCTGTCTGTTATTAGTTCAATGCATTTTTATTAAGATGTTCATGGGGCTAGATTTCCTGGGTCGATTAGTATGTGAGTCGCGTCCTCTTCGCCGGTTGGAGTGTTAGGGGCATGACAATAATAGGATAGGGGTGATGTCAGTGTAATGATGACTTAGGAAGTACCCTAAGGTCAAATCACACCCATATAGAGGTAAGACAAGATCGTATTAGATCTAAACCGTACTACACCATGGATCAAGATTATTTATAATGCTCTTGTGGATGTGACTCTAAAAGTGATGATATGACTTGGCCAAATTTTAATTTTTTTCCCAAATGAAAAATTAAGCTAACATTTAACCATAGGTTCTAAAATATCATAGTTTTTATTCAGATCATGATTTGTATTTTTATTCATACCGGCATTCGACCCTTCATATAGACTTCTGTGAAAATGAGCTTTGTTGGATCGGACTGCTGCTAATCATGCATTTTCCTAGGTTGCTAGTCCACAAGAAAGTCATATGGGGCAATTATCTTGATCTTTTAATTGCACTCTCCCTTATTCATTCAGGATTTTAAGACCAGATTTGATGTTTACATTATCGTGCAAAAACTTTGTCATTTGGAAAATAAAAATGATTCTTTTATAAGTAACTTAGAAAAATAAATACATATAGTCTAATCCTCCCCCAAACCAAAGATATGGCATGTCCCCAAGCCATACAAGAAAAGTAAGTAATGTCAAAAATAAAGTAATAAAAGTTCAATCATGCTGTTGTGATTTTTGCAAGAAAAAGAAAGACTAATTAATAAATGGAAATGATTCAAATATATACATTTATCAAAAATAACAGTGCTCATATATGTAGATATGTAAATTTAGCAGTTATCATGTGATGAGCTTATAATTGAAAATATCATAGGAAAAACTAGTCATCCATGCCTCATTATAAGGATATCTTGTCATCTCAAGAATTTTTGAGTTCACCCTCGAGTTTGTGAGATTTTACATCTATGGGTCCTATTTCTAGGATAATCATATCCTAGGTATTGATTGAATTTAGATTTTTGGATGCAAGGTCAACTTACGGTCATTCTCTAATGACATCATTAAATAATAGGCCTAAACATGCTTATTCATAAAATCTGAAAATTTTTCTTTATATTATCAGTGTTCTACGAACCATTTGCATAGTGGTGCATTAACCATATCTCTTTTACCTGATATTTCCCCACTTCCAGTAGGCCTATTCAATACCACGATGGGTTTATCTTGGTACCATGCAAGCATAGCCCCGCTGCCAACAAGCATGTTCAGTACCCTAACGAGTTTACTTGCATTTATCGAACTTCCTTGCTTTTAATTTGTTACTTAGCATTGACCTGCTACCAGCAGGCCTGTTCAGTACCCCGATGGCTTTTACTTGTATAAATATTTTGAGTATATGGAATTCGATTGGTACTAGAGCGTGCTAAGCCTTGCTAAACACATAATTCAAATTTTAAATCAAATTTATAAGTAATTGTTATAGTGGCCTGAACCATAAATTATGTCAAAAAGAGAATAAATTAAAGGTGTTCCTTGGTCTCTCAGTCTATCTTCTTCATAAAGGATAATGTTCCCCACAAGCAGAAATTTTACTTACCCTAGAGTGTCCTCAAAAATATTTAAGAGTCAAGTTTTGATAACAAGTATAGGATGAACTAGTAGTCCATAGGTGTGAAAATTCTGAAGAACATGATGATTAAAGTAACTCTTTTGAGCAATTGTTCAAATCATTGAAAATGTACATATCTGAATCAAGGCACCATGTAACCAAATCATAGAATAAGTGGTTTAGGAATGATATACAAGAATTCTTTAATTGTGCTATAAACTTCAAATTTTGAGAGTAACTAAAAAAAAGGAAAAATCAAGATGTATGATGAGTGTTTTCAGAGCACTTCCTTTTTCAGATAATATCTCATGAGCTACTTACAGAGATAAAGTACTTGTAATCAAATTGCAAAACCACTTAGATGATTCATTTTTATTCATGGAAACATATATATCATTATAGAAAGAAAAGAGTCCCTTGTAAAGAACTTGTCAGAAATGACTCTTATTTATCCAAAGAAATACACAGATATTTACATGTATACAAGTGATTATAACCCACAATATTTTTAAGAATCAGGAGGAGAAAGAGTTTTTGGAGAGGGAAGTCCAATGATTAATTTTATCTTGGTAGGATCCACCTTGATCCCTTGGGGAAAAACATGATGCCCCATACAAATGTGACATGCATAGGTTTTGTTTAATGGACAGTCCTATTGGAGATGTTTAGTCTTACATATTGGACAGAAGTTGCTCTTCGTTGCTTGTTCTTATTCTTGTTTCTTCATGTAAGTTTGGTTTCTAAAGTGAGTATACCTAGAAATTTTCTTTCGAGGTGAGAATGGGGTGTCCCAATGTTCTTTTCCAGGAGAGATATTTTTCCGATCAACCATTCTCTTATTGGGTCTTATAGGGATGGTAGATGCTACTGTGGATGTTTCAATTTGTGGGGTTACTATGTTTATTGAGTTTCTAAAGAGAGATTTCATCTGGGCAGGATTGACAAAATTAATGAAGTTCAACTCCTCTACTAGTAAAAAGTTGTATGGTTTGGTTTTGTGACTTAGTAGAAGGTTTAAGGGTTCCCAATGGTTATTCCTTTTGAACTTCATCAGGAATGAGGCTCTCAAGACCTCCTACCAGGATCTCTTCTCTTTCTATGGCTTCCCCTGTAAGATCTCCCGAAAGAGTCTCTTTATGTTTCCAGCAGAACTAATTCCTATAGGTGTTTTTTTTTATGCCTTTCCGCTGAGTTAATGGTTGGGGTACTATGTCCCCTGTAAAAATTTAATAAGAATTTTAACAAAATTTTACTGTCTTAACGAATCTACCCTAAGAATCTCTAGATTTGTTCATAAAAACTAAAGGGAAACCTATGCTACTATTACTACTAGATTTGAGAGCGCATGTTATAACAAATGCGCAGGTTCTTACCTATCGTCTTACCACTCTTCAGCCACCAGCCTATATCTATTCTACCTTACATAACAAATCCCCAACAACGGTGCCAAAATGTTGGGTAAAATATCATCTTGATTAATTCACCTAATATTTAATTATCGATCGTGGTTGGCAGGCTTAGAGTTGACACAAAATATATGCGAAGGTAGAGGGGTTCCTAGGGTATCGTGGTAATACTTTAACAAAAAAAATATCGAAAGATCTTTCAAAATGAAAAATTGATTCAAACTCCTAAGAATTCAACTATCAGGGTAATTGAACAGAGTACTAGACCAGAGTGGTATCAAGTTATACTAATCTACTCTATAAACAATTACTAAAAGATAAAGATATGAACAATGCTTATTCTAATAAAATACTTTCTCTAAGAAGATCTATTTTACTACTAAACAACTTTAGAGACTGACTGCACAAGGAAGGATTTACAACAACTAGATATGCTTTCTAAACTATACATGCAACTAACAGATGTACATAATGGTTTAAACTAAACTATCTAGTTCCATTCTCCTTGGTTATTTTGAGGATAAGGATTCATTGTGAGTGGAACAGGAGTAGGAGAAGTGTCAATGTGACTTTATAAGGAAGTGAAGAAACTAAAGGGAATCAAATCTAACTTAACCTCTACAAAGATATGAAGACGAAGAAATGTCCAATTGCAAGTGAAAGTAAACATGATGATTTATAAGCAAATAACTCCTACTTGCAAAAGATAGAAAAATACTACAAGAAGGTAGGCATAACTTATAAACAAGTAGAAATTTCAATAAAGATGATTTTAAATCCTATTCTATAGGTTTCTTTGGTAACCACCTGATTGGAAGGGATAAATCCTACTGCTTATGATAAATTTACAAGGTACTGACGAATTTCCCTAATATTGACATATCTAACTCTAAACTATATATAAAAAGAAAGGGTGAAATCAATGCAAGCTAAAGATATAATTACAAAGCAATATAGTAAACCAAAATGCATGACATAATTCTTAAACATAAGGTGAAAAGAAGGAAGAAATGGGAATAAGACTTAACAAGTATTCTAGACAATCTCATCTAAGGCTTTTAAGAAGAAACACAACCATTGTCTAACTACCACTATCAAAATAGAATAAAAAAACTAAAGAAACAAAGTCAAAACAGATAAAAAACGCTCAAGGCTGAATGGAAGGCTGGATAACAGACTGGAATACAGGTCTGGATGACAAGCAGAACAAGTTGTCTGAATGACAATCTGCACACAAAAAGCACTAAAATGTCAAGAAATAATTAATCTACATGATTTTGAGGTTAGCTGATCCGTGCACATGATAACGAAATGTAAAGAACAGAAATTAAATTTGTCTAATGATTAATTTCAATTCTATGAAATAACTTGAATTCAATTCATAATTAAAAACATCATTATCTATTTATTAAAAAATCTGTAATATAACTGACTGAATTCATAACAAAATGGAAGGGGAAGGAATTGAATCTATTATAATTGAATCAAAGAAATCTATTCTATCAACATAAACCAAGCAGTAAACTGGAAAGACTTGAAAGGGAAATTGAAAGCAAATTTGTGCACAACCGGCTGCTTAACTCACGAAAGGAAACTACATTAACGGCATAATATCAAAGTGTAATCTAGGCTACAGGAAATGAATAACATGAACGATTTTAGTAACTAAATTGCATAAAAAAATTACAAATAAAACTATACTAATTGCAAAAAGGGAAGAACGGAAATACACAGGAATAGAAAGCTCTGGTTGATGAGGGGCCCTCCCAACAATTAGAGTGATAACTTGCTCAACGCTACTAAGACACGATCATGCAC
This sequence comes from Pseudotsuga menziesii, assembly GCA_001517045.1. Lineage (NCBI taxonomy): Eukaryota > Viridiplantae > Streptophyta > Pinopsida > Pinales > Pinaceae > Pseudotsuga > Pseudotsuga menziesii. The sequence goes on along the minus strand of LPNX010551232.1, from coordinate 226,814 downwards.
AGCATAAGTAGAACTTCCATTAAAGTGAAGAAAAGTATTACAGAGTTTTTGGAACCGACTGATTACATGTATCAACTAAAAACTATTAACTTCTTCTCGCATAGCAGTGTTTGTATATATAGATTTTTACAAAGGGCGAGTGTTGCACATGAAAATCCCACATTGCCTAGTCAGCCTTCAGATGACTTTCTTGTTGCCTATCAATCTTCCAAAAAAGCCTAATTTGGATCACCTTGGCCATTTTTTTCACTAACCTAGAAGGTACGGCGCTCTTTCACCTTTTTCACAGAGCACCATAGGCGCCTACATTAGTTGAGCAAGAAGCGTCGTTAACCCTTTGCAGTGGGGAAAACCCTAGGTCGGCGCTCTGTCTAGTTTTCTTAAAAGCATCGATGGTCTTAAAAGGGGGAAAATAGAAGTTTCTAGAAGGTTCCGTACGGAATCCTTCATGGAATTAGTTCCTGCATGTCTAGGAGAGGTGGAATTTGCCTCCCTCACCTATAGGGATCTTATTCTATCCTTTTGTCAGGTCATCCTATGAGTCTTTGGCCCATAAATGAAGCTTCTATGAAGAGAGTGGGAGAGACCAGGAAAAGCATCCTTATGCTGCTAGTTTGAAGTCTGGATAGAGGCAAAGTAGAGGTAGCTTATAGCTAGAGAGGTCTTCATTGGAGTTTGTAGACATTTGTTGAGATAGAAGCTATCAACCTCAAGGCATTTGGTTGTACTTCTTCTCACCCATTATTAATACAAAAACATTTCCCTTTCCTATATTTGATTATTGTGTTTGTCATTAAATATTATTGAATTCCTTGATCATCAGTATGGATAGTTGATTATCATGATGCTCTCATATTTTCGTTTATCTTGTGATCCTTCTTCCAGGTATTGAATCATCTCAAGGACTTTTTGGAGAACAGGTAAACAGGTCTACGGTTGAGGTATGTAATGTGTTATGTTAATTAATTTAACTATTTAAGGGAAGGATATATGGCTGTGATTCTTTTGTTTCGTAGTTGTGTTTTGCATTACAGAGGAACAAGCCGTGTTAGCACTGGTTGGGAATTCCTAGTAACAAAATGGGCAACTCCACTAGGGAGGTGGGTCAGATCTAGGGAAGATCTAGTCAAATCTAGTGCAGATCCAGTCACATCTACAACTCTTTGGTAACCATTCCACTGGTGAATTTTTTATCTCTTCTCTTTGTTGTTTCAGTCTGCAAGGTAAGCTACTCTTTTCATTTTCTTTATGATAATTTGCCTCGGTTCTAAATTATAGTTTTTACTATTCTCTGGGTAATTGATTTTTTCTTACTATTATCAGTTCAATTGAGACTCTTTTGTTTCTCCTGCAGTTCTGAATTTTTCGGTACATTGTCTGGATGGCGTGCCTCTCTGTGGTCGACATAGCACCGTTCTTCGTTCAAGGTGCCTTTCCCCTTGATTGACAGAGCGCTTCCTTCCCTCCACGGCACACCTCCCTTCAGCTGATAGAGTGTCGTCCTTCCTTCTAGGGAGCTTTTCCCTTCAATTGACAGAGCTCCATAGGCACCTAATTTCTGAGTTGCTAGTGCGCCGATTTGACTTGTGAGGTAGGCTTCGAAACTCCTTGTAAAATTTGTCTTTGTCTGTTTGGAAATTTTTTATCTTTCTGAAAAGTCTGTGTGGTTTGCTTGCTTCTCTGAGATTTTGTTGTGTTCTTTGCATCTGTCTACTGTTTTAGAGTACTTTGTGAACCTGATTCTCTTTCGAGTTCAGTTCCAAAGGCCTGATCTTTTTTATAGGGGAAAATGGTATATAGTTTCATTTTTGGTTTCAACCAAATATCTAGAAACTTTTATTTTTGAAAAGAAAATAATAGCTTCTTTAAGACTAGTTCATTTTAGACTACTTTGAGTGCCTCATATTTTCCAGAAAAATACAAAAAATAACCATCTTTAGTTTCTTCTTGTTTATGCTTTAGAATTTGTCATTTTTCTGCATAAATAGATTAGAAGAAATAGATTTTTTGACATTGTAGCAAAGATAGTTTGCATGCACACTAGAGGATTAGTTTCTTTGTCAAAAAATTTAGATATTTTTTGAGTGCTTGTTGAAAAAAAAAATTGTTTGAAAAAGCTTCATTTTCTTGCATTTCTCAATTCAAGTTTGTGTTGTTGAAATGGCTTTATTTTAAGGTTCTTGAAAATAGAAAAAGAGAAAATTTTCTTTTTACCCTATATAGTTTTCATCGAAAGTCAAAGAAGTGTTTTATGTTGCACATAGAGTTAATCTGCATTATTGGAGACAACATTTCCACAAACATTCACCTAATCATCAAGATAAAATCAACGGTAGATTTAGGTTAAAATTTGTATAGAAAGTTGAGTGATAGGATAGAGACATGTTCGTGCATTGTTAAGCGTAGGAGCTATCGCTATTTGTCCGCACTAAATCCCAGGACTCACGCAGTTCTTCCACGTACCGTCGGTATATAGAAATAGTCTTTCAGTTACCCTTGAGGTATATATAAAGGTTATTTCACGTAGTTTATTGTATATAGGAAGGCCCCTTGTGAATGGTTGTGCATTAGACAACACTACTACCGATTTGAGCTCCCACGTACCTTGCATATATCAGGATACCCCACTAGGATACCCTATCCAAACCGAGTTAACCTCTTGGCCGTCTTGGATTTACGGGTGAAGCTTGTAAAGTCTTGATAATCCTGGTGAAAAACTGGACTTTGAACCCCCCCTATCATTTAAGACTGCTTGTGACCTTTAGCTTTGTGTAGGTGTTTTTTTTGTGATTTTTTCTTTGACCTAGGTTAGAAGACTTCTAGCCACCACCATGGCTGAGCATCTTGCATAGCATAAATCTCATAGGTTGCAGGGTTTACCTCCTGACTCTCCTCCATCCATGGAAGGGGAACAAGGGGTAGGCATGGAGATACTAGCTTTGGCCAATAATCGAATGGAACTTACTCCACCTAGAGAAGATTTCACTATTTACATGAATCCTTTAGTCCAATTGCCTCCTACAACCGATGCTTCTTTGCAACCACCGTTGGAAGGCCATGGCGATGTTTCTGCCCCACCAGATTATGGTCCGAATGCTCCTTTCTAGAGGAATTCTATGGGCCAAGCCATTGCTGAATTCGGGGTTATTAGACCTTCACCAAGAAATCCTCCCTTAGGAGAGGAGGAACAGAGAAGAATTAATGCATCTCTCAATCGAGCTCGTAACTTCTCAGAGAGAATAGAAATAATTATTCCTCCACTTGTGTCCCGTTATGAAACTTTACATGGACGATTACCCCGTAATACAGACCCTTGGCCTTAAGCAGAAATTAAACCTTCTTCTAAAGGCCACCTAACTTATGGTGAGAATTCTCGCAACCCATGGCCTGAAGGATATCGTTCACTAGCTCAAGCATTGGGACCTATTGAAGAAATCCTGCTTCAAGGTAATCCAGGTATAAACCACAACCCTACAGTGTCACATCCTGAACCTATTACTAGACCTTCCATACCTGTCATGGTTGGGGGGCAATCCTCAAATCAAGCCGTATCAGTAAACTCTCACGCCGGGGGGCAACCCCCAACATGAGTTACTTTACCTATTAGTGGAATTATGTCTAGTTCAGGATAGGTTGTAGTCGTAGCACAACTTGAAGTAGTTATACCCCCCACCAATACCCATGTTGTTTCCCCCCCATCTAGTACAGGCCAACCCTTAGGGTCACAACCTATCAACAATACAGCTTCTTGGGGATATACTTATCTAGGAACTCAACAGCCTATGGTTAATCAAGTTTACCAACAACCACCACCTACGGCTATTTATCCTGGAACGCCTTACCCTGGAAATACTTTTGTACCTTTGGGACAACCAAATTGGTCAAATATCCCATCATATGGAGGGACCTTTTTTGAATAATGCCGAAGGATACGGTGGACCTCCCCTTGGAGGACCACCATGAGGACCTAGAGGACCTAGAGGACCTGGTGGACCACCACCACCACCTGGCAGTAGAGGACCACCACCCCCACCTAGTGGTAGAGGACCACCACCACCACCTGGTGGAGGAGGACCACCACCCCCATCTGGAGGAGGAGGACCACCACCACCACATGGTGGAGGAAGACCCCACCACCACCTGGAGGAGAAGGACTACCACCACCACCACCACCTTCTGGAGGACCCCCTCCCTCGAGGGTCCCACCTCCCCATGGAAATTCTAGAAACCAACAGCCTTTTCAACAAGCTTTGGGGGAATCATCTATACCCATCTATCAATCCGCATATGGTCCTACTGGTCAGCAAATGCCCTATCAATATACCAGTACCAATAACCAAATCAACAACTACGATTTCTATCCACTTTATATTTTCCATACTTGTCAAGATTAATAAATGAACCAATTCATCATGACCCCTCTTGGCCCGCCATCCCAGTCAAACTACCTTCCGATATCCCAAAATTCAATGGTAAACCTGGCAAGGACCTAAAAAACCATGTTATGACTTTTCATCTTTGGTGTTTGTTACCACCTAATTTGTACTTAGTGGTTGTTTATCAAGTGAGACTGGTGAACTGAACAAGGATAACTTGTTCGGACTTCAAAAGGCCTTTGGAAGTACTTCTAGGAAGTGCTTGTTGTACTATATCACATGTTCATACCCCATGGGGGAATTGTAATAAATGTTCTAGCATGATAGTGTTTGTAAAAGACTCGGTCTCTTAGACTTCATTTGTCAATCCGATCATCCCCGAGTGTTTTTTCCCTTGCTTATTATTGGTTGTTGAATAAACGACTGATAATTTCTGAGTTTTTCACTCCATACCTCCAAAGTTGGGGTGGTCAGCTTGGCATTTAGGCATATTGAGGTTATTAGAGTCTATGTGTCAATGTATAAACATGCTAGACATCATTTTTGAGTCATATGAACATGTCTAAGTCCCCCTAGGTGTTTTTCAATTTTTCTTCTAAGTTTAAAGAAAAATTGTGGTGTGAGAAAGATCTCGAGGCTAAAAGAAAATTAAGATATTATAAGGAGGTCATCAACCCTACTCTAAAACATCAAAAGTATCTCTTTGTTTTGATCAGTACTAAGAAAAAAATTAACATAGCTAAGATAAGAACAAACTCACATGAGCTCCAGAGTGAAACTGGCCGTTGGACAGTCCCTAAAACACCATGGGAAGAAAGGATCTGCCACCTTTGTGAGAGTAAGAACATCGAAGATGAAAATCAATTCCTCTTAGAGTGCCCTGCGTACACCCACATTAGATCCCAGTTTCATAATCTTTGTTGCAATACCGACTTTCCTAGCCTTTTAACCTGTCAAAATTATAGTAAGCTCGGGACGCTTCTTTCCAAGCTCTTTGAGCATAGAAATATAACTTTAAAGCAAACTAATTAATTCTCTTCTTTAGGTACGATAGACCAAAGTGTGGTCTCAGGGGACGTTAACCATCATCATCATCATCATCATTAAAATTAAATTTTTCCAAAAACTTAGGCTATTTTTTAATAGTTTAATTGGAAAATTTGATTTTGTAATAAAAGTGGGCCAAATAGTCGGTTTCAGTCATGTAGGTGCTCATTTTCAAGATAAGAGCACCATGTAAACCCATGGATGCACTGTTTCCTAAGTTTTGAGTGATTTTCCATCACTCAGGTCAGAAAGCCCCAAAAATCAATTATTGATTATTTTAATTAATAAATTGATGAATAATGGAGCAAATCCAAAATCATAAATCAGTGGATTCTCAACCGATTTGATTGAAATCAGTCAGATCTGAAGAAGATTGACCGGATCTGACAAATACTTGACTGAAGGAGGTGATCAGATCAGATCCAGAGTTGATCTTCAGCATCCTTTATGGGGAATTTCGCCCTCCCTCTCTCCTCAACACGTTTTGGCTCATCTGGATGAGTTTTGGTGGATGATTCAGTCAACAAGTTGAGGTGTCAGTCAGATCAGCTCTCCGATTGGAAATTGCACTCAGTGAGACTCAGATCTGGCTCAATTAGACACAGATCAAGCATTGATGGACTCTTCATCAGCATATTTGGTCTATCTCCTTGGGATTTGCGCCCCCCCATGGGCTGGATGGCCTGTAATTTGTATATATCCTGCTTGAGGCTCCCTCTTCCAAGCTAGTTAGAGTTGGACTGAAGGGATTGCCATTGTAACTCTGTATTTGATCATCATTTGTGAATAAAGAAGCTTTGGAGGCTATACTGTGTAGTGCATGTGTATGTGTGGATTCTCAGTGTTATGCTGTTGATGTGGTAGCTGCAATTTCTTGCCAAATTCTGTGCTGCTTCTGTGTTCTAGCTTCAAGGATTCGGCTGAATCTAGTAAGGGTATAAAATAGGAAATCTATATTTCTTGATATTGTTTATCCATATGATGTATGCTCAAAAATTTCAGTTATATGCTTAAATAAGGTTATTTTGGCATAATCTTTCATTTTTGTTGCTTTATACATCTATATCCAGATCTCACGAGGTGTGTGCAGGCTTGTGTTATTTAGTTGCAGGTTCCCGATTGGATGAAGGTGTGGATCTATATTGACGCCATTCCTATCCAATAAGCTCAAGAATATATCCCTCAGCACTCCACAAAAGGGCCTCCTTTCAGCTTGCTCCATTCAAGCAACGATCCGACCTTCTCTCCTCTTCTTCTCATTTCTACAAAAAATCAACATTTTTACCCGGTTACTCTATTCGTAGCTTTGATTTTGCTTAGATATATCATATTAAAAGTAATTCCAACATATATATATATATATATTATCAAATCCTATAGTCTAGATCTTGCACTTAAAAAAGTTTCCTAAGCATTCTAGATCTAGCTTTAGGGGAATTGTCTTTTTGCATGAAAATTTAAAGAAAACTTGTAGATCGCATGCATTAGATTTCCTTTCACTGTTATAAAATTTAATATTCTGCAATATCAGTGCATATTTCATTGGATTCACAAACAGCAAGCCAAGATCCCAAGGAAATCTTGCTTTCCTTGGTTCCTTTTCGTCTGCTTAACTAGTTTTAACTTCATTTTTTTTTGAGATAAGGTAGGCTGATCCAAAGGTACTCTTAAAGTGATTTTGGGCATATTTTATTCTAACATGCTCGCTGTATTTTAGCATGTCTGACAGAAAATAAAGGAATCTTCTGTCCGAAGTGGCCTTAGGAGCGTTCAAATCCCCCCAGGGGTCTCCCCTTTCACTAAAATCTTAAAATTTTTGCAAAGTTGTAAGATATTGGTTTCATCCTGTATAAGGACCAAGAAGTTTCTAATATTTCAGTATGCTGATATTGTAACCAATAATAAATAAAATTATTTTTGGAATATCCTCTTTCGAGCCCATTCCCCATCCCCCCTGGGGGGATTTGCGTCGGTGTCCTTTTCGTCGCTTTCTGCTTATTTCCTTTTTTTAACTAGCATTGATCTAATTTGCAGGGTAGTATACTTGATTTTATTATTAAATTCATATTCCACTTTTTTTTTTTCAAAGTAATCATAATACTTACCCCACGATTTCCCGATTGACCCGAAAGGGGAAAGAGATTCGTGGTAGGACTAATTAAGAAACTAGAATTGTGTATCTAGTTGCTTTTTTTTATCATTTCTTTATCAGCAATTATAAAAATAACCCCTCCTCGATTCCCCGATTGGGATCCACTTGGATCGAAAGAGGTTCCTGGAGGGTTTTCTTTTAAACAAGAACACCCAGTTTAAAACTTACTAAAATTGACAAGAATCCAGTGTGTATGCTCTGCACTTGGCTGCGGTTCGTATGATCATTCAAGCTGTATCAAAATCACTTGGGTGAATAGTATAATTAGGACTCACTCTCCCCAACTGACAAACCATCAGGTGAGAATCCAACACCTAGATCAAACCTTTACGGTGGCAAAATACCCAAAGGAAGCGAGAACTTCTGAAAAGTGACCTCGGGGCGCCGATATCTGTCACACCCTAATAGGTGCATTACGAACAATAGCCCCAGAGACTCCATTTCAGCCCACATATTCCTTGCGGGTAGCCGTGAAGGTTTAGTTTTGGACATACTCCAAGTACTCTTGGGTATATCTGGAGTCCCCCCTTATCCTAATTTTAATCAACTCACACTTCAAATTTAACTTAAAACATACCAAGAGGCAATCGTAAAACATTCACTGCAAGCACATGCAAGTATATTGTTTCTATTTTTGACTCCATTCTAAGGCACTGGTTATTTTCTTGCTTTACATATATATTGTGTCTCAGCATTGTGCTTTCGTGTGTTCATCTTTTATATCTTGCCATCTTTGATTATCTATAATTAAATTCCAAACTCCTAAGTAACTCAGTCAGTTTAACATCACAACACTAAGTAATTATCCTTAGTAACTTAATAGGGTCTACCCCCCTTGGCTTCATTAGGAGTTGAGCCTAAACGGAGGAGTCAAGAACAAGGTGATAGCCTTGACTCGAGACTTGCCCCCAAGGACACACCGAGTGGCTTGAAGATTTCTGCCACGTGACCCAAGTGTGTGAAAGGCGGCAACATCTTTTGGCACCGTTGCCGAGGATAAATCTTTTTATTCCCGAGTACGACTTTTGTTTTCTTCCTTTTAGTTTTTGCTTTGTTTGATGAATGCTTAGAGTAGATCTTTAATTTTCATCTGGCGACTCCACTGACTTTTTTCTAGTTTTTTTTACAAAGAAAAGCAAAAAATAATTTTTGTGAAAAGATTTATAAATGCTTATTTTTCTTTTTCACATGGCGACTCCATTGAAGGGATAAAACCCTGTTATCTCATAAATTTGTGAAGTTTTGTTGTGTGTAGATGAGCCCATGCGACATGTTAAAACCTTTAAAGCTCATCACTTGACAGCTCCACCATTTCAGTACAAGGTTTAATCGTTATATCAAATGCATACTGTTAAGTCATGAACTTGTTTTCTTCAATTTTATATTTTGATTGTCATTTTTATTTTAAAGTTTGCTCATTTGCTTAAGTTTGCTCTTTTACTTACTTTAGAAAATTTTGGTTTTAAGTCAAATTTTTGAGTTTTGCCTTTAGATTTTTATTATTTTTTTTGTTTCCTTAGGTTCTGAAGGGTTCTATAGGACTAATATTGATTAACGATGTCACAAATATACACTAAGAGCAAGGTTTATCATATAAACCTTATTTAAATTGGAATTAATGACTAAAACAACGCCAAATTTGAATTTGAAATATTCTTGTAGCGCAACGACTGAAATTTTACACTACGGTGCTACAAGAATATCGCGGGCATTAAAATCGCCGGCTTTTAAGACAAATTATCCCATGATTTCGATTTCTCGGTGACTAATCACATGTGTAAAGGGTTTTGATACATGTTTCAGCAGAAATGATCATGCAAACAGGTGTTGCCTAGAACGTGAAGGAGATCGTGGCGATCAGTGGTTAAGGTTAGGCGAATGATGACAGATCAAGGAAAGAGCCGAAATTGATGGGAAAGAAGTTCTCCATACATGCATTACGAAACTGGAAACTAGGTGGAGTGAAGACATCTGTTTAAAATCCGGAATTTGTAGTTAGAGAGGAGATTTAGGGATTTCTCGTCGCGCCAGCTAGAAGAAAATTGAAGACTTGAAGACACTTGGACATTTAAATTTAACAATCAGATAGTTCAAGGATCGATTTTAAACGTCTGTAGTAGGACCGAAATGAGGTATTCCGCGATAACATGGTCGTGGCAGCTAAATTTGGGGTTTTTCCATTAAAACTGCTTCTGTTAAAATTGATTAAGGAAAACATAAATTTATGCTTTTTTACAAACTCCTTTCAAAGAGATATCAGTCTAAGAGGTTTTTAAATGCTGTGGCAAGTAATAAGTTGAAAGGTAGCAGTTGCATTGAACAATTACCCTCTCAAAACCTGAAAATATGTTAAGGAGAAGATCTGTACAATTTGTGGCGACCAGGGTTTCACAGATTAACTTGTTACCTCTAAGAAATGCAATGAGTAAGCTGAGCATCTAAATTACATGCAGACCTTGTCTGAGTAGGTGCTAGAAGCTGATTGGTTTTATGTTGAATGCAAGTTGAAGCAGAAAAGTTAGCACATATAAGATTGCTCTCATATCATCTCAGCCCCTTGTTGAACAGTCACAATTTGAATTTAAGAAGTGAGCAACTGAGAGCTCTAATGCAGAATCCCTATTGCAATGAGATAGCTCATTAGTAGCATTGGAATGAGCCAAGGGTGCTATTTGTGCAGAATCACAACACACAGATGTTTCCAGGCATTCTAAAGATGGTCTTGCATCGAAATGAACATTTTGGAAGATAGTTAAATCCAGTAGCAGCTTTGTGAGAGGATTTTGGGTACTCTGTTGACCTAAACCACCAAATATCAGTGTAAAATATTTCCTGCATTCAAAATAGAACAGACTGTCAAAACTTTAAAAGCTTGAGGGAAAAAGAGTTGTTAGGTCATTAACAGGGCTTTAAAATTACACCGAATTCAGTCATTGAAAGCAGATGGGAAAAAGTGGGAAGACCAACAGGGTTGAGCCCACTGAGCTGAATTGGGTTGACCAGTTTCTAGGTTGTGCAGAGCTTTTTCAAAATGCTATATGGTTGGATTTCTTCAAGAAGATTGATGGCTATAACACTGAGGTGTCTCATAAATTTGATAAATGCTATGACCAAGACATGGTATCATTTGATACCCTGAAGTTTAAGTTGACTGTGGAGTTAGTGGCTGAAGCCATAGGAGTCAGAAATGAAGGAGAGTTGTGGTTCAAAAAGTTTCCTTTTACCTTCAATGCTCAAAGATATATTTTACCTGGCATTATCCCAGACTGGAGTAAAGGAGTGCTCATTCAGAATTTCAGAGTAGAATGGGTGGAGCCCATTAAAGTCCTACAAAGCTACATCACCTGTGAGGGGAGATATGCTTTTGTATTCAAATATCATTTTAGGTTCTTGCAGCACCTAGTTGGAGAATCAAGGATGAGTCTCCCCTTCTTCTTGTTGAAGAGTTTGCAGAAGATGTCAAGCAGGATTAAAGAGCATCATGATCACACTTCACAGTCCATTTTCCATCATGGATTGATCAAGCTCATTATCAGCACTGCTCTACAAAAAGAAGGAAAAACATGGGACTATTTTCTCTTTTGGTCTGGTTTTCCAAATTAAGCAGGAAGAGCCAACCAAAAAACATGTGGACAAGGGGAAAACCCTAATTAGGAAACTAGGTAAAAAGGTCAAGTATGAAGATAAAAAATATGTTAAACTTGAAAAGGTGACAGAACCTTCAAAGGAAGACTATGAACCTCAGCAGCTTTCAGTTGACAGTAAAGGTAAAGGTTTGTTATTTATAAAAAAGGAAGATCAGCCTGTGCAAAATAGGGCACCTGCAGAAGCTCTCATGGATGAGAAAATTGTTGTCACAGAAAAGGTTGCAGTGGAGGAAGAGGATGCCAAGGTCCAATGGAGAATACCTATTACTATTTTATCTGAAGATGAATGATATTTACTAGAGGGAGATGAGTTGACAGTCAAAGCTGAAACTGGGGTTGGTACATACAAAGAATTCTCCAGTCGAGAAAATAAGACAGTGAGGCAAAAGAAAAGGAAGATCAAGGTTAAAGCTATGTATTTTTCCATAGTTAAACATCAAGGAAAAATTTTGAAAATGATAGGAGAGCTTGCCTCAACATGGAGACCCAAAACTAGGCCAAGATATAAGTTGAGGCTGAATATGAAAAAGCTATTGAACCCTAGGTTAAATACAAAAGAGGTTATTGTGCTTGATGATGATTATTTAGATGAAAAGATAGAATCTAGTAGGGGTGATTGCAAAGGAAAGAAAGCATTGAAGTCAGTAGAACAGTCCAGTTTCACCGAGACTAAACTTTCAGCAGTGTTTTTGGAATTAAGAGAGGAAATGCTGAAAGAACAACAGAAAAAGGAAACTGAAATGTCTTATGCTGAATACCAGCAGTTGATTGATGAAATTGCACCAACTGAAACAGTTAATCAGGAAAACCCTAGTGCACATGGTGTATATTCAAAACTGCTACCAGAGGATGAATACATTTCAGAAAACTGAACATCCCATGGTTACCTAGCGAGCTACAGAATGAAGCAACAGGGAAGGCTTTTGACTCAGAAAAGGAGAATCTGCAAAAAACCATCAAACAATATAAGAATCAAATGGATTACATGCAGGAAGTAAATGATGGTTTGGTCATAGTAAATAGAAGACTCAAGGAGAATTTGCAAGAAGTAAATGATCATTATGAAGAGCTCATTGCAGTCTCCAAGGAGGCCCTTAAAAGGAAGAGAAACACAGATTTACAATGTGGAGAATTAAAGTAGACTATCAGTGGCTTACAGCAGCAAAATGAAGAACTTTCAAGAAGGATAGTAGATATGGAAGCTGAACAGAAAAGAGCTAAGAAGAAGGCCCAGGCTTTGGATGGAATAGCCTTATTGGCAGAAGCTGCCAAAGACCTTTGAGTATTGGTAGTTAGGCAGTTATTTGTTATGTTTTTATTTAGAAATACTTTAGTTAGGCAGTTACTTGTTATGTTTTTTGAGGAAAACTTTATTTTGTAAATTATAATTTGACATTATCCCATCAATGAGTTGGCTGAAGACAGTTAGGGTTTAGACCCTAACTAAATTTTTGAGAAACAGTATTTAGGTAGATGAGAAAGAAAGCAAAGGGTTTGATTTTTGGTTGGCTTAAGGAGGTCTTGGACTTGTTTATGACCTAAGTACTAAAACTCTCATGTGTATTTGATGAACATAATTATGAAATATATGATCTATATCACCCTTCAGTCTGTGTTTTAGCTTCATTTTGAGTTTGTTTAGCTACATGACTGATAAATTCATTGCTGGTTTATGGTTTCTTTGCTTGTAATGCTTGTCAGTTGTGAATGAACTTTAAAATTATATTCTGATTGGTACATGGTGATTATATTATGCATATATGTTCTTATTTATTTATGATTCAGTTCCTGCTTAGCTTATGAATGTATTCCCTTCAGTCACCAGAATTTACAACCACAAAAACCTTTCAAAAAATCCTAAAACCTACTTTTGCTTGATTGAATATTTGAGATTGTGTTGTCTTGTTTCTTTATAGCCTGGAAACAATTTCTGGCACAAACATCTTTGGCGTCGTTGCCAGGGAACGAAGTTGAAAACAGATTTTTTCCCTGGGATACTTATCTTTTTTCTGGTTTTAAGAGGTGAACTTAAACCAGCACATCTTTAAGGCTATTTTTCACCAAGTTTGACACAGTGGCTACTAGAGGAGTTGGAACCAGGAACAGACCTACTTCACCATTGCAATTGGGTGTTACAGACCCTGACCAGATATTAAATACAGCAAGGAAAATTGGAAGGTCTCAATCTTTACCAGCCCTGTGTGACCCTGACCAGTTGAGTGGTTCATCACATTCAGCTTTGCTAAAAAAGGAAGAAGAAACCTCACCTTGGTTAAAACCTATTATTCCTGATAGCAGTTTCCAAGTTTTTACTAATCCTTAATTCTTCAGAAAGGCCAAAACTGCCTCTCCTGGTAAGATACCTCTTTTTTAGCTGAAATTAGGTAAAAATCCCTTTCAACCAAGTTCCAGTCAAGCCTCTTCATCATCCAAATCAGGCATTCCAAAGACGGCAGCCCAAAATCAGCCCATAGATATGATGGGCCAGATGGTTGCAGCTAGGTATGCACCATTGGTCTTGCCTCAGCCTTTAAATGCACTGCTTGGGGGTGACTATCAAAAATATCTTCCTAGGTTTAATGGACAGGGGGAAACTACAGCTGAAGAACATTGGGAAGCCTTCCTTAGTTATGCTGATAACCAAAACATTGAGGCCAAGGATGTATGGATGAGAATGTCCGTGCAGATCCTTGATGGATATGTAAGGAAATGGTTCAGAGAGTTGGTTGCTAACTCAATCACTATCATTGAAGAACTCCGTGATCTCTTCATGAGACAATGGGGTGATACAAAATACCATACATACTATATAACTGAGTTTAGAGCTCTTAGGAGGAAAAAGGATGAAACTATTGCAGACTTTTCAAAGAGGTTTAACAAAATGTACAGTAGAATTCCTACAAAAATAAAGCCTACTGAAACATCTGCAAAACTGACATATGCAAACGCTTTCGATCATGAATTCTCCTTATTACTAAGAGAAAGGAGGCCTATTTATTTACTGAATATGCAGGATGCAGCATTGGAGGTAGAATCTAATATATTGGCTTCAAATAGATTGAAGAAGGAAACCGCTCAGCAGCTGTATGATAGAAAAGGAAAGAGGGAAGCAGCCCCAGGAAGTTCTGCTTCTCATTCTGCTGAAAGGAAAATTGATGAAATGGCTAAGTTGGTGAAGATTCTAATTTCCAAATTCAACAAATTAGAGCTTGAGAAAAATGCCAGCAAGCCTGTTCTAGAAGGTGAACGAAATCCTAACAATCAGAATCAGTTCAGAAGGCAATTTGCTCCCCGTTTCATGCCTAGAGAACGAAGGAATAATGATATTCAGTGGGAAAGGAGGGAAAATAAAGACCAAAGAGTGCCACACCTCTTCAAAACAATGTTGCTGGTGAAGAAGAGGTTGATGATGAGCTGATCTTTGAAGATACTGACCAAGATATGAATCATTTTGGAGAAGGACTGGTTGGGGGTTTTGTCACTGAAGAAGAATTTCTAAATGCAGAATGCTATGATGCTGACATGTTCGAAATAGAAGATGATCTAGGTCTGGAAAAGACTGTTGTAAATGCTGATGTCTGTCAAAATGAACTCAAGAAGACTGTGAATCTGAGGTCAGGTCCAAAACAGGTGGTACAAATCCCAAAGAAGAAGGCAGTTGTCCCTGCTAAACAGTCATCTGATCCTGTGATTGAGAAGAGACAAGTTTCAGAAAAACCAAAGAAGACCACTGAGGTTGAAGAGGTAAGTAAAACTGTTCAGAATTTTAGCCTGGAAAATGAATTAGGCAAGTTAAATATTCCTGTACCTTTAACTGAATTGATGAAAAACCCTTCATATAAAGAATCAGTCCTTAAAATGCTTAATTCAATAAGCAATCAACCTATTTCAGACATAGTAAATTTGCAAGAAGAAAACCCCAGGATTTTCATTGGATCAGCCTTGGCTGAAAAGACTGAAAATGAAGCAGGTGCTTCACCTCCATTCTACATCACCCTGACAGTCCATGAACAGATGATTCATAATTGCTTGTTAGATTAGGGAGCCTCACACAATCTAATGCCAAAGGCTGTTATGGAGGATTTAGGTCTGAGTATTACCAAACCCTACCATGACCTGTATGCCTTTGATTCCTGAGCAGTGAAGTGTTTAGGGGTAATAAAGGACATGGTTGTCAGCCTGGCTCAGTTACCCATGAAAAGTGTGATCATGGATGTTGTGGTAGCTGATATTACATCGAAGTTTGGGTTACTTCTTTCTAGGTCTTTGGCGAAGAAGGTTGGTGGGACCTTGCAAATGGATTTATCATATGCTACTATTCCTGTGTTTGGAGGAGAAAATAGAAGGCTGTACAGAGAGCTTCAGTTTGCTTACATTGTGACAGATGACAAGAACCCTACCAACCACCCATTGTATGCTATTGATAAAGACCTGGGTACTTGCATGTTACATTTCAGTGAGGATGACAATACTGCTGGTTTGTTACAGGTTGAAAAGGAATAGCCGGTAAAATGCAGCAGAGAACAGGAGGATGGGCTGTGGCAGTTATACTTTGATGGATCCTCTTGCAAAGAAGGTGATAGAGCAGGGGTTCTCCTTATATCCCCTGGAAGTGAAACAGTAAAGCTGGTGTATAAATTAGAGTTTATTACTACAAATAACACTGCTGAATATGAAGCTTTGCTGTTAGGTTTAAAGGCTGCTAAATATTTGGGCATTCAGCAGATTTTTGCATTTGGTGACTCTGAACTAGTTGTTCAGTAGGTGAAGAACAACTATCAAGTGAAGCAGGGTTTACTGAAAGTCTATTGAAATGAGGTATGGGACATTATTGAAAATTAACTTATGGATTTTAACATTACCTATATTACAAGAGACTATAATCAGACTGCAGATTCATTGGCCTTGGCTGCTACACACTTTAGAATCCCCAAGACCACTTAGTTGAGATATCCCATTGAAGTAAGGTACAGACCATCTATACCTGATAATGTAAGGCAGTGGAGAGTGTTTGAAGATGACATTGAGATTAAGAGGTTCCTAGAGCTTACCCATGAGTTTTCAAATTCCATAATTGATCAAGAGGAAGATGAAGAAGATGGATAGGTGGAAGAGATTGTTGAAAATGAAATAGCTGGACACAAAATCATTGAATTAAAAAGCAATTTCATCCCAAAGGGTTTGGTACCTTTGGAAAGGATATTTTCAAAAGATGATACATTCTTAAAACCTGTTGTACAGTCCTCGGAAGAGAATGTGGTGGATTGTAACATTGGCTCAGCAGAACATCCTAGAATGGTCAAAATTTCTAAAGCACTTACAGCTGAACAAAGAAACATGTATATTAAACTGTTAAAAGAACATGTAGATGTTTTTGCATGGTCTTATGAGGAATTGAGAACTTATGAAACAGGAATCATACAGCAGAAAGTGCCTTTAAAACCAAATGTGAAACCTTTTCGTCAGAAATTAAGGAGGATTAATCCAGCCTTGTTTCTTGTTATTGAAAAAGAAGTGAAGAAGCTGTTGGATGCTAAGATCATAGTGCCTCTCAAGTATTCTTCATGGCTGGCTAATCTAGTTCCTGTTAGGAAAAAGAATGGAGAAATCAGGCTGTGTGTTGACTTCAGAAACTTGAATAGATCTTCCCTAAAGGATAATTATCCTCTGCCTAAAATTGAGCAAATATTGCAAAAAGTAGTTGGGGCACAGAGGATCTCTATGGTTGATGGTTTTCCAGGGTACAATCAGATCTCTATGCATCCTGATGATAAGGAGAAGACAGCTTTCACCACTCCTTGGGGAATTTTCATGTATGATAAGATGTCGTTTGGCTTAATGAATGTTGGAGCTACCTTCCAGAGGGCTATGGATATTGCTTTTGTCGGAGAAAAGGACAAGTTTGTGGTAATCTACTTGGATGATGTTACTATTTTATCGTAGTCATATGATGAACATTTGAAGCATTTGAAGTAGAATTTCCTGAAGTGTAGAAATTTTGGATTATCCTTGAATCCAAAGAAGTCACACTTTGTTGTACAGGAAGGTAAATTGCTTGGTCATTTAGTGTCTGCTGATGGTATAAGGATTGATCCTGAAAGGGTAAAAGCTATATTGAAAATAAGTTTACCCAGGACTAAAAAGAATGTTCAATCATTCATTGGTAAAATCAACTTTATGTGTTGGTTTATACCAAACTTTGATGAGACTATTAAACAGATCACTGTCATGTTGAAAAAGGATCAGGAAGTCAGATGGACCACTGAGGCAAGGAATGCTTTTGAGAAGATAAAAATGGCTCTTACTGAAGCTCCTGTATTAGTAAGCCCATATTTTTCCAAAGAATTTCTTACATTCTCATTTGCATCAGAGGATACAATAGCAGTTGTTCTGTTGCAGAAGAATAAGGAAGGATTGGAGCAGCCTATTGCATTCTTCAGCAAAACTCTCAGGGATTCTGAACTAAAATACAGTATCTTAGAAAAATAGGCCTATGCTCTGGTAAAAGCTTTAAAGTTTTTCAGAATCTATGTTCTGCATTCTAAATTTATTTCATTTGTGCCTAATGCTACTGTAAAAGATGTTTTAACACAGCCTAATAGTGAAGGGAAAAGAGGCAGGTGGATTGCTAAAATCATGGAGTATGATGTAGATATCAGACCTACCAAACTTGTCAAAGGACAAGGTTTAGCCAAGCTACTGGCTGAATCAAATTGTCAAGCTCTGGGATTGCATGTCATGGCTGAAGAGTTAGCTCAGGACAAAGATCAAGTAATTTTAGAAAAAGAGAAGATCATGGACTATTATTCAGCATCCACATGGTATGCAGACATTGTGTACTTTCTGTTGTTTTTGCAATGTCCTAAGCATTTTGATAGGAAAGTTGCTAGATCTTTAAAGCTTAAAGCTACTAAGTATTGTTTAGTAGAAGAGCAGTTATTCTGGAAGGACCCAGGTGGTATTCTACTCAGATGCTTGGATAAACCTGAAATTGAAGGAGTGATTTCTAAATCTCATGAGGGTTCTTGTGGAGGTCACAAGTACTGGAAGACAACAACATATAGGATTTTAAGAGCTGGATACTATTGGCCCTCTTTGTTTGCAGATGTTTATCAACAGGTAAGAGCCTGCATCCCTTGCCATAAATTTGCAGGAAAACAAAAATTGTTGTCATTGCCTCTAAAACCTATTGCAGCAAGTGCTCCTTTCCAGCAATGGGATCTGGATTTTATAGGGGAGATAAATCCAGCTTTCTCAGGACAACACAGGTGGATTCTAAATGCAACAGATTTTTTTACCAAATGGGTGGAAGCTATCCCTACTAGGAATGCCACAGACAAAGTAATCATGGAATTCATTGAAGAAAACATCATGAGTAGCTTTGGCTCTCCTCAAAAATTAGTAACAGATAATGCAAAGGCTTTCAAGTCCAAAGCAATGGAATCCTTTTGTGAAAAGAATGGTATCCTGCTGAAACATTCAACTCCTTACTATCCCCAGGGTAATGGTTTGGCTGAATCCTCTAATAAAAACATCATTCAGAGTATCAGAAAGTTGCTCAAGCATAATAAGAGATCCTAGGATTCAATGCTGAAATATGCATTGTGGACGGATAGGATAACAGTCAAACAAGCAATTGGAACTTCTCCATTCCAATTAGTGTATGGCACAGAGGCAGTTTTTCATGTTCAATTGGGAATCCCAGTGATGAAGTTTCTTCAGCATTGCCAAGAAGAGCCCAATGATATGCAGAGAAGGATTTATGAGATGATAGAGTTGCAGCAGAGCAGGGAAAAGGTAGAAGAAAGTGCACAGTTGTATAGATTGAAGATTAAAAGCAGATTTGACAGGAACATCAAAGAAAACACTTTCTCAGTTGGTGATATGGTTTTGAGGTGGGATGCAAGGAAAGAGCAAAAAGGGAAGCATGGTAAGTTTGACAACCTCTGGTTTGGCCCTTTCCCAGTGTCTAAGATTTTGGAGAATAACACTTTTGTCCTGCAGTCTTTGGAAGGTGAGGAATTGTCAAGTCCTATCAATGGACGATTCCTCAAGCATTTTTACAGTCTTTGAGGAGATTTTCACTTTTCAGTGTATATACCGGTGTGAGTGAAGCATAATAAGGACTCCATAACCCAATGAATAAGGCACTGGTCTACAGGTTCTTGAAGCCTCACAGGGAGGACTTCATCCCGCAGTTGGAGCCAGATGTTAAGTCATGAACTTGTTTTCTTCAATTTTATATTTTGATTGTCATTTTTATTTTAAAGTTTGCTCATTTGCTTAAGTTTTCTCTTTTACTTACTTTAGAAAATTTTGGTTTTAAGTCAAATTTTTTATTTTTGCCTTTAGATTTTTATTACTTTTTTTGTTTCCTTAGGTTCTGAAGGGTTCTATAGGACTAATATTGATTAAGGATGTCACAAATATACTCTAAGAGCAAGGTTTATCATATAAACCTTATTTAAATTGGAATTAATGACTAGAACGGCGCCAAATTTGAATTTGAAATATTCTTGTAGCGCAACAACTGAAATCTTACACTGCGGCGCTACACGAATATCGCGGGCGTTAAAATCGCTGGTTTTTAAGCCAAATTCTCTCATGATTTCAATTTATCGGTGACTAATCACATGTGTAAAGGGTTTTGATACGTGTTTTAGCAGAAATGATCATGCAAACAAGTGTTGTCTAGAACGTGAAGGAGATCGTGGCGATCAGCAGTTAAGGTTAGGCGAATGATGACAGATCGAGGAAAGAGCCGAAATTGATGGGAAAGAAGTTCTCCATACATGCATTACGAAACTGGAAACTAGGTGGAGTGAAGACATCTGTTTAAAATCCGGAATTTGTAGTTACAAAGGAGATTTAGGGCTTTCTCATCGCGCCAGCTGGAAGAAAATTGGAGACTTGAAGACATTTGGACATTTAAATTTGATAATCAGATAGTTCAAGGATCGATTTTAAACGTCTACAGTAGGACTGGAATGAGGTATTCCACGTTAAATTGGTCGTGGCAGCTAAATTTGGGGTTTTTCCATTAAAACTGCTTCTGTTAAAATTGATTAAGGAAAACATAAATTTATGCTTTTAACAAACTCCTTTTGAAGAGATATTAGTCTAAGAGGTTTTTAAATGCTGTGGCAAGTAATAAGTTGAAAGGTAGCAGTTGCATTGAACAATTACCCTCTCAAAACCTGAAAATATGTTAAGGTGAAGATATGTACAATTTGTGGCGACCAGGGTTTCACAGATTAACTTGTTACCTGTAAGAAATGCAATGAGTAAGCTGAGCATGTAAATTACATGTAGACCTTGTCTGAGTAGGTGCCAGAAGCTGACTAGTTTTATGTTGAATGCAAGTTGAAGAAGAAAAGTTATCACATATAAGATTGCTCTCATATCATCTCAGCCCCTAGTTGAACAGTCACAATTTGAATCTAAGAAGTGAGCAACTGAGAGCTCTAATGCAGAATCCCTATTGCAATGAGATAGCTCATTAGTAGCATTGGAATGAGCCAAGGGTGCTATTTGTGCAGAATCACAACACACAGATGTTTCCAGGCATTCTAAAGATGGTCTTGCATCGAAATGAACATTTTGGAAGATAGTTAAATCCAGTAGCAGCTTTGTGAGAGGATTTTGGGTACTCTGTTGACCTAAACCACCTAATATCAGTGTAAAATATTTCCTGCATTCAAAATAGAACAGACTGCCAAAAATTTAAAATCTTGAGGGAAAAAGAGTTGTTAGGTCATTAACAGGGATTTAAAATTACACTGAATTCAGTCATTGAAAGCAGATGGGAAAAAGTGGGAAGACCAACAGGGCTGAGCCCACTGAGCTGAATTGGGTTGACCAGTTTCCAAGTTGTGCAGAGCTTTTTCAAAATGTTGGATGGTTGGATTTCTTCAAGAAGATTGATGGCTATAACACTGAGGTGTCTCATAAATTTGCTAAATGCTATGACCAAGACATGGTATCATTTGATGCCCTGAAGTTTAAGTTGACTGTGTAGTTAGTGGCTGAAGCCATAGGAGTCAGAAATGAAGGAAAGTTGTGGTTCAAAAAGTTTCCTTTTACCTTCAATGCTCAAAGATATATTTTACCTCGCATTATCCCAGACTGGAGCAAAGGAGTGCTCATTCAGAATTTCAGAGCAGAATGGGTGGAGCCCATTAAAGTCCTACAAAGCTACATCACCTGTGAGGGGAGATATGCTTTTGTATTCAAATATCATTTTAGGTTCTTGCAACACCTAGTTGGAGAATCAAGGATGAGTCTCCCCTTCTTCTTGTTGAAGAGTTTGTAGAATATGTCATGCAGGATTAAAGAGCATCATGATCACACTTCACAATCCATTTTCCATCATGGATTGATCAAGCTCATTATCAGCACTGCTCTACAAAAAGAAGGAAAAACATGGGACTATTTTCTCTTTTGGTTTGGTTTCCAAATTAAGCAGGAAGATCCAACCAAAAAACATGTGGACAAGGGGCAAACCCTAATTAGGAAACTAGGTAAAAAGGTTAAGTCTGAAGATAAAAAAAGATGTTAAACTTGAAAAGGTGATAGAACCTTCGAAGGAAGACTATGAACCTCAACAGCTTTCAGCTGACAGTAAAGGTAAAGGTTTGCTATTTATAAAAAAGGAAGATTAGCCTGTGCAAAATAGGGCACCTGCAGAAGCCCTCATGGATGAGAAAATTGTTGTCACAGAAAAGGTTGCAGTGGAGGAAGAGGATGCCAAGGTCCAACAGAGAAGCCCTATTACTATTTTATCTGAAGATGAAGGATATTTATTAGAGGGAGATGAGTTGACAGTCAAAGCTGAAACTGGGGTTGGTACATACAGGGAATTCTCCAGTCAAGAAAATAAGACAGTGAGGCAAAAGAAAAGGAATATCAAGGTTAAAGCTATGGAGTTTGCCACAGTTAAACATCAAGGAAAAATTTTGAAAATGAAAGGAGACCTTGCCTCAACATGGAGACCCAAAACTAGGCCAAGAAACAAGTTGAGGCTGAATATGAAAAAGCTATTGAACCCTAGGTTAAATACAAAAGAGGTTACTGTGCTTGATGATGATTCTTCAGATGAAAAGATAGAATCTAGCAGGGGTGATTGCAAAGGAAAGAAAGCATTGAAGTCAGTAGAACAATCCAGTCTCACCAAGACTAAACTTTCAGCTATTTTTTTGGAATTAAGAGAGGAAATGTTGAAAGAACAACAGAAAAAGGAAACTGAAATGTCTTATGCTGAAGACCAGCAGATGATTGATGAAATTGCACCAACTGAAAGAGTTAATCAGGAAAACCCTAGTGCACATGGTGTATCTTCAAAACTGCTACCAGAGGATGAAGACATTTTCAGAAAACTGAACATCCCATGGTTATCTAGCGAGCTACAGAATGAAGCAATAGGGAAGGCTTTTGACTCAAAAAAGGAGAATCTGCAAAAAAACATCAAACAATATAAGCATCAAATGGATTACATGCAGGAAGTAAATAATGGTTTGGTCCTAGCAAATAGAAGACTCAGGGAGTATTTGCAAGAAGTAAATGATCATTATCAAGAGCTCATTGCAGTCTCCAAGGAGGCCCTTAAAAGGAAGAGAAACACATATTTACAATGTGCAGAATTAAAGCAGACTGTCAGTGGCTTACAGCAGCAGAATGAAGACATTTCAAGAAGGATAGCAGATATGGAAGCTAAACAGAAAAGAGCTAAGAAGAAGGCCCAGGATTCGGATGGAATAGCCTTATTGGCAGAAGCTGCCAAAGACCTTTGAGTATTGATAGTTAGGCAGTTATTTGTTATATTTTTCTTTAGAAATACTTTAGTTAGGTAGTTACTTGTTATGTTTTTTGAGGAAAAATTTATTTTGTAAATTATAATTTGACATTATCCCATCGATGAGTTGGCTAAAGACAATTAGGGTTTAGACCCTAACTAATTTTTTGAGAAACAATATTTAGGTAGATGAGAAAGAAAGCAAAGGGTTCGATTTTTGGCTGGCTTAAGGAGGTCTTGGACTTGTTTATGAGCTAAGTACTAAAACTCTCATGTGTATTTGATGAATATAATTATGAAATATATGATCTATATCGCCCTTCAGTCTATGTTTTAGCTTCATTTTGAGTTTTTTTAGCTACATGACTGATAAATTCATTGCTGGTTTATGGTTTCTTTGCTTGTAATGCTTGTCAGTTGTGAATGAACTTTAAAATTATATTCTGAGTGGTACATGGTGATTATATTATGCATCTCTGTTCTTATTTATTTATGATTCAGTTCCTGCTTAGCTTATGAATGTATTCCCTTTAGTCACTAGACTTTACAACCACAAAAACCTTTCAAAAAATCCTAAAACCTACTTTTTCTTGATTGAATATTTGAGATTGTGTTGGCTTGTTTCTTTGTAGCATGGAAACAATTTTTGGTACAAACACATACTATTAATTCTTGATATGTATGAATTAAAGGAGAGGTATGGTGCCCAGTTAACCGGAATGTTTCAGCCTATTGATTTCTCAAACATCCCCGATTTTCCTAACTATTGTAATGGTTTTGGGGATGCATATAACTGGCTTCCGACATTTCATGGAGATTATGGTGACTCGGCTATCTGGCATGTCAAATCTTTCCTTCAGTTGATTGTTGACTTCAATATTCTTCATGAAGACAATATGATGGAAATGTTTGCTAGTACTTTTTGGGGTGATGCCGGTTGTTGGTTCTATCAAGGCCTTCCTGATAAATGTATAACTTCTTTTCCAAGCTTCCTTTGGATGTTTTTAGAGCAGTGGCATGATGGTAGGGGTAGTATGAATGGTTTAAAAAAGTTCCTTGAAAATATCTGTACCTTCTACCTATCTGGGACAGAGTATCACATGGAAGCATATGATGGACCTTTTTACATGATACAAATTATTGAAGACTTGGAATCACTTCTTGAACATTTAAGTAAAGAGGAAGTCCATGATACTCCCATCAAAAAGCATACTAGAATTTATTTAAGAAAGGAAGAAATTAAGCGTCTTCTTAAAGAATATGAGGTATCTCCCAATACACAGCAAGATTCCGAGGAAGGGAAAATCCAAGATGATCCTATTGAAGAGTTTTAGGAGGAGCCCATGATGGAACACATTGTTGAAGACTCTCCTCATATCACCATAGCTGAAAACATTGAAGATTTGAGGTATTCTCAAGTGTGTTGCAATGCTGATATTTTTCCAGAAATCCCTCTAGAAAAACCCACTGAGCAACACATCCCAAGTGATCCCATTGAATATGTCCAAATGGTTGCCTTGATTGAAGATCCTTTTCATGATATCATAATAGAAGCCTATAAAGAAACTTATGATAAGATCAGTATGGTGTGTGCTGACACTAGACCTTGTTTTCCACATGTTGATGAAGGTTTGGAAAGTTGATTTCCTTGTAACATTTTATCTAAAGAAGATTGCTATGAATACAAGGAAGACATGGATAGGCAGGAGCATGATGACATGGATGAAGAGTCCCCCACATATGACATGGATGGGAGTGATGACTATTGGAATTTCATAGATAATCCAAATTGTGAAAATATTATGGAGAATCCCATCCATGATATGTCCGACAATGGGAGTGTCTATTCAAAAATTTGTGGAAGTCCAATCTACGATACATCCATAGAAGGAAGCACAGATTTGGATGTCTGGGAAAACCTTAGTATGGAAGAGGAGCATTCAGAATTTTCGCGTGATCATTCAAAATCATACCATGTAGAGCCGCACAAGGGTATCAGCAATGAAGACATTGAGAAACGGTATTGTGAAAAGTCAGATGTAATGCAGTCAGTGGAATATCAGTCTCAGCCATGTTTTTCACATATAGAGGTTCCTTATGATTTGGAGCTACTTGGGGCTTGTGCAACAAGTTATCATTTGATAAGCCCCGATGATCAGTATGATGATGTGGTCAGCCTACCTCATCGTTCTGATTGGTATATCAGTCCTATCCAGTCATGGATAGAAGCAGTCTGCATGAGCACATACAAGTTTGGGAATAATTTTTATGACATTGTTCATGCCTATGATCTCCCATCCATCCCGCCCATCCTGAATTATCAAGCAGGTTTGCATTTTCTAAATAAGGTATCCTTACTTTGGCTGGTAACCAAAGACAAGGAAAAATAATTATGTTAATAAAATGCTTAGGTGGTTACATTGGATTTCTGATTACACTTAACCCTTTTTATATCATGCTTAGAGTAGGAAAATAAGCTCCTTGAAAAAGAGCATTTACTTTCTGCATTTCTACTTAGCTATAATAAAACTTTGCTTCTTTTAGTTAGTTACATTTATGTTGTGTAAATAAATACGCTTAATGGTTCATTTGGTTTTCTATCAAAATTGTGCTACTGAGGTTTTTTCTTGTCAAGTTGATATTTTTTTACAGGGTATATAAACTAGAGATTCTGGTGTTCTCGTATCCTCTCCTTTCCTTAAAGACCAGATTGAGCACACATCCCACAGTTGGAGCCAGAATGTTACCACCTAAGTTGTACTTAGCGGTTGTTTATCAAGTGATCCTGGTGAACCGAACAAGGATAACTTGTTCGGACTTCAGAAGGCCTTTGTAAGTACTTCTGGGAAGTGCTTGTTGTACTATATCACATGTTCATACCCCATGGGGGAATTGTAATAAATGTTCTAGCATGATAGTGTTTGTAAAATAATCGGTCTCTTAGACTTCATTTGTCAATCCGATCAGCCCAGGGTGTTTTTCCCTTGGTTATTATTGGTTGTTGAATAAACGACTGATAATTTCTGAGTTTTTCACTCCATACCTCCAAAGTTGGGGTGGTCGGCTTGGCATTTAGGCCTATTGAGGTTATTAGAGTCTATGTGTCAATGTATAAACATGTTAGACATCATTTTTGAGTCATATGAACATGTCTAAGTCCCCCTAGGTGTTTTTCAATTTTTTAGTTTTTTAGTTTTTTCAGTGTTTTTTATTAAAATTAAATTTTTCCAAAAACTTAGGCTATTTTTTAATAGTTTAATTGGAAAAAATGATTTTGTAATAAAAGTGGGCCAAATAGTCGGTTTCAGTCATGTAGGTGCTCATTTTCAAGATAATAGCACCATGTAAACCCATGGACCCACTGTTTCCTAAGTTTTGAGTGATTTTCCATCACTCAGGTCAGAAAGCCCCAAAAATCAATTATTGATTATTTTAATTAATAAATTGATGAATAATGGAGCAAATCCAAAATCATAAATCAGTGGATTCTTAGCTGATTTGATTGAAATTAGTCAGATCTAAAGCAAATTGACTGGATTTGACAAATCCTTGACTGAAGGAGGTGATCAGATCAGATCCAGAAATTATCTTCAGCATCCTTTATGGGGAATTTCGCCCTCCCTCTCTCCTCAACACATTTTGCCTCATCTGGATGAGTTTTGGTGGATGATTTAGTCAACAGGTTGAGGTGTCAGTCAGATCAGCTCTCTGATTGGAAATTGCACTTAGTGAGACTCAGATTTGGCTCAGTTAGACATAGATCAGGCATTGATGGACTCTTCATCAGCATATTTGGTCTATCTCCTTGGGATTTGTGCCCCCCCTAGGCTGGATGGCCTGTAATTTGTATGTATCCTTCTTGAGGCTCCCTCTTCCAAGCTAGTTAGAGCTGGACTGAAGGGATTTCCATTGTAACTCTGTATTTGATCATCATTTGTGAATAAAGAAGCTTTGGAGGCTATACTATGTAGTGCATGTGTATGTGTGGATTCTTAGTGTTATGCTGCTGATGTGGTAGCTGCAATTTCTTGCTAAATTCTGTGCTGCTTCTGTGTTCTGGCTTCAAGGATTCGGCTGAATCTAGTAAGGGTATAAACTAGGAAAGCTAGATTGCTTGATCTTGTTTATCCATATGATGTATGCTCAAAAATTTCAGTTATATGCTTAAATAAGGTTATTTTGGCATAATCTTTCATTTTTGTTGCTTTATACATCTAAATCCAGATCTCACGAGGTGTGTGCAGGCTTGTGTTATTTAGTTGCAGGTTCCCGATTGGCTGAAGGTGGGGACTATATTGACTCCATTCCTATCCAATAATATCAAGACTCTGTCCCTCAGCACTCCACAAAAGGGCCTCCTTTCAGATTGCTCCATTCAAGCAACGATCCGACCTTCTCTCCTCTTCTTCTCATTTCTACAAAAAATCAACATTTTTACCCAGTTACTTTGTTCGTAGCTTTGATTTTGCTTAGATCTATCATATTAAAAGTAATTCCAACATATATATATCTTATCAAATCCTATTATTAGTTTAGATCTTGCACTTAAAAAAGTTTCATAAGCATTCTAGATCTAGCTTTAGGGGAATCGTCTTTTTGCATGAAAATTTAAAGAAAACTTGTAGATCGCATGCATTAGATTTCCTTTCACTGTTATAAAATTTAATATTCTGCAATATCAGTGCATATTTCATTGGCTTCACAAACAGCAAGCCAATATCCCAAGGAAATCTTGCTTTCCTTGGTTCCTTTTCGCCTGTTTAACTAGTTTTAACTTCAATTTTTTTTGAGATAAGATAGGCTGATCCAAAGGTACTCTTAAAGTGCTTTTGGGCGTATGTTATTCTAAAATTATTTCTGTATTTTAGCAATTTTGACAGAAAATAAAGGAAGCTGCTGTCCGAAGTGGCCTCATGAGCGTTCAAATCCCCCCAGGGGTCTCCCTTTTCACTAAAATCTTAAAATTTTTGCAAAGTTGTAAGATCTTGGTTTCAGCCTGTATAAGGACCAAGAAGATTCTAATATTTCAGTTTGTTGATATTTTAACCAATAATAAATAAAATTATTTTTGGAATAGGCTCTTTCGAGCCCATTCCCCATCCCCCCTGGGGGGATTTGCATCAGTGTCATTTTCGTCGCTTTCTGCTTATTTCCTTTTTTTAACTAGTATTGATCTAATTTGTAGGGTAGTATACTTGATTTTATTATTAAATTCATATTCCACTTTTTGTTTTTCAAAGTAATCATAATACTTACCCCACGATTTCCCGATTGACCCGAAAGGGGAAAGAGATTCGTGGTAGGACTAATTAAGAAACTAGAATTGTGTATCTGTTTGCTTTTTTTATCATTTATTTATCAGCAATTATAAAAATAACCCCTCCTCGATTCCCCGATTGATATCCACTTGGATCGAAAGAGGTTCCTGGAGGGTTTTCTTTTAAACAAGAACACCAAGTTTAAAACTTACTAAAATTGACAAGACTCCAGTGTGTATGCTCTGCACTTGGCTGCGGTTCATCCGATCAGTCAAGCTATATCAAAAGCACTTGGGTGACTAGTATAATTAGGACTCACTCTCCCCAACTGACAAACCATCAGGTGAAAATCCAACACCTAGATCAAACCTTTACGGTGGAAAAATACCCAAAGGAAGCAGGAACTTCTGAAAAGTGACCTCGAGGCACCGATCTCTGTCACACCCTAACGGGTGCGTTACGAGCAATAGCCCCAGAGACTCCATTTCAGCCCACATATTCCTTGCGGGTAGCCGTGAAGGTTTAGTTTTGGAAATACTCCAAGTACTCTCGGGTATATCTGGAGTCCCCCCTTAGCCTAATTTTATTCAACTCACACTTCAAATTTGACTTGAAACGTACCAAGAGGCAATCGCAAAACATTCACTGCAAGCACATGCAAGTATATTGTTTCTATTTTTTACTCCATTTTAAGGCAATAGTTATTTTCTTACTTTACATATATATTGTGTCTCAGCATTGTGCTTTCATGTGTTCATCTTTTATATCTTGCCATCTTTGATTATCTATAATTAAATTCCAAACTCCTAAGTAACTCAATCAGTTTAACATCACAACACTAAGTAATTATCCTTAGTAACTTAATAGGGTCTACCCCCCTTGGGTTCGTTAGGAGTTGAGCCTAAACGGAGGAGTCAAGAACAAGGTGATAGCCTTGACTCGAGACTTGCCCCCAAGGACACACCGAGTGGCTTGAAGATTTCTGCCACGTGACCCAGGTGTGTGAAAGGTGGCAACATCTTTTGGCGCCATTGCCGGGGATAAATATTTTTATTCCCGAGTACGACTTTTGTTTTCTTCCTTTTTGTTTTTGCTTTGTTTGATGAATGCTTAGAGTAGATCTTTAATTTTCATCTGGCGACTCCACTGACTTTTTTCTAGTTTTTTTTACAAAGAAAAGCAAAAAATAATTTTTGTGAAAAGATTTATAAATGCTTATTTTTCTTTTTCACATGGCGACTCCATTGAAGGGATAAAACCCTATTATCTCATAAATTTGTGAAGTTTTGTTGTGTGTAGATGAGCCCATGCGACATGTTAAAACCTTTAAAGCTCATCACTTGACAGCTCCACATTTTTAGTACAAGGTTTAATCATTATATCAAATGCATACTATTAATTCTTGATATGGATGAATTAAAGGAGAAGTATGGTGCCCAGTTAAACGGAATGTTTCAGCCTATCGATTTCTCAAACATCCCCAATTTTCCTAACTATTGTAATGGTTTTGGGGATGCATATAACTGGCTTCCGACATTTCATGGAGATTATGGTGACTCGGCTATCTGGCATGTCAAATCTTTCCTTCAGTTGATTGTTGAATTCAATATTCTTCATGAAGACAATATGATGGAAATGTTTGCTAGCACTTTTTGGGGTGAGGCCGGTTGTTGGTTCTATCAAGGCCTTCCTGATAAATGTATAACTTATTTTCCAAGCTTCCTTTGGATGTTTTTAGAGCAGTGGCATGATGGTAGGGGTAGTATGAATGGTTTAAAAAAGTTCCTTGAAAAGATCTGTACCTTCTACCTATCTGGGACAGAGTATCACACATAAGCATATGATGGACGTTTTTACATGATACAAAGTATTGAAGACTTGGAATCACTTCTTGAACATTTAAGTAAAGAGGAAGTCCATGATACTCCCATCAAAAAGCATACTAGAATTTATTTAAGAAAGGAAGAAATTAAGCATCTTCTTAAAGAATATGAGGTATCTCCCAATACACAACAAGATTCTGAGGAAGGGAAAATCCAATATGATCCTATTGAAGAGTTTCAGGCGGAGCCCATGATGGAACACATTGTTGAAGACTCTCCTCGTATCACCATAGCTGAAAACATTGAAGATTTGAGGTATTCTCAAGTGTGTTGCAATACTGATATTTTTCCAGAAATCCATCTAGAAAAACCCACTGAGCAATACATCCCAAGTGATCCCATTGAATATGTCCAAATGGTTGCCTTAAATGAAGATCCTTTTCATGATATCATAACAGAAGCCTATAAAGAAACTTATGATAAGTTCAGTATGGTGTGTGCTGACACTAGACCTTGTTCTCCACATGTTGATGAAGGTTTGGAAATTTTATTTCCTTGTAACATTTTATCTAAAGAATATTGTTATGAATACAAGGAAGACATGGATAGGCAGGAGCATGATGACATGGATGAAGAGTCCCCCACATATGACATGGATGGGAGTGATGACTATTGGAATTTCATAGATAATCCAAATTGTGAAAATCTTATGGAGAATCCCATCCATGATATGTCCGACAATGGGAGTGTTTATTCAAAAATTTGTGGAAGTCCAATTTGCGATACATCCATAGAGGGAAGCATAGGTTTGGATGCCTGGGAAAACCTTAGCATGGAAGAGGAGCATTCAGAATTTTCACGTGATCATTCAAAATCATACCATGTAGAGCTGCACAAGGGTATCAGCAATGAAGACATTGAGAAACAGTCTTGTGAAAAGTCAGATGTAATGCAGTCAGTGGAATATCAGTCTCAGCACCCTACGTTATGTCAGCTTTAGAGGTACTTCAAACCTGCCCAACTCACCGAAAAAAAATTGATTACTACCCTTGCAGCTATGGATCCCGACAATAGTAATATCATCACTTTCAAATTGGATGATTTCAAAATGAGACTTTCACATCAGTTAGCTTTCCAGATCGCTACAAAGATTGCTGGAAAGACTATCCATCATACCGTTTTGGACGAGGGTGCCTCTACATCAATTATGTCTTTATCTTGCTGGAGAACCATTGGGTCTTCGGAGATCAACCTTTCACCTACCACTCTTAAGGCTTTTGATGGCCGTGGCTTTCAACACTATGGACTACTACTTGCCATCCATGTAGAGATGGGGGGAAAGTCATTCTCCATTCATATCGAAGTCATTAATGCTCCTTTGGATTACAACTTACTCCTAGGTCACAACTAGTTTTATGCTATGCAAGCTGTAGCATCGACCATTTTTCAGATCATCCAGTTCCCATTCCAAGGAAAGATTGTTATTGTTGACCAGTTAGATTTCATCACACCTATTGCTATTACAAATGATGCAAATAGTGTTCCACTCTTGAACACTCCACAGTATCAAGACATCAAAGTAGGCCTCATCAAATATTCTTCACTTATGGGAGTCTTTCGTTCCTCTGACCCTCCTCTTGCTTCACAAAATGCATCCATTAATATGATTTCTAGATCTCGTACAGACAAAGGAAAAGAAATTTCTAGTGAATCCTCATCCTTTTCCCCTTTTAAAGAGATGTACAATGCAATTCAAGTTAGCATCGATCCAGCCATCAATGATCATTTCGTGGTGGTCTTAGACCATTATCACATGCCATATTGGCTCGAACACCCCTCCCCATATCTAGCTTATCTTTCACACACACTACCTACAGACGAATCTATCATGGAAGTTATGTTGTTAGAGATGGAAGTTATGTCGTTAGACGTGATGCCTTGGAAATATTATCATCATAGATCTTCTTTCCTTCCCCCTTGCCATATGGTAGAAAACCACTTTGCCTCCACGGTTTCATCCAATATAGTCCTCCACCCTCAGTCTCTGATCCTCACTCGTAATGTCTATTCTAAAGGGAATTCATTGAACATTACCAAAACTATACCCGTTGACATATTCGTGAAACCGGGTGTTTCCGAGAACATTTCCATAGGACAGAACTCTTCCCCTAAAGAAATCCAAACATACATGACTCTTTTCAAATAATTTTGAGATGTCTTCGCATGGACATATGAATAAATGCTTGGGATCGATCCCTCCATCGTTGTCCATGAAATCAAAATGCATCTTGATGCCAAACTCGTATGCCAGAAACTGTGACAGGTTCATCCTCAAAAACCAGCCGCTATCAAAGAGGAAGTTGAAAAACTTCTGAAAGTTGGTTTCATTTACCCCGTACCACTAACTGAATGGGTGTTCAGCATAGTCCGTGTGAATAAAAAGCAGGGTACTATTAGGGTTTGTATCGATTTTAGGGACCTGAATCGAGCTTGTCCAAAAGACAACTTTCCCACTCCCTACATCGATCAGATAATTGATAACTTTACCGAAAGCATCATTTTTTTCTTTATGGATGGATTTTTCGACTATAATCATATTGAGATTCTCCCATCCGATCAACACAAGATGGCATTCATTTGCCCTTGATGGAATTTTGCTTATTGTAAACTACCTTTTGGTTAAAAAAATGTTGGCGCGATATTCCAACGTGCCATGTCATATGTTTTTCATGATATTAAACATCTTGTGGAACCCTATATAGATGACCTGCCTACCCATTCCAAGCAGCGGGATATCCATGTCGATCATCTAAGAGTAGTATTTCTTCGATGTCGTCATTTTAACATTCATATAAACCCCCACAAATGTGTTTTTTGTGTCAAAGCTAGTTGACTTCTTGGTCTTATTGTTTCAAAAGATGGCATCCATATTAATCCTTTGAAAATTGAGGCTATTTTGGCCCTACCTGCTCCCACGAACGTTACTGAACTCCAAAGTTTGCAAGGGGAGGCAAACTTTCTGCGTTGCTTCATCTGTAATTATGTAGAGAGGACACATGGTTTCATGAGGTTGCTGAAGAAAGATACTCCTTTCGTTTGGGACGATTTTGCGCAGCGCGTGTTTGATAATCTGAAACATGCACTTACCCATGCACCTGTGTTGCAACCACCCAACTATGCCCAAGATTATTCCCTGTATGTGGTTGCATCCTTGTCTACCATAGGCATGGTCCTTGTTCAAACAGGTGAACATGACCAAGAACATGCGATCTATTATTCCAGTAAGAGTCTTTTGGACTCGGAAACTCGATACTCACATGTGGAGAAATTCGCTCTGGCCACAGTCATTGCGGTCTAGAAGTTTGGTCACTATATTTTGCTCCACACCACTACTGTTTACATGGATTCTAACCCCATGTACTACATTCTGACACGTCAGGTGCTTGGGGGAAAATACTCACATTGGATCGTGATCCTCCAGGAGTTTGACCTGTAATTCACCAAAAGTACTTCCAAGAAGTCCCTTGTCTTTGCAAATATTATATGTGACCTTCCCCATACTACTGAGAATCTAGAGCCCTCTGATTCCTTACCTGACGAATCACTATTTCTCATTAGTACGATAGATACATGGTATGGAGACGTCATTTTATACCTCCAGACCTTATGATACCATCCTACTATTAAAACTTCCACCGGTTTTACACCTTTCCAATTAGTATACGGGTTGGAAGCTACTTTCCCAATAGAATGTGAGATCCCTTCTTTAAAACTGGCTGTCGAATTATTACCCAACACTACCATAGACGAGGAAATATTCATGTACCTAAATAAACTTGATGAAACTTGATGTGATGATGCCTTATCTAATGAGGCACACAAACGAAGAATGAAAGTTCAATATGATAGGACTTTCCAACCCCGTTCCTTCGATGAAGGAGACCTGGTCTTGACCTATGACCAGAAGCATGACAAGCTGGGGGAAGGAAAATTTGAGTCTATGTGGCATGTACCTTACATTGTTAGTTGTGTTTTAGAAAAAGGAGCATATGAACTGGTTGACTACGACAGGATAGCACTAGGAGAGCCCCGAAATGGGATCTATCTCAAAAGATACTATGCCTAGGTCATCTAGCGTAGGGTCTTTGTAAATATTGTTTATAGTTTGGTGTGTGTCTTAGACTTTAAGAGGTGTGTCTTTCATGTGATTTAGAGTGTATTTTTTATAAAACCCTACTTATGCACTTCTTTTGTCTCATGGACAGATGACTTCCTTCATTGGTTTTGTTGATGGTGCTCATCGGTATACGCTTAAGCTTGCATCTATAGCTTGGGTACTGTACTCTCCTACAAGTGATCTGGTGAGTTCAGGAAGTATTCTTTTAGGTCCCTCCACCAACAATCTAGCAGAGTATCAAGCTGTGGTCGATTTGTTGATGGAAGCCCTAGCTAATGATGTAAGGGAAATTAGGGTTTACTTGGACTCTGAGCTAGTTGTCCAACAACTTAGTCGAGTCTACACTATCCATAATCCCCTGCTTCTTTGTACTTTACGAAGATTCAAGTTGTTAGAGAATTATTTTGAGAAAGTCACTTACCAACACATTCCAAGACATTTAAATGCAGTGGCATATTCCTTAGCTAATTATGTTTTGGATTGGTATATTGCTCATACATGAAAGTCCATTTGAAACCTAAATCAAAACATGTAAATTCATAAGTAGATGAACATCTCACACATCACATTTTGTCACACACACAACTGTAAATATAAAAATCTGCCATATATATATATATATATATATATATATATATATATATATAACTATAACATCGAGATACAAAAATGGGCTGAAGCATCCCTAGCTTTCAGTGCCCTCAAAAGTTCAGGACCATAAAAATTCATAAATACATAGGGAAAAATCTGAAGCTACGAAGCTTTCAGTAATACATATACAAAAGGAAGATCAAAACGGACTAATCCTCCTGCTGTGCATCATAGCATGCAATGGCTTGGGCCACTCTACAGAGGATCCTGGAAAACCATTCAGAAACACCCACAGTGTGGCGCTGATAAAGCTTAGGTACCCTGTCTATGGTTACATCAGGAATACCCACAGTCAAATGTTGTAGGTTTTCCTTCACATCTCCAAGCTCCTCTTCAGCCTCAGAGCGATACACCATCATGTCTCTGGTACCTACTTGCCTAGCAATAGGCGACATCCCCACCGGACGAGTAGGTCCAATGTCTACATGAAAACACTTTTTGTTATCTCAATGTTATAAACCATAAAAATGAAATAAAATACAAAATTCCAAAAAAAACAAAGTTTGGATGGTGTCTTTACTTACCACGATCATCCCACATCTCACCCTCGGGTAAAACCAACTATGGATCATGATAGAAATCTACCCCATCATAGGCATAATCCTCTATCATAAGCAACTGGTTTCTCAACCAGTGAAAGAATCCAACCCCATAGCTAACTTTAGGCGCTGCACCGCCAAGGCGTGGCATAGCTATAACCCATGCTAACATCCCGGGATCTTCAGGCTCCAGCCTGGTGATAGTTACCTGTGGTCTCAAATGTGGAATCCACTATAACATGAATGACACCACCACTACCCTGTATCCAAATTGCTTCAATGTTCCCCTCCTACATTTGGTCAACTGTTGCTTTAGACATACTAGCATGCTCTCATACCAGTTAAAAACGGTAGGCCCCATACACTGCAAAGCGTATAGCATATGAGACCGAATAATAAGGTGGGAAGATCTTGTTCCTACCACCTTACCAATAGTGTATACCACAGTCCTCAATGGGAAATTCACTATGGAGCAAATATTTAGTTTCCTGGATTGAGCTTCTATGCCCAATGCACAATGCTGGTCTATTATGTAATCCAATGAGCCTTCTCCTCCTCAAGCCCGAGATAAGATTGCATGATTCTCCCTCATTGATAGACCAGTCAAAAATTATATATATTCTATCTTGATGGGAAAGATGTGGACACCTACAACAAAATGTTCTTGATTAGGATCCCACATGCTAATGATATACTCAAGTAGCCAAATGTGTGCTTTCATACCGGGCACACGAAAATATTTCAGCAGTCCACAATTTCTTAGGGCTTCGATGGTAGGTGGATCATTAGAAGCTTTTACATTGGAAGTCTCATGCTCTCTTTCTTTCCAGATGACCATACTTCACCTACAACATACAAATTTCATGATTAGAACACATGGCATGACTAAAAACATAATAATACATTTTGAAGAAAATCTTGAGCATGAATTTGGTCTTTTTAGTGTTCTAGGATTTTATTTTTTTCTCCTTAGGATTCCCACGGAACTGCTAGTTTTTTTCGAGAGAACAATGTCGGCGCCTGTGCCTTCAGCTCCAAGGGCATCGTTTTCTTGTCTGCCATGGATAGGGAACCTCCAACACGCTTTCCCTGGCTAGACAAAGCGCCATTGGGGACTTTTCCTGACGGCCGAAAACCCTTCAAAATAAAATTTTAACCTATTTTCTACCATTGTCATTACTCAGTGAAGGTCGGTTTCGCTATTTATAATAAAAATTTACAAATCTAACTACCTTGCCTTCAAAATCATGGTAAAATTTTTTTTTAGGGATGTGAGTCTAAACATGAAAGAATAAAAATTGATGCTTGTAGAGGATATAAGGGAAAAGATTTCATTACTTACCTCTTACACGATGAACGATGAAGCAATGGAGTAGGAAAATCCTTGCCAAAACCGCCAATGCAACTCTCACCAATCCAAACCAACTCTCCAAAGCTCACAAACGGTAAAAATGAAATGGTAAATATTTCTTACCCCAATTTTTATTTATAGATTATTTGAGATTTTCAAAAATACATTCCAATTTATATATTTTGAAATCCAAATTATTTAAGTGAAAGTGGGTTTTTATTTTTATTTTCTATAGTTTTGGCAAAATGGTTTCTAATGGTCTTTTTTGAGTTTTTCAGGGTTAATGCTAGGTTCAGGCTCTGATACAAGTCGTTTTTGTCTTTTTCAGGCTTAGGGAAAAACTGAAAAAGTATCGAGCGTCCTTATACACTTTTTACATGCTCGTTAAAATTCCAGTAGAAAGGTGTCGAGTCCACTTTTTTGCTTTTTCAGACTCATTAAAAATGGCTTATGAAAAAGGAACCTCGTTTGGACTTATATTTAAGCTCTTTTCAGTCTCCTCAAAACACAAAATGATTTCCAAGCGAACTTGTTACATTCCCGCTTGTAAAAGAATTTGAACAGTCGACTAGTCGGGGTTAGGTTATCTCTTTTTTAGACAGACTCACCTTATCTATGAAAAAGGACCCTTTTTGGAGTCTTCTTAGTCATTTCAGACTCTCTAAACATGAAACGATAGATGAGTTTACATGCGTCGGACTCATAAAACATACGATGTAAGACCCTATTTTGGGAATGAATCCCTCCTTTCTCAGGTTCATAAAAATATGAGAATGAACTCATCACTTGATGAGCTTCAACGAGTGTTTGTTACCCTCTTTGTACTCGTAAAAACGAAAAGAGGCACTCACCTTTTGAGGTGGGCAAATTAAAGGAAAGGGGAACGGTTTTCATTTGTGTATATGACAGTATTATACAATCCACCTTTGAACATGGCACCTGTTTGCATTGGCATATCTGAACAGTTTGGGTTTTCAGTTTGTCCTCGAGTCGATCCACTTCTATGAGTCACCTGACTCCTTTGAGTCAAGTCAAAGGATGCTTCATTATATTCCTTGCATTACACCTAGTTCTATTCTCATGGGTCAATACTACTAAGTCATTTGTCATGTCACCCAATTGTTCAAAGGTTACCTCTCTTAGAAAAATGATCCATCAATAACCTCACTTGTCCTCAAAATTCAGTCATGTCTGAGTGAGTGCTATTATTCCAAATCAACTTTTATTCTCAGTTTCGTGTCACTGATGTGGGAATCATTATGGCCCTCCTGTGACAGGGTCTATTCCTTTCAACTTCATATCACTATCCAAGATTTAGACCTAGAAACCTAGGCAGTACCTTGGGCCTACATGCCTCAATGGCAGGTTACCTCACTTTCAACATGAGTTTACATCATTGGCTCTTGATTGAAAGATCTCATCGAATTTTCAACTTCAAGTCCTTTATTCACATTCAATGATTTGTACTGGGATACCTTGGGAATCATTGACATCAATGGTGATTTCCCTCGCACTTGTTAATGGTTGACATCAATGACTGGTAATCAAGTGGTTTCTACCATGTTCGACGTCAATACATTGTAATAACATAGTTAGATTCATATCGTTCAGAGATTGGGATGAAGACCCTGAGTGAATAGGATTTATCATCATCATTGCCTATGCTCACGTTGCGTTTCGGAGATCATTTAGAGTCATGACACATATCCACATTGTATATCCAGTGGTTGTTTTCTATATATGGAAATGAGAGGCATAGATCTACTTTGTATATCTTGTAGCTATGATTAACTATCTCTTACAGTACTAGTCAATCATGGATCTACAGTTTATTATTGGTAGCCATGACATAGCCATCATCATAGATCTACAGTGTATTGGTCTGCAGCTATGATTGGATAAGAGTCAGTTATTGGTCTTTTATGAGTCTATTTCTCTTTGCCTGTGTTATATGGAAAACTTGCAAAGAATTTCACCTATCACATTCTTCTAGATTCATACTTTGGGGGGAATTCTGTTGCACATGAAAATCCCACATTTCCTAGTCAGCCTTCAGATGACTTTCTTGTTGCCTATCAATCTTCCAAAAAAGCCTAATCTGGATCACCTTGGCCATTTTTTTCCTTGACCTAGAAGGTACGGTGCTCTTTCACCTTTTTCATAGAGCATCGTAGGCACCTCCATCAGTTGAGAAAGAAGCATCGTTGACCCTTTGCAGTGGGAAAAACCCTTGGTCAGCACTCTGTCTAGTTTTCTTAAAAGCGTCAATGGTCTTAAAAGGGGAAAATAGAAGTTTCTAGAAGGTTCTATACGGAATCCTTTGTGGAATTAGTTCCTGCATGTCTGGGAGAGGTGGCATTCACCTCCCTCACCTATAGGGATCTTATGCTATCCTTTTGTCAAGTCATCCTATGAGTCTTTTGCCTATAAATGAAGTTTCTATGAAGAGAGTGGGAGAGACCAGAAAAAGCATCCTTATGCTACTAGTTTGAAGTCTGGATAGAGGCAAAGTAGGGGTAGCTTATAGCTAGAGAGGTATTCATTGGAGTTTGTAGACATTTGTTGAGATAGAAGCTATCAACATCAAGGCATTTGGTTGTACTTCTTCTCACCCATTATTAATACAAAAACATTTCCCTTTCCTATATTTGATTATTGTGTTTGTGATTAAATATTATTGAATTACTTGATCATCGGTATGGATAGTTTATTATCATGATGCTCTCATATTTTTGTTTGTCTTGTGATCCTTCTTGCAGGTATTGAATCATCTCAAGGAATTTTTGGAGAACAGGTAAATAGGTCTACGGTTGAGGTATGTGATGTGTTATGTTAATTAATTTAACTATTCAAGGGAAGGATATGTGGATGTGATTCTTTTGTTATGTAATTGTGTTTTGTATTACAGAGGAACAAGCAATGTCAGCACTGTTTGGAAATTCCTAGTAACAGCGAGCAAGTCGACCCTTTCAGTGGTCGACTACTCTTAAGATAAGTGAACCATTATGAAATATAACTAAATGAATAACCAACACATGAATTTTTCCTCCTTCTTTGTGAGATGGTTCTTCTGTGACGCATGATGTGGCATACAAGCTTTGCTTCGGTGTGGCTGGTATCAAGGTGTCATGCAGAGGCATCATGTGAGTGATCTTCCAGAAGGGGGTTCATGCTATCACTTTGGTGCTTGTACAACAAGCAGTTTACAAGTCATTCCATACTTGAATGCTTAGGAATCTATCAGTACCAGCGCACAATTAGCTTGGTGGACTCAATGATGAGCTGTGCAGTGAGCTGGATATGCTCTACGCATATCTAGAATGGATGCATGGTATGTTTGCTAGATTACCGAAGACTAAGATCTACAATAATGATTTCATATGTTAGCATATAATCAAATATCATCGAATTTAACCTATAAAATTGTGAAATAATGGAAATAAATCATAACTTGCATAAACCCAAACTATAGTCGTACCTGGTGCTGAATAGTGAGCTGTATGATAGAAAATATGCCAAAAGGTGACAAAACATATGTCAAACATGCAAATTATTAGCGGAAAAATGATGACAAAACTGAGATCAACACACGTACAGTCCAGGTAATTGGATACAGGTAAGGGACGGTGCCAATCCTCCTTGTCGCACTTTACTATTGGACCCTGCGGTATATCGTGAGTTGCAAAGACTTGATAATCCTAGTGAGGAATTGGATTTTATCATCCCCTCCTATCACCTAAGTCTACTTGTGGTTTTTAGCTTGTGTAGGAGAGTTTTGTGTGTTTTGTCTAGCTTTCAAACACTAGGTTAGGATTTTAGTGATCAACAATCTAGATTTGTTTCCTTTCAGACGATCTAGAACAGTGCAAGGCTTGCCACCTAGCCTTCCTCCTATTATAAGAGAAATACCTATGGAAGCCACTGACCAAGGAGCCGGAGCTATTTGTTAGAATAATCAACCCATAGTTAGCTACCTTAGACATTAATTTCATTGTTTTTGTCTTATTTTCCTAGTTCATGTGTCCCACCTTGTGAAAGTTGTCATTTACCTATCCATAGTGGTAAAACTTGCCTTATTTGACTCATGTAGTGCTTGGGAAACCTCAAGGAATCAAATCTACTTTATTCCTGGCCTCCTAAGCACCCTTCTGCTTTTTCAGTGTTTTAAGGCAAATGGAAAAGCTTGACTAGGTGAGGTTGACTGGTTTTTTGTCCTACACATCCTCCACTCTTTTCTCCTTTGAAAAGCATGTATGATTTTTCATTCCATCACTCTTTAGCTTGCCTAAGTGCTTTTTCCAATTCGTGAGCTCCATGATTGATTTGGAAACTACTTTATGCACCTATGGAGGATTTGCTTATTTTTAGTAAGCCTGCTTTTGACTAGATTCGAATTTCCTCCTCATGCATTCGAATATCCTATGTAATTATTTAATGCAGCAACCTATTATGTTATGGGGTTGGCTATTGTACACTGAGTTAATACAGTTTAGTGTTCAACTCCATTTTCAGTCTCTTTTGTGAGTGATTTTGCATGATCAATTGATAATTGTTGTGAGTAAAATTGTTCTATCACTGGGTTCAATTTCCACATGGTATCAAATCCATTGTAGATCGATTTGTCTCCTTCAAAATTGTTTTGCAGGTTCGACATCAGTGACTGGGAGCCTTCTACTGACAGCCGGGACAATTTCTAAGCTATGGATCAATCTCAGAAGATCATCTTGACTCCCTTCAATTTCTTTGAATGGAAAGCAGAGATGGAGATACTGTTGAGAGAGAAAGGCCTCTATAGGTTGACTATGGCAATAGAATCAGAGTCCAATGCAGCTGCAGAGAAGATAAAATGGCACAACAGGAGGGATGAGGCCTATGGTCTCCTGTGTTTGAGTATTTCCAGAGACCTCCTTTTCCATCTTGATGGATTGAAATCACCGAATGAAGTATGAGATAAGATTACTGATGTTTTTGGAAAGATAGATGAGATGAGGGGACATCAAATCGAAAATGAACTAATCTCCCTGAGTCCAAATAGCTTTGAATCCCTGCAACTCTATTTCTCCAAGTTCAAAGCACTTGTTTTGCATCTAAAACAATGTGGGATCGAAGAGAAGGATGATCAGCTAGTCTTGGCCATTCTCTTGAATCTTGGCCCTGACTATTCAGTGTTTGTTTCGACCTTCTATGCCACAAATTTGACAGCTTGAACCTGGAAGATGCCTAGCCTTGCAGATTTCATGGAATCTCTCACACAAGAACAGGACAAGCTGGTGATGATGGGCACCATCAAACCATCCAAAGACCAAGCTCTGGTTGCTGGATATTTGAAGGTGGATTCAAAAAGCAAAAAGAAAGCTAAAAAGCCACCTGAGCAAAAGAGAGACAAGAACAAGTCTCCAGAGGAGCCATAAGGTTCCAAGAAGAACTACCAGAAGAAGAAAAACAAAGGAGAAATGAGCAAGTGTGCATATTGCAATAAGGGAAATCACACTGAAAGCTCTTGTATGAAGAATCAAATAGACATGCTGACCCAACTCCTGGAGAAGAATGGCATCTCCCTTCCAGACAGCTCAAAGAAGAGAGAAGGAGGATCAAGTTCAGATGACAGAGAGAGAGTTCATGCATTAGTTGCTGGCACATCAAGCTCACCCAGTTTTATCATTGATTCTAGAGCTTCAAGACACATGGTTTCAACCAAGGAGGCATTCTCCTCACTTGACATGTCGAAGGGACCACCTATAGTACTGGGAGATGACTCTCTCACTGAAATTTTGGGCAAAGGGAGGATTGATCTTGATCATGGTAAGTTTAGCAATGTGTTGTATGTGCCTGGTCTTACCTCCAACCTCTTATCAGTGTACCAGATGACTCACACTGGGTCTCCAAAGAAGGTCATATTCTCCCCTGATGAAGTTGAGATCACAGAGATCTCAAGTGGTAAATTCATTGCAAAAGGAGTTGCAAATCATGCTCAAAAGGTATACATGTTCTCACACTTCCTAGCCTACTCAAACCCCTCTGCTCTTCTGATTCATGCTAATGAAGCAAGCAAGATTCGGAATGAAAGATTTGGCCACCTAAATTACAAGTATCTTTCTGATCTTAGTGAAAAAGAGATGGTCATAGGGTTTCAGAAGATAATTTTTTCCAAAGGAGTCTGCCAACATTGTATCCTAGGAAAACACCTAGAGCATAAATTTGAGAGAGCTAGTCATGAGAGAACCTCTGCACCCCTCGAGCTGATCCACAGTGATGTTGCTGGCCCATTCCCTCATATGTCCATGAGTCAGGCCAAATATGCATTGACTTTCATAGATGACTTTTCCAGGTATTGTTGGGTTTACTTCCTGAAACACAAGTCTGATGTTTTTGGCCTCTTCAAAGTCTTTAACGCTTTGGTTGAAAACCAATCTTGGAGGAAACTCAAGGTCCTCAGATATGAAAATGGTGGTGAGTATGTCGAGTCTAAGTTTATTAATTATTGTGCAGATGTGGGTATTCAGATGCAGCATTATATCCCTTACACACCACAGCAGAATGGTGTTGTTGAGAGGAAGAACAGATCACTGAAGGAGATGGCAACATGCATGATGGAGGCCAAAACTTTGCCACCAAAGTACTGGGCCAAAGCTATCAACTGTGCAGCCTATATCTAGAATAGGGTGCCTCATAAACAACTTTATGGTATGACTCCTTTCGAATCATGGAGTGGGCACAAGCCAGATGTGACCCATTTCAGTATTTTTGGCTCAAGGGCTTGGGCTAGAATTCCAACAGAAAAGAGAAAGGCTTTGCAGCCCCAAAGCCAAGAGTGCCTATTTTTTGGGTACTCTGAAGATTCAAAATGGTACAAGCTGATAAATTTGAGCACAAATAAAGCCTTCATTGAAAGGTGTTTTCAGTTTCAAGAAGAACCCCTTGCAGCAGTGGAAGTTGGAGAAACCTCTTCACCACCTGAACCTCTGAAAGTAAGTGAAGAGTTTGTTGAACATGCTGATTCTGATATGTCTGATAGTGATGAGTTTATTGCAGACCCTAACAGCCCTACAAGGCCAAAATGGGCAGCCAAGACACTACATGCAGCAAAAGAGCTAGCTGGGGATCCCAATGACCCAAGGAGGACTAGATCTCAATTTGAGAGTGGTCTGTGCATGAAGGATCCTATGTTTGCTGAGAAATGCTATTTGATGGTGGAATAAGATCCTCAAACATATGAAGAATTAGTAGGATATCCAAGATGTCAATCATCCATGAAGGAAGAGTTCAGCTCACTCCAGAAGAGCAACACATGGGAGCTAGTGGATCTTCCCCCAGGGAGGAAGTTAGTTCAGTGTAAGTGGGTCTACAAGACCAAATTTGCTGCTGATGGTTCACCTCTAAAGTACAAGGCCAGATTGGTAGCCAAGGTCTACTCACAGGTTCATGGCATAGATTACAATGAGACCTTTGCACCAGTGGCAAAGATGGACTCCATCAGGCTAGCCTTAGCCATTGCAGCCTCAAAGCAATGGGAGGTACATCACATGGATGTAAAGTGTGCCTTCCTGAATGGAGATCTCACTGAAGAGATATATATGCATAAGCCTCAAGGATTTTCTACTAACTCTTCTCTTGTGTGCAGGTTGAGAAAGTCATTGTATGGGCTAAAGCAAGCCCCCAGGGC
Organism: Pseudotsuga menziesii; assembly: GCA_001517045.1. Lineage (NCBI taxonomy): Eukaryota > Viridiplantae > Streptophyta > Pinopsida > Pinales > Pinaceae > Pseudotsuga > Pseudotsuga menziesii. Next base: position 182,339 of record LPNX010551232.1, on the reverse strand, counting down.
TTGGTATGCCAAGATTGATAGCTTCTTACTATCACTGAATTTTGTTCAGTGCAAATCAGATCCAAATGTCAATTTGAAGTTAATTAATGGTTCATTAATGATCATTGTGTTATATGTTGATGACCTCCTCATTACAGGAAGCTCAAAATATGAGATTGCTTCCTTGAAGGGTGCAATGAACCAAGCCTTCTCCATGACAGATTTGGGGCTCTTAAGCCAATTTTTGGGGCTTGAGATTGCACAAACCAAAGCTGGAATCAAGGTGCACCAGTCCAATTATGCCTTGGATTTTCTGAACAAATTCAAAATGAAGGATTGCAAACCAAGCAAGAATCCTTTCCTTTCAGGAGTGAAGCTGGAAGAAGCTGATTCTTCACCTATGGTAAACAATACACTGTATAGGAAATTGATTGGATGTTTGTTGTATCTTACACATACTAGACCTGATATTTATTATGCAGTAAGTGTGGCTTCTAGATACATGGATAAGCTTCATGAGATCCATTGGAAAGCAGCCAAAAGGATCCTTAACTTTGTTCAGGGAACAAGGACACATGGGATCTTCTATAAAGCAAAATCTGATCTTGATTTGATTGGATTTACTGACAGTGATTGGGAAGGTGATAGCACAGATAGAAAGTCCACATCAGGATATGTGTTCATGCTTACAGAAGGGCCAATCAGCTGGTCAAGCAAGAAACAGAGTGCCATTGCACTCTCATCTACAGAAGCAGAGTACAGAGGAGTTGTTAATGCAGCAACTCAATGTTTATGGTTGCAGGGTTTACTTGGAGAGTGTGGCTTCAAATCAGAGTACTCAAATACCATATATTGTGATAAATAGAGTACCATTCAAATATACAAAGATCCAATTCAGAAGTAGAGAACCAAACACATTGAGATCCATATGCACTACATCAGAGAGCTTGTGCATGATGGCACCATTCACCTACTCTTCTGTTCATCTTCAGAACAAGTAGATGATATCTTCACCAAAGCATTTTGTGAGAAGACCTTCAGCAATCTCAAATCACTACTGGGGATTGTTGATCATGCTGTGAAGCATGAGTGAAGACAAGATTTCCATATTTTGTTTTACAGTCCATGTTTAAGGGAGGATTTTCCCATGTGGTTTTTGCCTCTTTCCTTGTTTAAATGGACATGAAGTATGTAAAGGGTGACTAAGCCTTGTTGCTAGGCCCTATAATTTTCTGATATATTACTCATAAGTCAGGCTTAAGGGGGGGTGTTAGAATAATCAACCCATAGTTAGCTACCTTAAACATTAATTTCATTATTTTTGTCTTATTTGCCTAGTTCATGTGTCCCACCTTGGGCAAGTTGTCATTTACCTATCCATAGTGATCAAAATTGCCTTATTTGACTCATGTAGCACTTGGGAAACCTCAAGGAATCAAATCTACTTTATTCCTAGCCTCCTAAGCGCCCTTCTGCTTTTTCTGCTTTATTCCCTGCTTTTTCAGTGTTTTAAGGCAAATGGAAAAGCTTGACTAGGTGAGGTTGACTAGCTTTTTGTCCTACACATCCTCCACTCTTTTCTCCTTTGAAAAGAATGTATGAGTTTTCATTCCATCACTCTTTATCTTGACTAAGTGCTTTTTCCAATTCGTGAGCTCCATGACCGATTTGGAAACTACTTTATGCACCTATGGGGGATTTGCTTATTTTTAGTACGCCTGCTTTTGACTAGATTCGAATTGCCTCCTCATGCATTTGAATATACTATGTAATTATTTAATGCAGCAACCTATTATGTTACAGGGTTGGCTATGGTACACTGAGTTAATACAGTTTAGTGTTCAGCTCCATTTTCAGTCTCTTTTGTGAGTGATTTTGCATGATCAATTGATAATTGTTGCGAGTAAAATTGTTCTATCACTGGATTCAATTTCCACACTAGTTCTCATGTGGAATAAAATCCATCTATGGAGGTGAGGGAAGAATTCACTACATACGACAACCCCTTCGTCGAACAGCCTCCTACGGCTGATACTGCTTTCCATTTTCCAATGGAAGGGCATGTTGGTTCATCAAATTGGGTTGATCACTCGTCTGATGACATCGAGGGGAGATAATATGGCCCTAATGCTCCTTTTTGGAGAACCTCTATGGGTCAAGCGATTTATGAGTTTGGAGTTACTAGAACATCCTTTTTCAATCCTCCATCACATGAAGATGTGTATAGAAGGTTCCAACCATCTCTTGATTGCATGCGCAACTTTCAATAAAGACCGGAAAAAACTTGTTCCCTTGCCTCTACCTCATAAATAACCTATGTCGGCTCTTTTACCCCATCTGTAGGAACCAGTCCTGTCTGGATATTGTTCACTCTCAATGTCTCAAGTTACTCATAGTTTGACATCACTGGTTCAGGGATCAATAGTTCCTAATCCATATCAACCTTCCAACCATGTTACTATAGTTCAAAATCCAGGGTCTTCTGCTGGTTCTCCCGTATCTTCTTCCACTAGGAGGAAACCTCCAACTCAAGTTGCATCATTAGTTAGTGGATTTACACGCATTACAAGACATACCGATGTTATAGGACAGTCAGCAGTTGTAGTCCCTCCCATAATAACCAAAGCGATTACTCCCCCTTCTAGTACGGGACAACCCTCAGGGGTACAACTCGTCGTTAATAAACCTTCTTGGGGATATAATCACCCTCTAAACCTAACTTTTGTAAGTAATGTAAACTTTAAACCTATGTCTACAAGAATGGTATATCCCAGTATGCCTTACCCCGAGAACATGTTTACGCCTTGGGGGAAACCCAATTAGTGTTATATGCCTATTCCTGGGGTGATACCTATTAATAATACTGGAGGACATGGTTTCCCACCCAGTGGGGGAGGGCTAACTAGTGGAGGCCCACCTTATGGCGGACCACCTCCTGGCAGATGATCTCCTGGAGGACCACCTTCTGGAGGACACCTCCTAGAGGACCACCTCCTGGAGGACCACCACCTTTTCGGGGGGCACCACCTGGAGGACCACCTCCTAGGGGACCACCTTCTAGAAAACCACCTTCTAGTGGACCACCTTTTGGAGGCACACCTAGTGGAGTACTACCACCACCACCACCACCTGGAGGAAACGCTCTTCCCGGAGGCCCACCTCCATCTAGTGGATCTTCGGGAGGATTGTCTGCGAATCCAAATTCCCAACAACCAGTGTATCAATCAACCTATGGTCCTACTAGTATACATATTCCTTATTAGAACTACTAGTATGTGTCGCCTAACCGACAACTTCCTTTTTTGGCAACTTTGGACTTTCCTGATCTGTCCAAGTTGATTAATGATCCCATTCAGCATAACCCTTCGTGGCCTGCTATTTTAGTAAATTTACCATTATATATCTCAAACATTGATGGGAAGTAGGGAGAAGATACCAAAAACCATGTTATGACTTTCCATCTATGGTGTTCTTCCAACTCCTTCATTGATGACTCAGTTCGTTTAAGGCTCTTCCAGTGAACTTTGACTGGTACAACTTCAAAGTGGTACATTGAACTTCTGCAACATTCATTTGTGGACTTTAGCTCGTTGGAGACAATTTTTCTTACTCATTTTTAAAATTCCCATTCATTACAAAATGGGTATGGATCTTTTAACATCCCTTCATCAAATTACCTCCACACATATTTTAGATCATATCCATGAATGGAGGATACAACGAAGACTTATTAAGGCCCCTATTCTCGACCATCTATTGAAAGATTGGTTCACTAAACCCTTGTTTCCTCCCATTGCTCGAGATGTGGCTATGGATGGTGTTGTTGTTGAAGAGCAAGCTATCAGTTGCGCTTAGTATCTCGACTTGGTCTATTCCCAGTACAGTACTTTGTATGACCTAATCCCTCAAGCTCCTCATCCCAACACTGACCCTACCAAGCCACCTACAGAAACTCATGTTGATGGGGTTGTCAGTTCAATCCAACCCTCGTCAACAGCTAAGCCTTCCAAGCAACAGAATCTTTATACTACTACTCCTTCTGCTCTTACGGTTTCCACCAAGGTGAACGCCATTCAATCCACGTAAAAACCCGGTAACAAGAAGAAATGAAAAGGGAAAAATAAGAAACCTGGAAACCAGCAGGAGAATCCCAAGGCTACGGCCCGAGAGAATGACAATAAAGGGAAGAGGAAGGATAAGTATCCCTACTTATTCTATGGTGGTGACCACTTCATGAAGGAGTGTCCTCGTCATGAATATGTTAGTAAATTTTTGAAAAATAACCCTACACCTGTAGTACTTACCGAACCCTTTCCTTCCCAACAACAATTGAAAGATCATATGTCTAATCAAGGAACCTCTAATTCTACAGAAGAAATCAGAATGATGTCCTTGGAAACTATTAACTTGAGTACTCGTAGTCAGTCATATGACAAGTTGGTAGAAAAGATGGACGAGAATCCTTCTTCTTCTGAAAAAAACTCCTTCCACTAGTTCTCCTCTGTCTTCGTCTAATGGTCCGCTCACAATCGAGAAACCTAATCTCAAATTGATTATGTGCCCACTGTAACACCCCGGTTTTGACCTCGTTTGCATTTAAATAATATGATGTAAATAATCATGGTGTGGATCTCAAGGCAAAATCCTCGCTATCGATTTAGTGTTTATGTTTCGACGATTAAGATTTATGCCGATGGTGTTTTTATCTTAGCTGAACGTTATAAGTTTGGACATCATGTTAATTTGCAATTTTTAATTAAAATCCTATAGCCAGCTATGTCAATGAAACAAAATGAGATGGGGGAATGATTTTTCCTAAGCATAAGGCGGGGAATGAGAAGAGGAGGTAGAAATTCGAAATGGGCAGAGCACCCATTTCTGAAAAACGTTTTTAAATTTTTATTAGGCAAGAAAACACCAAAAGCGCTTTCCTTTCCCTCGTGTAGTCGCATTTCACCTTCCCCTCACGATTTGTATTGTGTGGAACATTTTGGTGAGACATTCTAGCATTCCTGCAGCAAGCAAAACCGCTCTGAGTCTAGATCCTTCACATATTTTCCTGTTCTATGAATTGTTTTCCTTTTTACGATTTTCTTGTCTGTTAGTCGTTTCCAGAATACGAATGCCCATAATCCGATTTGTTTTTTTTTTGAATTGAATGACCAGCAAATGATTTTGTTTTGGTAATTGTAGTAGTCAGTCTGGCTTAGGAAATACTCAAAAATTTGAAATTGTTGTTGTTGTGTGTGTATTCCTTGGCTTTTGTTACGTTTTGTTAATCCCAGAACTGAGATCATTATGTGCACATCCTCATTTGAAATCTGAACTAATTTGGGGAATGGAAATGGAATCTGGACTTGCTTGATAAACCTAGTGTGTGAAGGAACCTCATAGACTAATCTAGAGGGATGGTTTTCTTCTTTGCATACCCTGCATAGCACTGGAAGGGAAGGCATGGCCCGAGGGACTGTGGAGCAGAGAAGGGGATGCTTCCTTGTGTTGGGTGGGAAAATGTTTAGAAGTCAGGATAGATCCGGAGTAGGTGTCCATAGCTCTGGGATTGAGCTCACTAGATTAGCAGTCAATATTTCCATCTCATTAGAAGCCTGATAAAACCAACTAGAAGGATGGCTTGGCTGGTAGCTTGATAAACCCATCTGTTGGTTTGACTGTGTCTCATGTGAATTTTGACTTAGTGTAAACCAATGTTTGTGTAAGCCTAATAAACCCAACTGGAAGGATGGCTTGGCTTGGTTGTTAGCCTGATAAACCCATATATTGGCTTGGATGTGACTTGTATAAACTTTGGTTATGTGTGAATCACTACCTGTGTAAGCCTAATAAACCCAAATGTGTTGGCTTGGCTGAGTTTTATTGTATCCTTGTCTATGGGAAAGTCTGCTAGTGTTCCTTATTTCTTGGGGAAATCATGCCTAGCTCAAAGGTGGCAGTGCTGCTGAGATATTGACGAGCAAACTGGCCTATGGTTGGGTGGAACGTTGCAGCGACATAGATGGTTGCAGGATAAGATTCTGATAAAGATAAGTATTTCTTATGTTTCAATCCCTGCAACTGTAATTGTTTATAAATGAATATGAATATGATGAATGATTTAATGGAATGTACTTGATGCAGATGTATATTTCATGAATAATGAATATGTGTATGTAATTTTATTTCAATGAATTTTCTAAGTTGTTCTGGAGCTAGATCGACCGGATTCGTCATGGCCTAAATGCTAAAAATTAGTTTTAGACATAGAAATTTTCATGAACAGATCGAATTTCCTTAGATTTTTACTTCCACAACCTATGGGATACTGTAACACCCCGGTTTTGACCCTGATGCATTAAATATACATTATACATATATATACATTGTAAATAATCATGGTGCGGAGCTAAAGGCAAAGGCCCCACCATCGATTTGGTTATGTTTCGGATTGGAATTTTCACCGATGGTATATCGAGACATACAGCATATATTAAATTGTGGCATCGTGTAACTATGCATTCTAATTAAATAACCCCAACCAGCTATGTTCACTGCAACCAAATTGAGAAGGGGCATGATTTCGCTAAGGATAAGGAGGGGGAATGCTGAACCTTGAGCCATGGGGGGAAAAGCCATGTGTCACCACTCTCTTCACTCGCCTTCCCTTGTCTCATCCAACCAACACCCTTAATTGTTCTATTGTTAGTTGGGGCATCTATTCGCTAACAGAAATACCACTACACCATGATCCCACTATCCCCATGCCTACACTCTCTCCATGACGTGATCTGGAATTACAGATTATTCTGTACACTCTCCCCACCACCGTCTGTTTGTTTTCCCCATGTAGAGTGGAGTTAAAAAGGGATTACAATCCATTGTGTGGTGTTCATTCTGAGTCTTCCTCATGACTGTTGACCTACGGATCGGTTCTTCCCCTTGCTCACGCAAAAAGTCTCTGTTATTATTCCACCATTGTCGGACTGTGAAAGGTTGCTGTTGTTTTTCACTAGGGGATGTTTTCCATGGTTTTCCTGGGTGATATGTCTTCCTCTGGTCTATGTTCAGGATCAGTTTTCCTACTCGCGTTCCTGTTGAAGTTTTCCAGACATTTCATTATTGATCGTGGACTGTAGTTTTCTCCTGTTGATTTGTTGGCTGCGTTTTCCCTTGTGAATTCGTTGCTGTAGGTTGCTGTGGAATCGCTTTGGCCACGATGACGCCAAGAACGATTCAGGGAGTCTTTTTTCCCCTATTAAAGCTTAATAGTTGGTTTGTTGCATGCACGCAGTGATTTTGTCCTCGAACTGCATTGGAGTGGGGAATGAGGGCCTGATGTGCTTGATAAACCTGGTGGGTCGGGAACCACACAGACAGAACTAGTGGGCTGCCTTTCTTCTCCACAACCCCTGAATAGCACTAGAAGGGAGATCAGAGTCTGAGGGACTACGTTGCAGAGAAAGGACTGATTTCCTTGTGTTGGGTGTGTGTGGGTGTTCTAGAAGCCAGGTTGGTTCTGGTGTCGGTGTCTATAGCTCTTCAATGAGCTCACCAGCTTAGCATTTAGCCTTTCCCAGCTCCTGGATGGCCGAATAAACCCAAATTGGTTGGCTTGGCTGATCTGATGTTCACCTGATAAACCCAACTGTGTTGGCTTGGATGAACTGTGTACCCTAGTGGTGTTTTTATCCTTGGCTATGTGTAAGCCTGTTAGTTCCTTATTCCTTGGGGAATCATGCCCGGCTCGGGGGTGGCAGCATCGCTGAGAGATTAAAGAGCACGTGGGCCTATGGTTGGGTGGAACGTTGCAGCAACATAGCTGGTTGCGGGACAAGTTCTATGTAAGATAAGTATTCTTGCCTAACTTGTGTCTACAACCATATTTACCATTGATGAATGATGATGTACATGTTCAATGTTGAATTGTATATGAATGCATGTTGGTTGCTTCCGCTATGTATATGAATGATTAATACATCATAGTATGTTTTATGTTTTTTAGAATCATGCTTCAGCATTATATGTATGTGTGTTCATGTTCATGGGGCTATATTTCTAGATGATTTGATGTATCGTAGCGTCCTCTTCGTCGGTCGGAGGGTCGGGGATGTTACAGTGTGGTATCAGAGCCAAGGTTGTAGCATGAGCCTGAATGGGCTGTGAGGATGTAGTGACAGAGCTTATGTTGCAGCAATTGGGCCTTAGAGGGCCATGAAAGATCAGCTAACAGAGGTAGGTTTCCTACTACCAGAAGAAACCAAGAGAAAATGGGTGGGGACAGGAAAATTCAGAAATTTTCTAAGTACCAGAATTGTCGGCTCATCGAAAAACTTAGTGCGAAGTTCTTTCGATGCAGCAGAAAATCTAGTCTGAAGGTCACCCGACGAGGCACAAACAGCCTTGGTTTTGGAAAAATTTCTAAGTGCTTGGCCATCGGCACATCAAAAAACTTGGACAGATGGACCTCCAACGCAGACCCTAGTGGCGGCGAACTTAGTTAGACGGATCGACGATGATTAATTGATTGCATCACCGATGCCTAGATGAGCCAGTTGCTGACGCGGAGAAATGTTGGACAACTACATCGGAAGAGGTTAGATGATCTTGCACCATCATTGTGGATGGCTAGACAACTATTCTTCTGATGGGTAGATCCTCTAACCGCCGATGCCGCAGAGGATAGTTTCTCCGACGGCAGACGCGGTGGAAGACAAGGCGGAACATTTTCAAAAAAATTCTAAGGAACGAAATCATCGGCGATCGGAGAAGAATAGTGAATGAAATCGACGATGAATAGTTGAAGGAAGAGGCGATGCAAGAAAATTTTTCTATGTGTCTGTCGGCCATTGGAAAATGTTAGTGGTATTGGTCACCGATGAATATCAGAAGAAGTTAACGGTTCACGCGCCGTCATTGCAGAATCCTAGAGCACTAATCCTCTAATAAGCAAAGGTTTTGACTACCGATGTTGATTAAGTTGCACTTTAGATCGCCGATCGAAAATCATTAGGGGATCGGGCCACCGATTGGAAAAGGATCAAATTTGATGAACCGTCGTTGTGGCTGCCTAAAGGACTACATGTCCAATGAAACAATGGATCTGGCGATCGGAAGAGTTAAGGCCTGTGGAACCGCCGTTGCGGATGTCTAGGGGACTAAGTGTTCGATACCACAGTAGAATGTCACTCCGACCACCGACAAAGCTGTGATCCATGGAAATTTTAAAGGGATCATTGGCCACCATTGTGGAAGCATAGACAACTAGCCACCCAATGCACAGAGCATCCGACCGCCGATGCAGCGGTTAGTCAATTTCCTCGCCAATGAAGTCCAGATTAGTAGACCCCTACGGGCCCGATACAACGGAAGGAAATAGAAAAACAACCCACCGATACAACGGAGAAAATTAGATGTTCTAGCCACTGAAATGCCAGAAGGTTAGTGAATAAAGGACCCAATAAACAGTCCTTGGTGTCACCGATGCAGATTGGAAGTATAGACGATTTGCTCGCCGAAATGATGGGAAAGCAGTAGGGAAGAAACCCCATGAGGAGAAGGAAATATTGGGTTTTTCAAAGTGGAATTTTTCTCAGCAAATTCCAACTGTTTTAGCAAATTTCAGCAGACTATCAGTGGATTACAGGGCTGAACAAGAGAGAGAGAAAATCTTGTGTTTTAGCAAAATTGGTGTTTTATGAATTTCCAAAAGAGGAAGGTAAGTAGTTTTGATTTATATTAATGATATGTATTTAACAGTTTGCTACTAACACATTTGCAGAATTATAGAAAAATTCCAAGAGCAGTATTCCAAGAAAATCAGTGCGGTAAAGCAAGAGGTGGTTCAGTCATGAGAACCCATGACGGATATGATGCTCGGGATTCTTACGAGCATGCAAGAGATGCCATGGGAGAAAATTTCCGTAATGGAAATGATGACATAGATTCTAATGAAAGGAGGTTCCAAAAGACACCGTCCAAGGTTTCAGCCACCATGATAAGCTTGATTAAAGCCCAAGAAGAGCAGCATCAGTTGAATGCTTCCATGTTTCAAAGTTTGACAGACTTGCAGAGAAAGATATATTATGGACGAGGTACATCAAGACCAGAAGGCAATAAGAGCAACACTAGGAGGAGGAAAAGGACTTCTAGTGGATCATCTGACTCTGAAGAATCCAGTGGAGATACAAGTTCATCTTCTTGTAAAAGGAAAAGAAGAAGACACCATAGGGATCGCTCTTGAGATGAATTTAAGAAAGCTAAACCTCCTACATTTGATGGTGAGATAAACACTGGACAAGAGGCTGAAGCTTGGCTTCTTGGAATAAAGAAGTACTTTAAAGTGCAGGATTATTCAGGAAACATGAAGGCAAGAGTTTCCATATTCAACCTAAATGGAAGAGCGTCCATTTGGTGGGAACACTTCAAGCAAGTAAAGAGGATCAGTGAAAGGAGACTGAAGTGGAAACAGTTCAAGAAGTATTTCAGACAGAAATACCTCTCTGACAAGTATTATGATGACAAGATCAAGGAGTTCCATGAGCTGATATTGGGACAGTAGACCATGGATGAATATGCAAATAAATTCTTGGAATTGTTGAGGTATGTCCGGTACATTAGAGATTAAAAAAAGAAGGTCGAATGGTTTCTGAGTGGATTGCCTCAGTCTTACAAAGATAGAATTGAGTTTTATGAACCTAGGACTCTTGAAGAAGCGATAAGGAAGGCTAAGTATTGCTATGAGCAAAGAAAAGGTAAACCTAATCACCATAAGGTATGGAAGTACAAGAAGAATGAGAAGTTTGACCAAAGAAGGAAAGGTTTCAAACCTTCCAGATTCAGGAATCAGAAAAATCATCCATCCCAAGCTGTGAGTAATCCAGTTGGAGTGACAAGTGGAAAGCCTAAAGAACCAAAATAGAATAAATGTCCACTCAAATGTTGGAAATGTGAAGGGACCCACTTACGTAGATATTGACCACTTGAGAATGAAAGTGCAATTCCATCTTTCAACATTCAGGAAGCAGAAATAGTGGGTCAAGTAGCAAGAGTAGTCCCTAGAATTTATGCAGCACTAGAGGACCTCCAGGCAGATCACCAGCCAACTGTGGTTAAAGTTGCAGGTAATATTTTTGAACAATCTGTTTCTATTTTTATTGACCCTAGTTCTACTCACAGTTACATCACTCCTAGAGTAGTAGAGATTTGTGCTTTTAAGAAGTTCAAGCATAGGAAACCTTGGTTAGTTCAGCTGGCCACTGGGACTAAGAGAAAGGTCAATGAAGTAGTGGAGAAATTTCCTTTGGTTATGAATGGATTGCTCACTTGTGTAGATCTGAATGTTCTACCGCTTGGTTCCTATGATGTTCTCATTGGAATGGATTGGTTAGAAGCTCACAGAGTAAAGCTTGACTATTATAACAAGACTTTTGAATGCACAGATGAAGAAGGAAACCCAGTAGTTGTGAAGGGTATTCCAAAGGTAATTTCAGTAAGACAGGTTTCAGCAATGTAGTTCAAGAAGTTCTGTAGGAAAGGTTGCCAGTTGTATGCAGCTCATATCCTGGAACCAACAGGAGATGAAACTCCTAGGTTGGAGGACTATCCGGTGTTACAAGAATTCAAGGATGTGTTTCCTGATGAGATTACAGGGCTTCCTCCAACAAGGGACATTGATTTCACAATTGAACTTGTGCCAGGAGCAGCACCAGTGTCCAAGACACCCTATAGGATGAGTACATCGGAGATGCTAGAGTTGAAGATGCAACTGCAAGAGTTGTTGGAAAAGAAGTATATCTGACAGAGTGTGTCTCCTTAGGGAGCACCGGTTCTATTTGTGAAGAAGAAAGATGGTACACTCAGGTTATGTATTGATTATAGACAGTTGAACAAGGTTACTGTGAAGAATAAATATCCTTTGCGTAGGATTGATGACCTCTTTGATCAAATGAGAGGAGCAAAGGTATTTTCCAAGATTGACTTGAGGTCTAGTTACCATCAGGTGAGAATCAAGGATGAATACATTCATAACATAGCCTTCAGGACAAGGTATGGACATTATGAGTTTGTAGTGGTACCATTTACTCTCACAAATGCACCAGCTACATTTATGTGCCTTATGAACAGTGTCTTCAGCAAGTGTTTAGACAAGTTTGTTCTTGTTTTCCTTGATGGCATTCTTGTTTATTCTAAGAATGAGGAAGAACATGAAGAGCATTTGAGATTGACATTGCAATTGCTCAGGGAACATCGGCTGTATGAAAAACTGAGCAAGTGTGACTACTATAGAGATATAATTCAGTATTTGGGTCACATTATCTTAGAAGAGGGTATATCAGTAGACCCTGAGAAGATTGAAGCCATTATGAATTGGCATACTCCAAGAAATGTGACGGATGTAAGATCTTTTATGGGACTTACAGGATACTATAGGAGATTCATTAAGGGATTCTCCAAGGTTGCACATGCCATCACTTCTTTTCAAAAGAAGGGGATAAAGTTCGAATGGACTTCGAAGTGTGAAGAAAGCTTCCAGTGGTTGAAGAATCTTCTCACCAGTGCACCAGTATTGAAAGTTGTAGATCCAGAGAAAGATTTTGTGGTATGTACCAATGCATGCAGACAAGGGCTAGGAGGAGTCCTTATGCAGGACAACCACGTGATATGTTATGAGTCAAGAAAGTTGAAGGAGCATGAGAAGAACTATGCCACTCATGATCTCGAGCTTGCAGCCATAGTACATGCTCTCAAGATGTGGAGACATTACTTGATGGGTAGAAGATTTGAACTCGGAACAAACCATTATGGTCTGAAGTATTTGTTTGATCAGCCTACTTTGAATGCTTGGCAAGCGAGATGGCTGGAATTTTTATGCAAGTTTGATTTCGAAATCAAGCACATAAAAGGGAAAGAGAATAAGTTAGTTGATACACTCAGCAGGAAGGTACAGGAAATGCATGTGGCATCTCTTAGTATTTGCCAATTAGATTTCAGGCAGCGGATTGTTAATCGTGTTGCTAGGGATGAATTGTATGGGCAGGTAAAAGACAAATTGCAGCAGCAAAGTCTTGAGAACAAGTATGAAGGATATAAATTGGAAGAAGATGGACTTCTTACTTATAAAGGCAGAATTTATATTCCGGATGTGGCATATTTGAGGAGAATTGTTATGGATGAAATCCATCAAGCTCTGTATTTTGGTCTCCCAGGATATCAGAAGACAATTGCTACAGCAAGAAAGCAATACTTTTGGATAGGAATGAAACAGTACATGGCTGAGTACATTTCAAGGTGCATGAAATGTCAACAGGTAAAGGTTGAGCATCAACATCCAGTAGGCTTGTTGCAGCCTTTTCCAGTTCCAGAATGGAAATGGGAAGTTATTTCCATGGATTTTATTGCAAGCTTGCTGATGACTTGGAGACAACATGATTCCATCATGGTTGTGGTAGACAAGTTGACAAAAGCAGCACATTTTATACCGGTGAAGTCTACACACAAGACTGATGACATTGCAAAGATCTTCATGAAGGATATTTTCAAATTGCATGGATTGCTGAAGGAAATTGTTTCTCACAGAGATGTCAAGTTCACTTCCAATTTATGGAAGGGGTTGTTTGCATATTTGGGTACAAAGCTAAACTTTAGCACTGCATACCATCCTCAGACAAATGGGCAGGTAGAGAGAGTTAATCAAGTGCTTGAAGACATGCTTCACTTGTACATGATGGACAAACCAACCAAGTGAGAAGATTACTTGCACTTGGTAGAATTTGCTTACAACAATGGACAGCAGGCATTCTTGGGGATGAGTCCATACGAAGATTTGTATGGAAGAAGGTGTAGGACACTAGTGACTTGGGATAACCCAGTGAACAGGGTTGTGCTTGGACCAAAATTGCCCAAGGAAATGGAGCAAGAGGTTGAAAAGATTAGAAAGAATATGAAAGCAGCAAAGGATAGACAGAAAAGCTATGCAGATAAGCATAGGATGAAGAGAGAGTTCAGTGTTGTGGATCATCTCTACCTTAGAGTGAGGGCAAAGAAAAGTTCCTTCAAGCCTGGAAGTTGTGCCAAGTTGTCACCAAGATATTGTGGGCCATTTGAAGTACTTGAAAGAATAGGGCCTGTTGCATATAGACTTGCATTTCCTGCTAGTACTAGAGCTCATAATGTTTTTCATGTTTCTTTGCTTAAGAAATATGTACATGATCCTAACTGGGAGGTGATTCAGGTGGAACCCGAGGGAGAGTTCCAAATCGAGCCAATGCGCATCCTCGATAGGAAGGTCACAATGCTCTAGAACTGGGCCTTAGGGTAGGTAAAGGTGCAATGGGAGCACTACAGACCTGAAAAGGCTACGCGGGAGCTTGAGGATGCCATGCGATTGGCACATCCATTTTTGTTCAATTCTGCGGAACACTGAGGCGGTACCAGTGTAGCATTTTGTTCAATTTTGTAAAGCACTGAGGACAGTGCTATTGAAGGGGGAGGGGAATGTAACACCCCGATTTTGACCCTGATGCATTAAATATACATGATACATATATATACATTGTAAATAATCATGGTGCGGAGCTAAAGGAAAAGGCCCCACCATTGATTTGGTTATGTTTCGGATTGGAATTGTCACCGATGGTATATTGGGACATACGGCATATATTAAATTGTGGCATCATGTAACTATGATTCTAATTAAATAACCCCAACCAGCTATGTTCACTGCAACCAAATTGAAAAGGGGCATGATTTCGATAAGGATAAGGAGGGGGAATGCTGAACCTTGAGCCATGGGGGAAAAATCCATGTGTCACCACTCTCTTCGCTCGCCTTCCCTTGTCTCATCTGACCACCACCCTTAATTGTTTTGTTATTAGTTGGGGCATCTATTCGCTAACAGAAAGACCACTATGCCACGATCCCATTATCCCCATGCCTGCACTCTCTCCACGATGCAATCTAGAATTGCAGATCATTCTATCCACTCTCCCCACCATTATTTGTTCATTTTCCCCATGTAGAGTGGAGTTAAAAAGGGATTACAATCCATTGTGTGGGATTCGTTCTCCTCTTCCTCACCAACTTTTGGCCTACAGATCGGTTCTTCCCCTTGCTCACGCAGAAAGTCTGTGTTCTTATTCCACCATTGTCAGACTCTGAAAGGTTGCCATGGTTTTTCACTTGGGGATGTTTTTCGTGGTTTTCCTGGGTGATATGTCTTCCTCCAGTCTATGTTGAGGATCATTTTTCCCTGCTCGCATTCCTATTGAAGTTTTCCAGACATTTCATTATTGATCGTGGACTGTAGTTTTCTCCTGTTGATTTGTTGGCTGCATTTTCCCTTGTGAATTGGCTGTTGTAGGTTGCTGTGGAATCGCTTTGGCCACGATAGGGCCAAGAACGATTCAGGGAGTTGTTTTTCCCCTATTAAATCTTAATAGTTGGTTTGCTGCATGCACACAGTGGTTTTTCCCTTGGACTGCATTGGAGTGGGGAATGAGGGCCTGATGTGCTTGATAAAACTAGTGGTTCAGGAACCACACAGATAGAACTAGTGGGTTGGCTTTCTTCTCCACAACCCCTGAATAGCACTGGAAGGGAGATCAGGGTCTGAGGGACTACGTTGCAGAGAAAGGACTGATTTCCTTGTGTTGGGAGTGTGTGGGTGTTCTAGAATCTAGGCTGGTTCTGGTGTCGGTGTCTGTAGCTCTTCAATGAGCTCACTAGCTTAGCATTTAGCCTTTCCCATCTCCTGGATGGCCTGATAAAACCAACTTGGTTGGCTTGGCTGATCTTATGTTCGCCTGATAAACCCAACTATGTTGGCTTGGCTTAACTGTGTACCCTAGTGGTGTTGTTATCCTTGGCTATGTGTAAGCCTGTTAGTTCCTTATTCCTTGGGGAATCATGCTTGTCTCGGGGGTGGTAGCGTCGCCGAGAGATTAAAGAGCATGCAGGCCTATGGTTGGGTGGAACGTTGCAACGACATAGCTAGTTGCGGGACAAGTTCTCTAGAAGATAAGTATTCTTTCCTAACTTGTTTCTACAACCATATTTACCATTGATGAATGATGATGTACATGTTGAATGCTGAATTGTATATGAATGCATGTTGGTTGCTTCCACTATGTATA
Organism: Pseudotsuga menziesii; assembly: GCA_001517045.1. NCBI lineage: Eukaryota > Viridiplantae > Streptophyta > Pinopsida > Pinales > Pinaceae > Pseudotsuga > Pseudotsuga menziesii. The sequence continues at coordinate 166,236 of LPNX010551232.1, read as the reverse complement.
TGAATGATTAATGCATCGTAGTATGTTTTATGTTTTTAGGTATCATGCTTCAGCATTACATGTATGTATGTTCATGTTCATGGGGCTAGATGTCTGGATGATTCGATGTATTGTAGCATCCTCTTCACCGATCAGAGGGTCGGGGACGTTACCGATGTGAGATGTGGGATGCGGAAATGCGCTTTGTAGAAGTTTGGAATCCGCAATTTCCCTTCCTCAACTTGTGAGATGCGGGATGTGGTATGCAGGATGTGAAAATGTCATTTAGAAAAATCTTCCTTCCATAATTCCCTTTCCGCAACATGTGGGATGTGGAAATCACTATGGAAAATCTCCCTTTCTGCAACTTTGTTCTCCGCAACGAACATTCCGCATGCAGGATGCGGGATGCGGAATGCGGCATGCGGGTTGCGAGAGTGAAATTTTGATATGTTTCTGATTCCACAAGTGAAGCTCTCCACACCATTTATTTTCTGCGGGATTATTCTTAGCCGTTGATCTGATTCTGGATGTGGAAGAGACTGTGACCATTGAGTTCCACTGCGATTCTTCTTAGTCGTTCGATCTCTCAATGGTTGGGGAAGATATAGATTTTATAGACGATCTAGATCAAAATGTTAGTAGGAGGAATTCTTGTTTTTGCAGATCTTAAACCCAAAAGTAAATTCAGGAATCATCAAACTTAAGCGCAAGAAAGATGGGTAACTCAGGTAACAGAAGAGTTTGGTCATGCTCTCTCCTCCGGGGCGGGAGGGGATGTGACAGTGTGGTATCAGAGATGCGGATTGTAGCATTGGACCTGCATGGGCCGGAATCAATTGTTAAAAATAAAATTGGTTACAATGTTGGGCCTCGATGGGCCGAGTTGGATAGTTACAGAGCTGTTGGTTAATAGTTCCAACGTATTGTTGGCCACATAACAGAGAAAAAAATTGCCATGGGCAGTGGGTAAGTGATTTTGGTTTTGATTATATCTAACAGTTTTGTTATCTAACACATTTTTGTAGAATTACAGTCACCTTTAGAAAGCGCAGTGCAATTCTGAATAGTTGGTTCGACCATGAGGACAGACGATATGAATGATTATGCACGGGATCCCAATGCACACAAGGAAGATGCTATGGGGGAAAATGTCAGAATTGGAAATGCTGAGACAGAGTCTAATGGGATGAGGTTTCAAGATACTCCCCCAAACTTTGCAGCCACCATCAGAATCCTCAGGGTGGAGATACAGAGCTACAGAGAAGACAATGAAAGTCTGATTAAGGCTCAGGAGGAGCAGAATCAGTTGAACGTAGCCATATTGCACAGTTTGACAGACACCCAGAGAAATATGAAATTTAGGGACCGAACAGTAAATCCAGGAGGAAGAAAGAACACTGCTAGAGGGAGAAATCGATCTCCTAGTAGGTCGTCTGACTCTGAAAAATCCACTGATGGTTCAAGGTTTTCCTCTCATGAGAATAAAAGGAAGAGATCTCCTAGTGGGTCGTCTGACTTTGAAATATCCACTGAAGGTTCAGACTCTTCATCTCACAGGAGTAGGAGGAAGAGGCATTACCAAAACCGCTCATGAGATGAATTCAAGGAGGAAAATCCACCTACCTTCAATGGTGAGGTAAAGAATTGGCAAGAAGCTTAAGCTTGGCTTCTTGGGATGAGAAAATATTTCCAAGTCCAAGACTTTTACAGATATATGAAGGCTAGGGTAGCCATATTCAACTTGACTGGAAGGGCATCTATTTGGTGGGAACACTTCATGCAAGTGAATAAGATCAATGAAAGGAATATTTTCTAGAAATAGTTCTAGAAATATTTTAAGCAGAAGTCTCTGACTAGTACTACGATGATAAAATCAAAGAATTCCATGAGCCGAGATTGGGACAGTAGACCATGGATGAATATGCAAACAAGTTCTTGGATTTGCTAAGGTATGTCAAGTATTTTAAAGATGAGAAGGTAAAAATCCAGTGCTTTCTGAGTGGACTGCCTCAGTCCTACAAAGACCGAATTGAGTTCTATGAACCTAGAACTTTGGAAGAGGAGATAAGAAAAGCTAAGTATTGCTATGAGCAAATCAAGAGAAAACCTAAGTACTAGAAGGTGTGGAAGAACAAGATGAATGAGAAGTCTGATCAAAGTAAGAAGGGTTTCAAGCCTTCTAACTTCAAGAATCAGCAGAAGCATCCATCCCAAGTTGACAAGCATCCAACTAGAGTGGTGGGAAGAGAGCCAAGAGATCCACAACAGACAGAGCACCACTCCAATGTTGGAAATGTGGAGGAACCCATATGCGTAGGTACTGCCCACTTGAGAATTAAAATGTAAGGCCAACTTACAATGTTCAAGAGGCAGAAACGGTGGGTCAAGTAGCAAGAACCGTTCCTAGGATCTATGCAGCACTGGAGGATCGCTAGGAATATCACCAATCAACCATGGTTGAAGTTAAAGGTAAGATTGTTGAGCAATCTGTTTCTATTTTGATTGACCCTTGTTCTACTCACAGTTACATTGCTCCTTCAGTAGCAGAGATTTGTGCTTTTAAGAAATTAAAGCATAGAAAATCGTGGTTAGTTCAGCTAGCCACCAAAACTAAGGGAAAGGTTAGTGAAACGGTAGCGAGATTCCCATTGGTGATGAATGGATTGGTCACTTGTGTAGATCTGAATGTTATACCACTTGGTTCCTATGATGTTCTCATTGGAATGGATTGGTTAGAAGCTCACGGGGTGAAGCTTAACTGTTATAACAAGACTTTTGAATGCATGGATGGAGAAGGAAATCTAGTATTTGTAAAAGGCATACCAAAGGTAATTTCTGTAAGGAAAATTGCAGCGATGCAATTGAAGAAGTTTTATAGAAAAGGTTGTCAGTTGTATGCAGCCCATATTGAGGAGGCAGCATGGAATGAAACTCTCAAGTTGGAAGACTATCACATGTTGCAATAATTTAGAGATGTTTTTCTTGATGAGATTCCAGTGCTTCCTCCAAAGAGAGACATTGATTTCACGGTTGAGCTTGTGCTAGGAGCAGCACCAGTGTCCAAAGCACCTTATAGAATGAGTACACCATAAAATGTTAGAACTGAAGATGCAGCTAGAAGAATTGTTGGAGAAAACGTATATCAGGCCGAGTGTATCTCCTTGGGGAGCACCAGTTCTTTTTCTGAAGAAGAAAGATGGTACACTCAGATTGTGTATTGATTACAGGCAGCTGAACAAAGCCATAATGAATAACAAATATCCCTTGCCAAGAATTGATGATCTCTTTGATCAAATGAAAGGAGCAAAGGTATTTTCCAAGATTGACTTGAGGTCTGGTTACCATCAGAAAACAACCTTCAGAACAAGGTATGGACATTATGAGTTTGTAGTGGTACCATTTGGTCTCACAAATGCACCAACAACATTTATGTTCCTTATGAATAGTGTCTTCAGAAAGTATTTGGAAAAATATGTTCTTGTTTTCCTTGATGACATTCTTGTTTATTCTAAAAATGAAGAAGAGCATGAAGAACATTTGGGACTAACATTGCAATTTCTTAGAGAACATCAGTTGTATGCAAAGTTGAGCAAGTGTGACTTCTATAAACATAGAATTTAGTACTTGGGTCACATTATTTCAGAAGAGGGTATATCCATGGACCCTGACAAGATTGAATCTATCAATAATTGGCCTACTGGCAAAGGATGTGACAGAGGTAATATTTTTTATGGGTCTTGCAGGATACTACAGGAGATTCATTGAAGGATTATCCAAGGTTACACATGCTATCACTTCTTTGCAAAGGAAGGGGATAAAGTTTGAATGGACCTCAAAGTGTGAAGAAAGTTTCCAGCGGTTAAATTATCTTCTCACCTGTGCACCGGTCTTAAAAGTCATAGAACCAGAGAAATATTTTTTGGTATGTATAGATGCATGCAGACAAGGACTTGGAGGAGTTATTATGCAAGACAACCACGTGATATGCAATGAATCCAGAAAGCTGAAGGAGCATGAGAGGAATTATGCCACTCATGATCTGGAACTTGCATCCATAGTACATGCTCTCAAGATGTGGAGGCATTACTTGTTGGGTAGAAAATTTGAGTTAAGGAAAAACTATTGCGGTCTGAAATATTTGTTTGATCAGCCTACTTTGAACGCTAGGCAAGCTAGATGGCTGGAATTTTTATGTGAGTTTGATTTTAAAATCAAGCACATAAAAGTTAAGGAGAATAAAGTAAGTTGATGCACTCAACAGGAAAGTACAAGAAATGCATGTGGCATCTATTAGCATTTGCCAATTAGATTTGAGACAACAGATTATTAACCATAATGTTGAAGATGAAATGTATGCACAGGTAAAGGATAAATTACAGCAACAAAGGTTTGAAAAGAAGTATGAAGGGTATAAGTTAGAAGAGGATGGACTTCTTACTTATAAGAGAAAAATGTATATTCCAAATGTGGCAGAGTCGAGGAGGGTTGTTATGGATGAAATCCATCAAACTCCATATTCTGGTCACCCAAGATATCAGAAGACAATTGCTACAGTAAGGAAGTAGTACTTTTGGCCAGGAATGAAGAAGGATATGGCTAGATATATTTCAAGGTGCATGAAGTGTCAGCAGGTAAAGGTAGAGCATCAACACCCAGCAGGTTTGTTATAGCCTTTGCCGATTCCGGAATGGAAGTGGGAAGTTATTTCCAAGGATTTTATTATAGGATTTTCGATGACTTGGAGACAACATGATTCCATCATGGTTGTGGTGGACAATTTTACGAAGGCAACGCAATTTATACCAGTGCAGTATACGCATAAGACTGATGGCATTGCTAAGATTTTCATGAAAGAAATTTTTAAATTGCATCGATTTCCTAAGGAAATAGTCTCTGACAAAGATGTCAAGTTCACCTCTAATTTTACGAAGGCAACGCAATTTATACCAGTGCAGTATACGCATAAGACTGATGGCATTGCTAAGATTTTCATGAAAGAAATTTTTAAATTGCATCGATTTCCTAAGGAAATAGTCTCTGACAAAGATGTCAAGTTCACCTCTAATTTTTCGAAAGGATTGTTTGCAAACTTGGGAACAAAGTTGAATTTCAGCACTGCCTACCATCCTTTTACTGATGGTCTGAAAGAGAGAGCAAACCAAGTGCTGGAAGACATGCTTCGCATGTATGTGATGGAAAAACCATCCAAGTGGGAAGACTATTTACACTTGGTGGAATTTTATTATAACAATGGATAACAAGCATCCTTGGGGATGAGTCCATATGAAACTTTGTATGGTAGGAGGTGCAGAACACCAATAACTTGGGATAACCCAGTGAACATAGTTGTGATCAGTCCAGAATTGATCAAGGAGATGGAGCAAGAAGTTGTAAAAATCAAACAGAATCTAAAGGCAGCCCAGGACATATAGAAAAGCTATGTAGATAAGCATAGGGTGAACAGAGAGTTCAGTATTAGGGATCGTGTTTAACTCGGGGTGAAGGAAAAGAAAAGTTCCTTGAATATTTAGAGTTGTGCCTAGTTGTCTCCTAGATATTTTGGGTCGTTTGAAGTGCTTCAAAGAATAGGAGTAGCTGCATATAGACTTGTATTGCCTTCTAACACTAGGGATCATAATTTTTTTCATGTTTCTTTACTTAAGAAATATGTACATGATCCTAACCATGTAATAAATTGGGATGTGATGCAGGTGGAACCAGAGGGAGAGTTCCAAATCGAGCCCATGCACATCCTCGCCAGGAAGGTCACAATGCTTTGGAACCGAGCAATAAGACAGGTAAAGCTGCAATGGGAGCATTACGGTCCTGAAGAAGCTACGTGGGAGCTAGAGGATGTCATGCGATTGGCACATCCATTTTTGTTCAATTCTGTTGATTGCTGAGGGAAGTACCAACAAAGCATTGTGTTCAATGTTGTAAAGCACTAAGGACAGTGCTGTTGCATGGGAGGGGAATGTAACCCCCCGGTTTTGACCCCATTTGTATTTAAATAATATGATGTAAATAATCCTGGTGTGGAGCTCAAGGAAAAATCCCCAGCATCGATTTAGTGTTTATGTTTCGGCGATTAAGATTTAGGACGATGGTGTTTTTATGCTAGATAAATGTTATAAGTTTGGACATCATGTTAATTTGCATTTTTTTATTAAAATAATACATCCATCTATGTCAATGCAACAAAATGAGATGGGAACATTATTTTTCCTAAGGATAAGGGGGGGAAATGAGAAGAGGAGGCAGAAATTTGAAATGGGCAGAGCACCCATTTCTGAAATATGTTTTTTAAATTTTCTTGTCCAAGGAAACACCAAAAACGCCTGCCTTTCCCTCAAGCAGTCATGTTTCACCTTCCCCTCATGATTTGTACTGTGTGGAATGTTTTTTCAATACATTTTGGCATTCCTACAGCAACAAAAATCGCTCTGAGTCTGGATCCTTCACGGATTTTCCTGTTCTGTGAATTATTTTCCTTTTTACAATTTTCCTGTCTGTTAGTCGTTTCCCAAATGCAAATGCCCAGAATCCGATTTGTGTTTTTTTTAATTGAATGACCAACAAATGATTTCATTTTGGTAATTGTAGTAGTCGGTCTGGTTCAGGAAATGCTCGGAAATTCATAATTGTTGTGTGTGTGTGTGTATTCCTTGGCTTCTGTTAGATTTTGTTAATCCCAGAACTGAGATCACTGTGTGTACATCCTCATTTGATATATGAACTGATTTGGGGAATGGAAATGGAGTCTGGACTTGCTTGATAAGCCTAGTGTGTGAAGGAACCTAACAGACCAATCTAGAGGGTTGGTTTTCTTCTTTGCATACCCTGGATAGCACTAGAAGGGAAGGCATGGCCTGAGGGAATGTGGAGTAGAGAAGGGGATGATTCCTTGTGTTGGGTGTGCAAATGTTTAGAAGTCAGGCTAGATCCGGTGTAGGTGTCCATCACTCTGGGATTTAGCTCACTAGATTATCAATCAGTCTTCCACCTCCTTGGAATCCTGATAAACCCAACTAGAAGGATGGATTTGCTGGTAGCTTAATAAACCCATTTGTTGGTTTGGTTGTGTCTCATGTGAATTAATTTCGCTAAGTGTAAACCACTATCTGTGTAAGCCTGATAAACCCAACTGGAAGGATGTCTTTCCTTGGCTGGTAGCCTGATAAACCCATCTGTTGGCTTGGCTATGACTTGTATAAAATTTGGCTATGTGTGAATCACTGCCTATGTAATCCTGATAAACCAAACTGTGTTGGCTTGGCTAAGTTTTATTGTATCCTTGGCTATGGGGAAGGCTGATAGTGTTCCTTATTCCTTGGGGAAATCATGCCCATCTTGAGGGTGGAAGTGTTGCTAAGAGATTGATGAGCACAGTGGCCTATGGTTGGGTGGAACATTGCAGCAACATAGCTGGTTTCGGGACAAGCTTCTGATAAATATAAGTATTTCTTGTGTTTCAATCCCTACAACTGTACTTGTTTATAAATTAATATGAATATGATGAATGCTTGAATGGAATGTACTTGATCCAGATGTATATTTCATGAATAATGTATATGTGTGTGTAATTTTATTTCAATGAATTTTCTAAGTTGTTCTAGAGCTATATCGATGATACAGTGCTCCTCTGATGCTGATGTCATATAGTGCTCCTCTGATGCCAATTAAGTCAATAAAACTTAGGATAGTGGTTTAACAAGACCAAATTGACCAAATTAAGTGTGCATGGTGGGTAAATGTCTCCAACTACATGACCATAAGGCATATCTAGCCAGCCTATTTGCACAGGAGCATGCCAAGTTTCAATATGCTCATGAGGATGAACTTGAAGACTCAATCTACATATAAGCTATTGACTTCTAGGAGGCATTGAGTAAAATCGTTGACCCAAATGTTAAAGCTCAGGTCTTTAAATACCAAAAGGATCTCAAGGATTCCTTCCTCCATTATAGACAGGTGAAACTTGTTGGATACATTTACCATCATACACACTCTTTTGGTCAAATTGGCCTAGTTAAACCACTATCCTAAGTTTAATTGACATCACTGGAGAATTAATTACCATCATCCCAGTCACTCCCACGCCTACCTACAATAAAGGAGGCTAACTTAGCCTTCTCCTACAGTCAAGGAGACTAACTGGAGAACTCCAGGGGTGATCTGTGTGACACTAATGCACCTAATTGCTAACTGGTGGTTACAATCAGTTTGACCAGTCAGTTACAGTCAGTTAAGGCACCTCCATTCATTAAATATATTATTTAATGATTATTTAATGATTATTTATTATTATTTAATGAACTGGAGTCAACAAGGCGCCTCCACCAACTTCTGATGGTCATTTCAGCTTCAGTTAACCTCATCAGGGTTCATTGGAGTCATGCAGCACTAGCACTTGATGGTTGGTTTGCTATGACATGTGTTTGATCTCCTTCAGTTGAGATTCAGTCACTTATTGCACTCCGACTTTAGTTAGGGTTTGGTGAGTCAATTAGGGTTTTGTTCAAGTGGTTAACTGAGTGTGATTGCATGGCTAAGAGTCAGTTAAGCTAGACTCACTCATTGAATTCGAATTGTCCCTTAGGTATTCGAATTCTTCATGGAGTTAAGCCATTTCTCAGCATGGAAATTGTAACCCATTATTGTTTATAAAATATACAGAGAGGAAACCTATTTTGGTTCTAGTTAATTTCCAATTCATGAGTATTTGTTAATTATTCTTTGATGATTTTGATTCCTAGTTCCTAGATCATGTGCAAGAATTAATATGGTATCAGAGCATGCGGCGGGACGAAGAACAATCTCTCAAGAAAAAGAATTTTGACAGATTTCTCCATGAAATTTGAGCAATAGCTCAAAAATCCGGCACTGCACCAAAATCCAAGGCTTACCACTCAATATCCCAAGTAAAGAACTTGTTGATCAAGCTTGCTTGATTGACTATGCTGGGTGTGATGAAAGCCTAGAATGTGCAGGTTGTCCGACCTTACGGTGCCCTTTTTTGTTTTGATTTGCAGGTCTTAACAGGTACAACTTCAAATGGACTCATCAATCCCTCTTATGGACTCATCAATCCCTCTTCTCACCCCATTCACAAGCTATTCGGAATGGAAGTTGAAGATGATTGCATATCTGAAGAGACGAGGTCTCTATGAGGTGTCTATTGGAATTGGAAGAGAGAATTATGAGAATGAGAATGACTGGCTAAATGACGGTGATAGAGCTATTGGAGCAATATGTCTGGCCCTTTCTGATAGCTTGTACTACCTTAGACTTGGTTCTGTTGAATACCCAAAGGATCTCTGGACAAAATATGACAGAACCTTTAGCAAGCACAATGAGGATCATAATAGTACTTTGGAGATCACAGCCAGCACCACAAGAGTTCTTTACTCAAAATTCTCGGCCTCTACTCTCTCTGACAAAGTTGTTCAAGATGAAGATGAAGCAGAATCTTCTACACATTCAATTCGAATTGAAGAAAGTCTCCATGAAGCGACTCCTTCTCCTGATGCTCCGGAAGTTCATGAGATCTCTGATATCTCATCTTCTCATATTGCTGAAATAGAAGAAGACATTCGAATCTCTGATATTGAAGAAAAATACTGCTGCACTTCCATGCAAACATTCACCGGTGATTTTCCTTTGAATTCTGTGCAAAATTTACCAGTAATTGCTTCCGAAAGTGAAGAGAAATTTGATTTTTCTTCCGCTAATATTGCTGCTGGTGTGCAAATATGTAAAAACTTGGATATTTTGGAAGAAATATCAGATTATAAGAGTGACACATTCGCTCCCCCTGATCTAGATCTTCCAGCAAATTCCTGTAGGATTGCATGCACCAAATTTCAGAATTTTGAAGAAGAAGAAAACTATGCATCTACCGTCTCGGTTGACCATAATTTTGGATCTGATATGAACCTTATTGGATCTGATATGATCTTATTTGGATCTGATATGATATTGATTGGTTCAAAATTTCAGTTTCATAAACCTTCAGTACTGCTTGTAGCTGTTCTCATCAACAGTGTGAAGAAACAAGTACCGCAAGTCTCCTACAAAACTGCTGCTGGGGATTTGATTTCATTTCATAGTTTTGGATCTGTTGTGAACTTATTTAGATCTGATTTGTTAGCACTCAGAATGTACCCAGGTTGTAAAAGGTACACCCCAAGGTAACAGCAAAACCACTTTAGGAAGATATTGGTATTCTCTCCCAGAGAGGGATCTCTCAACATGAACTTTACAAATTGCAAGACCAAACGGTAACAATATTTAAAGGTTTATTTATTTGGTTGAAACAATCACATATCCATTGGGAAACGGAGTTATATACATATAAAAAGATTCCCAAAATGCATACACAGGATTTTTCAAAGGCAAGATAATCACATAATTGCTGTCATTTCATTTGTCAGGGTGAAAATAGAAGAAATGAGGGAACATCCCATCAATACAGAGCGTCTAAGATAAATTCCATATCAAATTTAGTAGAAAAGATCATATAATACCTGAAACGATGAATAGAGAATAAGCATATGAATTCTAAACATCAAACACTATGTTCCAGATATGACAGAAAAAAACAGAATGGAGCGTTACACAGGGAAAATTACAAATCACACAGAGAAAGAAAGCATGGACTGCAATGTCAATGATACATGAATCTCTGAAAAAGAACTCTCATGCATTCATTTTGGTAAAAAATAAGACAGATATGTTCTCCACAAATTACTTCATCTGATGGGTTCCAACCCCCATCTCATAAAAGAGATACAAATTTATAGATCAAACAATAAGTCTGCCTCCAGCAGATCAATAACAGAATGACCGGCGTAAATTAGAGTTTGTAACCGAAATCATACACCACTAGGAAGTTGTTACAATTCCATTCCTAACCGATCACAAAGTATGAATCAACTGAATAACAAACTTGGGCCTAACAGCTTCCACGTCTTCACCTCAACAGCTCCACGTCTTCGCTCAACAGCTCCATGCCTTTGCACCATCAGCTCCATGTCTTTGCACCATCTGCTCCATGTCTTTTCCCCGTCAACTCTTCGGTACCATGACACCTGTTCTTAGGAGGGAACGATATACTTTGTTTTCCCAAACCTCTCGACAGCTTTCCACTGCTCCGAACTTGGGGTGTCGCACTCCATCATCTCTCGGATGGTCACCTCGAGCTCCATATATGTTTCATGAGATTTCTTGGGTAACCTGGCTCTGATGACGGTGAACTTCTGTAAGACTTTGAAATCTTCCGCTAATATGTCCACAATAGTTTGCCCTGATAGGCTTTTTTCCAAGCTATTAAATTTCGAGTGATCCATGCGAGCCCGAACAAGCAGCTGATGATAATGTTCTGGTGAGCGCAACCGACCCTCTTCATCCCAGAAAGATGGCAATACGTCTTCGAACAACTCTCTAAACTCCTGTCTGAACTCTTTGACTTGCACGACCAACTCATCGGACTTGTCTTGGACAGTCTTCATCAACTGGTGCTTTTGGATGATCTTCTTCACAGACAGCACTATTGAGATTCGGTCTTTTATGCCCATGTCGTGCAGCTTTTGGTACGATAGTGAGTTCAGGAAATTTAATGTATTTTGGGCTGTGGAGAGGGGTCTTCTCGCCATGTGTTCATTCACAAGCTTCAGTTTTTGCTGAGCCAACTCTATCACTGTACACAAATCATCAATAAAACTCAAGTAATGTCGAAACTTAGTAATCTCTACAGTAAGGGTATCCCAAATAATATGCTTCGCCCCTTGAAGGGGGACCTTCCCAATGCATTTCTCCTTTAGCTCCCCGAGCTTCTTCTGCAATTGATTCTTTTCCTGCAAGATCTGTCTTTTGCTTTCACTTATTTTGATTAATTCGGCCTTTACCTTTTCATTCTCAGTCGTCAACTCTCGGATTTCCTCGTCTTTTAAACTTACCTGGGACATGGACACCAACAGGTCATCAGCAGAGAAGTTGTCCAGTGGTTTGCCTATTTTCACAATGGAGAGACCCTCATCAGTGGGGGTTTGACTCATCAGCTCTTCCATGATTTCCTTCTCGTCATTTTGGTCCTTTTTCAACGTGGATATTTGGGACAGTAGTTCCTCCCTTTCAACCTCCCATCTGCATTTTTCCTCCTGTAGCTCGACGGCCTTCCCTTTGTATTCCATCATTTCCTGATGGATTTTCTCCTTTTCTTCTTGCAAGGCCATAATTTCAGCCGATTGGACATGTTCTGAACCGGAGATCTTTAGTTTCTTCTTGAGGACCTGTAGAGCATTGTCTTTCTCCTCTAACAACTTCTTGACAGCCTGGGTACTGTCAGAGCTAGCGATGTCCGTTTGCATTTTTCTGATTTGAACAGCATTGGCTTTGTTCTCGACCTTTTCGTGCTTCAGTTGAACTTCCAACTTGTCTACCAACACTTGCAACTTACTTATCCTCATCATGGCCTGCAACAGGTCTAAATATAGAATGTCGTTGGTTTTCTTATGCAACTGAATCTTGTCTGGAGTACTGATTTTGTCCAGACGGATTTCTATCTGAGACATTTTCTTATCATTCACAATGGCCATTTTGAAAATATTTTTCTCAGCATCCCTAGCAGCAACTAGGGATGTTTTAGAACTGTACAGGTTCCTTACCTTAGGGAGCAGATTTCGTGTTTCCTCCAGGGATTGCTTCCTCTTTTCTAGGTATCTTGTCTTGAGCTCTTCTTTTGATTTAAACAAGGGACCGGATTCTGGGCTGTTAACGTCACCTTCTGAACCTTTAAAAGAAAACTGACTGACCTGTACGATCTTGATGGGGACCAAGGCAACCTTTTTGGAAACACTGGGCATCTCTTCGTCCACCATATCACCTCCTTCGAGCAGCTTCGCCTTCTTACGGGACGTCTCTTCGTCCACTTCCATATTCTCGGCCTCTGCCAAACTCCTCTTGACCGCAACACTGACACCCTCTGTAATTTGGATATCTGAACGAGATGCGGGATGTGTCTCTGTCTCAGTTTTGGACTCGTCAGTGAAATGCAGCAAATTAGCCATTTCATCTAACCCTTCAACAGCTTGATGCTCAAACGGTTTGTTTTTGTTTGCTTGCTTTCTCAATGATATCACCTGGTGGGGGTCATAGTTCATATTTACATCCTTTACGAAATCCATATTCTCCATCAATCTCTCTATACATGCCAGGGCACCTTTGCCTTTAAAAATGAAAGGGCCAACTTTAAATGGAAATTTAATATTCAAATATTTTCTGAAAGCACTGAAATGCTCCTCCTCTGATAACAACCTTTGCCTCATAAACTCTAGAGAAAAAATCCTTGGGGTCAAAAAGGAAGGCAACCTATAAGGCTGACCTGTAAAGCCATACACTCTCAAAACAGTATAATCTCTGTACAGAAACCAGTCTCCCACTCGCCCCTCGGGTGAATACTGCATCAAACATTTCATTTCATCAAGGACCCGGGGCAATTCTTGATCAAACAGCATCCTGTATGTTTCGGACATGATCGAATTGGCAAATTCGATCAGGTTGATTTGCTTTGGCAAATCAGAAGAGCATAGAGTACTTGTGAACTTCAATTCTGTAACATTAGAACATAATAACATGTTAAGCAGGTGTGTTTGAAACCTAAAAAACTGGACCTTGGGAAATTCAGTCAACTGGAGGTGGATCGCTTCGGCCAGATATTCGTCTAAATTAAGCACAGGAACTGACTGGGACTCGGGACTTAAAGAATTTACTTTTAGCAGGAAACCAAGGATAACATCACCTATATGACAATCGTCATCTAGACCTAACACTTGACAAACTAAAGACACTACCCACTGCACTTCAGTTCTAAAAATGTGCAAGGGGTAGGGCAAGGTAAGGCCTTCAAGGGACTGACCTCCTTTAGGATACTTGACAGGAATCGAGAGCGAGCGTCATCGTTCCAACTTTTAAAAAACTTGACAAGGATAGACTCATTTACAGACTCACGGTTCATAGGGTAACTTTCGGGTAAACTAAGATTTTCCCTAATGGCCGAAGCATCAATTTTACATAGTATCTTCGACGCTGACCGACTCACAATGACTCTCTGAGAGGGAGAATAATTTACGGCGCACCATTCGGCAAATTCAGGGAAGTGGAGGGTTTGATCCAGGGTAAAAAAGTACAAAAAAGACTTGCATACATTAAGAACGTCATTCCCTTGTGAGAAACAAGACCACAGCCTCTCTTTGCTGCCTGACACACTTCCTGTAGACAAGAAAGGATCGCAGACACCCCTGTGTCTATCTACCAAGAATTCTTCTCTTTCATCCGGGACCCGACCAGACACAGAGGCTTCGCCCTGTTGATCCATTTCTTAATTTATAATGATAATTGAGCGAAGGAATTACAGGATTAAGGTCCTACCTGGCTCACTGTGGAGGCGTGTGTTCGGAATGCGCCTGGTGCTGACAACTGGAAGCGCCCAAATCGACAAGTCCTTTTCGCCGGGTCCCAAGCAATAAAATAATCGCTGGAGAGGTCAATTTTGCCTTTATAGGACACCCCCGATTAGACACGTGGGAAGCATTTATTTCCGCAACCGCTACTTATCTCTAACAACCGTGCATCTTTCTCCTCCGGGTTCATTTCCGACCGTTGATCTCTTCTGTGCAAATTCCTGGCCTTCGAATCGTACACCACGTGTGCTTTTCCGTCGAGCATCTTGGCACTAAGCACCGTGTAAGTCTCCATTCCGGGGTCGCTCGTGACCGTCGATGTGACGTACTTCCACCCCTCACCGTTGGATCAAACGCCACGTCCCACATTCCGCTGAGCCGTCTGACTTTATCTACCGTGCAACTCTGTGTCCCAGAAACATCTATAGCTGTCGATCTGATCTCCCTTTATAGGCGGGCCGTTGGATCATGTGGCGCCCATCCAATTCCGCTGGGCTCCTTCGCTTTATCCGTCGAGCAACTTTGATCAGCGGAATTGCTCCCAGCCGTTGATGCGATATCCCTTCAACTACGCACCGTCGGATCTTCAGTCACGTACCCAATTCCGCTGGGCACTCCGGGATTATCCGCCGTGCTAGTTCGAATTCCGGGATCATTGTTAGCCGTTGATCTATTACCCTCCAATCTCCAACCGTTGGATCGGGCAGCATATAATGAGTTCCGCCGGGTGGCTCAAAGGTTATCCCGCGTGCATGTTCATCTCCCGGAAACCAAAATAGCCATCGATCCATGCTGTCTTTAATCCTCGGCCGTCGGATTTACCTCCACGCATCCCTTCCGCTGGAAGCTCTAGTGTTTATCCGCCGCGCAGGTTCCGGCTGCGAAATCAATCCCAACTGCCGATGTGATCCGATTCTGTCCCTCCACCGTCAGATTGAGAGGAATATATGTGATTCCGCCAACTCCCATTTCTTTAACTAACTTGCACTTTCTCCCAGCGGATTGGTTATGAACCACAGATCATCCCCGAATCAATTTGTAACCCTTGATTTGTGCAGGCGGCTAAAAGCCCGAACTTCTGCTATATTCCTCGCATGTTTTGAAAGGCGGAGGGAGTATTAGCCATGGATTGGCTCCTTCTTTCGATCACAGCCTAGGATTTTTGTTAACTTGGCTGCTCTTTTAGACCATCACGTCACCTTTGTATCATATCTTTGAACCAAAGTATTTAAACAGCACAATCTTATCCCCTCCCATGATCTTATATTGCTTTTGTTCAATACAGGTGCTAACATGATTTACATTCTGATCTGATATTATTTTGTTCATATTTTAAAATCCAAGAGCTTTCAGCCATGCTTGTAGCTGCTCTCACCAATTCCGGTGTGAAAAATCAAGTACCGCAGTTCTTCTTCAATTTTCCTGTTGGGGATTTGGTGTTAGTTTCCTCTTATGAGGTTGCTGATATTTTATTTTGTGAATCATTAGATATTTATGAATCTATATCAGATTATGGAGCTCAAGCATTCACTCTCCAGATTCCCAGGGATTCTCTACCTTTGGTCACAAGCTCATCTCCTCATAGAACTAGTAAAGAGGAAGACATTCTGCATCCGCTTGGACACTTGCTCCTAAAAATTGGGGCTGATTTTACCACTCATGGTTTTCTGTTCAAGGCTGCAACATATAAGTTTCTTGAGTGTTCCACACATGGTTAGAATCCTTAAGAACCTTTGCTCTCTCTTCAGATGATTTCAATTGCTCTACATGGGTCCAGTTTTCACCGTGCAGCTACTTATATTTCTAATCCAGTTGAGTGCATTTTTTTTCTTCCAAAGTGAAAGATTCCTCCAGACATATTCATTTAGTTTGGATTCAGAGGTTCACATGCACAGTCTCAAGATGTTGCTGCATAGAAGAACCAATTCTTGATTTACTGCTTAGTTTGAGGGGGGGTATTTTTCACATGAGGTTTTCCCCGTTTCCTTGGTTATATTAAGAAGTTACTTTATTGTACAAGGTGACCTATGGCCTTTGTTTCTAGGGCCCTAGAATTTTATGCATCTATGTTTTCTAACTCTTCCTGAGTATAGCTTAAGGGGGGGTGTTGGAGACATTTACCATCATACACACTCTTTTGGTCAAATTGGCCTAGTTAAACCACTATCCTAAGTTTAATTGACATCAGTGGAGAATTAATTACCATCATCCCAGTCACTCCCACGCCTACCTACAGTCAAGGAGGCTAACTTAGCCTTCTCCTACAGTCAAGGAGGCTAACTAGAGCACTCCAGGGGTGATCTGTGTGACATTAATGCACCTAATTACTAACTGGTGGTTACAATCAGTTCAACCAGTCAGTTACAGTCAGTTAAGGCGCCTCCATTCATTAAATATATTATTTAATGATTATTTATTATTATTTAATGAACTGGAGTCAACAAGGCGCCTCCACCAACTTCTGATGGTCAGTTCAGCTTCAGTTAACCTCATCGGGGTTCATTGGAGTCATGCAGCACTAGCACTCGATAGTTGGTTTTCTATGACATGTGTTTGATCTCCTTCAATTGAGATTCAGTCATTTATTGCACTCCGACTTCAGTTAGGGTTTGGTGAGTCAATTAGGGTTTTGGTCAAGTGGTTAACTGAGTGTGATTGCATGGCTAAGAGTCAGTTAAGCTAGACTCACTCATTGAATTCGAATTGTCCCTTAGGTATTCGAATTCTTCATGGAGTTAAGCCATTGCTCAGCATGGAAATTGTAACCCATTATTGTTTATAAAATATACAGAGAGGAAACCTATTTTGGTTCTAGTTAATTTCCAATTCATGAGTATTTGTTAATTATTCTTTGATGATTTTGATTCCTAGTTCCTAGATCATGTGCAAGAATTAATAAAACTAACAATAGAGGAGAACCTTCAAAGGAAGAACTGTTACCACCTAATTTGTACTTGGCGATTTTTTATCAAGTGAGCCTGGTGAACTAGAAAAAGATGATTTGTTCAGACTTCAGAAGACCTTCAGAATTGCTTAAGGGAAGTGCTTGTTATACTATATCACATGTTCATACCCCGTAGGGGAGTTGTAATAAAATGTTCTAGCATGATGGTGTCTGTAAAAGACTCGGTCTCTTGGACTTTTTTCGTTAATCTGATCATCCCATAGTGTTTTTCCCTTGGTTATTATTGGTTGTTGAATAAAACTGATAATTTCTTAGTTTTTCACTCAATACCTCCAAAGTTGGGGTGGTCGGCTTGGCATTTAGGCCTATTGAGGTTATTAGAGTCTGTGTGTCAATGTATAAACATACTAGGCATTATGGTCAAGTCATATGAACATGTCTAAGTCCCCCTAGGTTTTATTTTTTTAATTTTTTAAGTTTTTTTCATTTTAATTTTAATTTTTCCACAAAACTTAGGCTATTTTTTAATAGTCTAATCGAAAAAATTGGTCTTGTAATAAAAGTGGGTTCAGAAATCAGTTTCAGTCATGGGGGTGCTCATTTTCTAACTCAGAGCACCAGGTAAACCCATAAACCCACTTTTCCTAAGTTTTGAGTGATTTTCCCATCACCCAGGTCAGAAAACCCTAAAAATCAAATATTGATTATTTTAATTGATAAATTAATTAAATAATGGAGAAAATCCAAATTCCTAAATCAATGGATTTTGCTTCGATTTGACTGAAATCAGTCTCATCGGATTTGGATTGACTGGAGCTGACCATTCCTTGACAGAAGGAGTTGATCTGGGCTGAAGAGGGAGTGCACTACAACATGCATTCTTGGGAATTGCACCCTCTCTCTCTCCTCCACATGTGTGGGCCCATTTGGATGTGATTTGGTTGATGTTTTAGTTAAGTGGTTGATGTGTCAGTCCGATCAGCTCTCTGATTGCTATTTACACTCAGTCAGACTCAAATTAGACTCAGATAGACTCAGATCAAGCTCAGCTTGACTCCTCATGCAGCTGCAGTCTCTCTCTCCTTGGGAATTGTGCCCCCTTTGGGATAGGGTTCCAATTTTTGTTATAAATAAAGCATAGTTTTCATCTTCCAATCTAGTTAGAGATTTGGATTGAAGATTTGTTTCTATTGTACTGGTGCTATTTTTCATTTGAAATAAAGAAAATATTTGGAGGCAAGATGGCGTCATGTTATTATGTGTGGATGAGCATTGCCATGTTTCACTGAGGTAACTTGTATCTGTGTTCATAACTTGATTATTTTGATATTGTGGATCCAGTGATAAAAGATTGATAATAAGTTTATTATGATCTTGATAGGAAAGGAATATGTTAATAAGTTTATTGGCTATCTCTTTTTCTTTTATGCGTGTCTAGAGATCTAGATTTAATATGTTTTATAAGTTTATATGCATGCTCTTCTAATATCTTTGTTTATGTATTAACTGGGTCTCACAAGCATCTTAGAAATCCTTTGGATTATTTGCAAGTTCCTAGCTTGGAGAGGGTGCTGATATAGTTTGATTCCTCACTTTCTCCAAAAACTTAAGGCATAGTCCCCTCGACATTCCACCGGAAAGCTCCACGGTTGATCTTCAAGGCTACAAGCTTGCCTTCTTCTCTTTCTCCTCTTAAATATTAAAATTTTACCTGGTTACTTTGTTCACAGCTTTGATCTTCAAGGCTACAATCTTGCCTTCTTCTCTAATCCTACAAATGAGCATAATGATGATAGTTTGGAAGGCTTACTACCTTGTGACCTTTTTTCTGAAGAATATGACTATGATCATGAGGAGGGATACAGCCAGAGATGTGATACAAGTGAGGAAGAATCCCTTACACCTAAGATGGATGATAACTATGATACTTTAATGGAAAATCAAATCTTAGAGGTTTCATGTGATGAAAGTCCTCCATGCTCTCCACCGGATGACAAATATTTGGAAAGTTGGGTCCCATGTGATATCTTTGAAACCCATCTTTTTGAAAAAGATTGTTTTGAGCAGAATGAGGAGTGTAGCTAGGGACTTGATACCAATAATGAGGCATCTCTCATATCCGACATAGATGGCGATGATGATTATTGGACTTTTATTGAAAATACAACTTATGATATTTTTGAGAATCTCATCTATGATGTGTCCAGCAAGGGAAGTTGTTATTCTGAGACTTATGAAAGTTTTAAAGAAGAGCAGTTAGAGTTTTCATATCATCAGTCATAATTGTATCTGAGTATCTATAATAAGGACTTGAAAAAGCAGTGCAGTGAAGAATCAGATGGGGAGCAACTAGTTGAAGTTCTTTCTCAACCATCGTCTTCACATATAGATGTTCCTTATGTTTTGGAGCAGCTTGGGGCTTATACAACAAGTTATTATTTGATAAGCCTTGATGATCAACATGATGGAGTAGTCGACCTGCCGCATCATCTCTATTTGTATATCAGCGCCCAGTCATGGATAGAAGTAGCCTGCGCAAGCACCTACCAATTTTGGAAGAATTTTGACAACATTATTCATGCCTATGATTCCCCATCTAGCCCACCCATTCTGGATCATCACGTAGGTTTACATTTTCTGGAAATTGTGTCCTTACTTTGGCTGGTAACCAAAGACAAGGCAAAACCTTTTCATATTAATAAAATGTTTAGGTGGCTACACTAGATTTATGATTACACCTAACCTTTTTTGTATCATGCCTAAAGTAGGAAAATAGGCTCCTTAAAGTGAGCGTTTACTTTAGCATTTTTTATGTACTTAGGAATAAATAAAATTTTCAGTGAATTTTTGTCATTTCTTTGAATAAAACAACTTTTGGATCATTGGCTCTTTTTCATAAAACTTGTGCTACTAAGGTTTTTCTTGTCAAGTTGAGATGTTTTTACAGGATATGGAAGCTAGAGATTCTGGTGTTCTCGTATGCTCTCCTTGCATAAGAGACTAGATCGAGCACACGTCTTGCAGTTGGAGCCAAATGTTATCCAACTTTTTGTACCATATTTGGATTAGCTGAGGAGTCGTCGATTGACAGACTTGTTCAAAGTCTGATTCCAGTGTATCAGTTGATCCGTCTTCATGTCTAGCCAATATTGGCTAGCCAATTTTTTATTTTTATAATTTTGACCATGGCCCCACACGGTTTGCAATAAAATGTGCTAGTAGGATATTTTTGAGTGATTCGGTCCCCTGAGACATAGAATCTCAAATAGGGTATTCCAAGGAGTTTTTTGCCCCTGACAATTATGCTTTGCCTTCAGCCGAGTATAATTGACGAGGTTTTCTCCCACTTCCTCCAAAGCTGGAATGCCCGATGTTGAATTATGGGCCTTGGGAGGTTATTAGATCCCAACTGAGTGTTATAAGCCTACTATAAATTATTTAGGTTGATCATGGTCATGTCCTAAGTCATCTGGACACATAAAAAAATTTCGAAAAAATCTTTTTCAAACGGGGAAAAAAATATTTTTTTAATTTTTTAATTTTTAATTACTTTTCCTAAGTTTTTTGGGTTAATTTTTCCATAAATTAAATGGAAAAAACCCGTTCTTGGTAAATAAGTCATCTAGGCTCCAAATTCAATGATTGAAGGCTCTAACCTTAAGCCAAAAATCATTCTTGATCAGCCAGCCAGTCAGAACCAACTTTCAGATCAACAATCAGAGACATAATGCCTTTTTACTCAAAAAAGTCAGTTTTGAGTAAAAAAATGACTTTTTATTAAAAATGGATTATTTTGGAGAAAATTGAAACTCTCCAAATTAATCCAAATTCAGCGAAATAAAAGGCTAAATGACATCTCATGGAACACTTATGATGATTGGAGTTATCATAACTCAGCTTCAGTCATCATTAAGAGAGCAATTAATTTATTATCAGTTAACAGACATGTCATCTCCAACTAAAGATGATATGGAGAGCACTCATTGGTCTGGTGATTTGATCGAGGTGAAGACTAAAGCTTACACCATCAGT
The DNA here is from genome assembly GCA_001517045.1 of Pseudotsuga menziesii. NCBI lineage: Eukaryota > Viridiplantae > Streptophyta > Pinopsida > Pinales > Pinaceae > Pseudotsuga > Pseudotsuga menziesii. The sequence goes on along the minus strand of LPNX010551232.1, from coordinate 144,858 downwards.
GGGCTTCCCAAACCTAGCACAGACTCTAGCCATACCTAAAGAGGTGGTTTTACCAACATCCAGGAGCCTCCTTCACCCATTCATGCCCCTCCTCGGCAGTGATGCACCTTCCACACGTGTGGGCTCATCTGTGGATGGATTTCAGTGTTTAGGGTTGGAGTGGGGGCGCCTTGCCTGGGTGGAGGCCTCCCCTCACTCCCGGTTCTCTGATTTAGGTTTGGACCTCTGTTTGGTGGCCAGGCTGGTTAGGGTTTGAGGATTGGTTTTAGGGTTTTAGCACTCTCTCATTGTACAAATAGAGGCTCCTTTAGCTCTATTCGGATGGATTATTGATGTAAAGAACCTCTGGTAAAATATTGTAATGCTTGTTTCTCTTATGCAACCTATTTTGTAATAAAGAAAGGCTTTGGAGGCTCATGCTGTGTGGATCCTGGGTGCATATGTTCCTACTAATGAGGTGAAATTGTTCTAGTTTCTTTACTTTTGATAATGTGTGGGTATTAACACATGCTTTAGAGGGATTCTATAAGCAAGTAGGAATAGGTATTTGTAGCTTCAAGTTACCTGTTTATTTCATTTACTTTCAAAACCCTCAAAGAGCATTGTTTTATTTAGTTGTATTTCATGCTTTTGAGATTTGATTAGTAAATAATACATGTTTTAACCCCCATGTTGCCAAGTGTATAAGATTGTGTTTGCAGATCACTTTACGGTACCAAGTAAGAGGTTGAGCTAAGTTGCATCTACTCTTCTTGGAGCAAAGCATATGTACCTATCAGCTGCATGCCATTGAGATCCAAAGTGATTTCAAGGATTCAAGATCCAAGTGGTTTATCTTCTCCATTCACCCTAAAGTTAAATTTTCTCATTATTTTACTTTATATGTGCAAGTAGAGTTCTGATTTATAAAGCTAATCTTTCACATCTACTTGCTTCCATTCTTAAATCTAGAAAGTGTCAAATATTATGCATTCTTTCTCAGATCTAGCTAGTACTTGAAGTAGCACAAAGTTCCTATCTTTTGTTCAAGTATTAATTGTATGTTCATAGTGTATTCCATTGTTTAACCCACCATTTTGCAGGAAAAAAACTCGCTGGTTTTTTTCTTTTCGTGACAGGTTAAGCGAGAAAATTGGCAAAAACTTAAGGAATTAAGCTGCAAAAAACCTTCCATTGTCCCTCTTCTTAATCCCTTTTCTACCAGTCGCTTTGTTTTGTCTCTACTACCTCTTATTCATCGCTTCCCCATTAGTACTCTTTTTACCATCCCTTTTTCTCTTCTTTGGACAGCCCTAGTGTGCCCTAGCTTTCTTCCATTTTTTGCCGCTTTTTGCCCTAGTTTTTGGGCTTCCTTTAACTTTGTTTGTGGTCATTTCTTTTACTTTTTGTTTGCTGTCCCGTTTTTCATTTTTTATGACAGCCACTTATTTCCTCTTTCACTGTCCCATTTTCTTCAATTTTGTTCATCCCTTAGCTTCTTAGTTGGCTGCCCTATTCTCCCCTTTCTTTGGTTTTGATTCTTGCTTGATTTGTGTGCCTTCCTTCTCTCATCTTCTTTTGATACAGCCCTCTTTCCTTTGCTCTCTTTACCCTCTTCAAACTTCTTCCCTTTCTTCTTTTCATAGGTTTCGGAAAGATCTCAAAACTAAAAATACAAGGCACTCTCCTTTTTACAGGTTATAATATTTGTAGAGTTACTTTACCTTTATTTGAAAATTCCTTTCAAGGATCAGGTTCCTTAAGGCACATTGTATAAAGTTTAATAAAATGTCTCTGTTTGAGTGGGGTTTTAAAGTCCCCACTCTCATCTTCCCCCATTTGGGGAGGCTTGTGTTGTGTGTTTGCTTTGATTAGTGCTAGTTTTCATCATTCATTTCATCTCATGCTTAGATCATTAATTGTTAATTCATCACTCCTAAGTTGATTACTCAGTTTAATTGTTTATCTTTCTAAGATTAATCAACTACTTAAATATCTTGAATCTCACAATAAGGTGGATCAAGAGTGCTCTCTATCAGAGAGTTTAAGAAACTAATATCATCTTGTGCTTGTTTAATCAATTAATAATCCATAAGTAATACTCTTGAACTTACAGAAACACAAGTCAAGAGCAAGCTCTATTGAAGAGCATATTAGATTTGCATAACCCCTGCATTAGCTTCATATAGATTAGCTAAGTCTCTTGAACCACAGTCATAAGACGAGGTCAGGAGTGCTCTCTGTCGAAGAGTTTTAATTAATTAACTTAATAAAATTTGCAACTCACACCCCTTTAATTAATTAACCCCCTTTCCTCCTTGCCGGAGTATGCTCTGACCGATCTTAGATTGGAATACCCAGAAATGGCATTGGATCGCTAAACCCCACAAGAGGAACTTAACTAAAACTTTTCCCCATAACCAACGCATCTGCGTTGTTCGATAAATACCGAGGCATGTGGGCAAATTCCAAGTGTGGGAACTGAGCTACCTAATCTTGGCACTGGTAGTTAAGTTATTGAACACTTACCTTTGACCCCAGACAGGCCCGTCATGTCTTCGAACAGAGCCACTAAAGGTATTACTGGTTAGGATATCCAACTACCATAAGTGAAGATCACAAGTAAAAACTCTTAAAACTTACCAAGAGCACTTGCAAAACCTAATATTCACTGGCATCTTTTGGGATACACATCATATTTACATTCGAAGCATCTTTGATAAGTTGAATCCATAGGAACTGGTCCTATCTTTTATGCACTACTGATAATCTGGGCCATTTGTCCATTGAATTTTTGATTATAAATCATATTTGTGAATGCTTTATCTATTTTGTGAAGTTCTCAAATATTTGTCCATCTTTCAATTCCAGTGATAGCAACGTGGATTGCTTTGTCTTGTGTTCAATTCATCACATTAATCATCTTAAATCACAATAATTCCTAAACAACACCCATCCACATCCGAAACATCTAAAAATTAACTTAAACATTGAGCCATAGAAAATTCTTTGTTAGGGACTACCCCCCTTGGCTTTGTTAGGAGTTAGCCTAAACGGAGGAGCTAGGAGTAGGTGACAGTACCTAGCTCTGTGCTTGCCCCCAAGGTCACACCTCTCCCACTTTCTCAAGTGAGGAGATAGCTTTCGAAAGATTTTTGCTACTGGTGTGCAATCGACGGACAACACAGCCATTATACACATATTTAAGCATGCATGTACAACAAAAATAAATTACTTTTGCAAATCATATCCGAGTACATAAACAAAGGATATTTCAAGTTCAATCAATACAACTAGTTAATAAATACTGCACGGAATTCAATCAAACCAATCGTACCGAGTTTCGAGGCACACAGAGGTGAAGGTACAGATATGGAAAATATAATTCTACAGCACAAGTAAATAACCAATAATAGAGCATATGGCTGTACATTTATCTTTTACCAAAAATAGAGAATCGAATCCAAAAACTATTTGTCAATTTCAGTGCAATGTACCTAGTTTTCAATTGAACTTTCCAACTTCCAAATAAAGAGAGATATATGATTATTGTAGCTCATGTAAATAATATCAGGGATCACTTAGATTCATATGGCTGTATCTTTCCACCCATATACATTCCATTAAACAATCCACCAAATAAGTTAATTTTACTCATCTGAATCGACTAGTAATCCTAGCAATCATTAGAATATTTAAATCCACAGATCGTAGAATAATTCAAATGCAATTTCAACTCTAAATAACATGTTTTATCATACATAACAGATCTATATCTCATTCTAACATTTTGTCAAACACTTCATATGCAAAGTCACAAATTTACTCAAAACAATTCCATTGAAGGAGCTAGAAATTGGAAATTGATCTAGAATTTCGGTAGACATTTCCCCAACACTACCAAGAAGATTTATCCTCACATTCTCACACACATTTAAATATTATTTATCAGATATAAACATAAAATAATCACTCAGGAATTTTTACAAACACTTCATGTCATAATTCTCCAAACTATGCCAAACAGTTCAATCGAAGAACTAGTTTTCGAATAAAAGGTAGAAGCATGAAAGAGAAGTTTCTTAAACCATTCCGAGGATACAGAACCATAAAAATATACAGTATATAATGAAAAGGAGAATAAATATCAGTTATTTAGTAGAGGTACCAAATAATTATTTTTTGAAACGATTTGTGCACAAAATCCCAAAAACTAGTTTCCAATTCCTTCATAAAATTTACTTGCATAAATAGATTGAATTCTATGAGAAAATTATTCGACAAATAACTCATACATTTCATCAAACATTTCATGTGCATCCATAAATAAGTCATATCAAATCCAATTAAATTAAATATAACATGAGATAAATCACTTATCTTATCAATGCACAACTGGCATCATCCGGACCACATTCCACCCAGCCTTTGGCACTGCCAAGCCAGATCTCACTTTGATAGGCCACCCTCGAGATGAGGCCACATATCCACAATAGAGGTGCACTAAAGAATAACTCAAGTATCAGCTTGAGAATCCAAAACTCTATTCCTCACCACATACTTCTTCTTCCACCCCACTACCAGGTGCAATGGTAATCCAGACCCCATAGGCCATCCAGATATCGCCATTCACCATCATGATTTATGTGCAGGTTAAGGGCAAATCCAAGTAGTGGAAACCAAGGAAAATCAAAAGTATGAACAACCATAATCAACAACCATCCAAAAGAACCATGAGAAAAACAACCTCCAAACCAAGGATATCAAACATGTATTTATAGAACAAATAAGGTAATTATAACTCAATGGGTCAAAATAAAACCATGGTAATCCAAATTGAGTCAATCCAATTGGGGGGTAAATCAACGACAATATGTTAATTCTAATCCAACCCAATCAAATTCTAAATTTCAAGCAGAATGACTCCAAGACACTCCACCCAACTCAAAATTAGTGAGGTGAGGTGTCACACAAGCCAAGGCATCTTCCCAAAATAGAAAAGGCGGGGTTACAAAAAGGATTTACACAAGAGTTAGACAAATATTTACACAAGGAGTTACAAAACCACCAAAGGGGCTCCATCAACAAGCGGCACCCACCCAAACACTAAGGAGGCCCACTAAATCATGAATTAGGCTCAATAATACCAACATAGAATAAATTAATCAAAAGTTGGGTCATTTGTACAATGTTTGGGTGATCATTAATTAATAAATCCACTAAGGCATAAATATGGACCAAGATCAACCAAACAAGTTCTAAAGTGCTAGGAATGTCCTCATTCCCCCTCACATTGTGGATCTAGGCCTCCCATACTCTTTTAGTGGTCCCCGATGTGCCAGTTGTTTTCATTAATTAATTATTTACAAAATAATAATAATGTCTCTAGGTCCTTAAAGATCCTTTTTTCGGCACTCTGTGCCACAATAATAAACAATTACAAATTACATATGTATAGGGCTTTAACACATGGGGTATTACATCCCCTCCCCCTTAAACCATGCATCGTCCTCGATGCATAATACATACATGATTTTACAACTTTCAAAGGGATCACTACCTTAAGTTTTCAAGTAGTATTTCTCAGAACTCTTCTTCCAAGAAACCAAAATATTCCCCATTACTACTTTCCTGTCTGTCTCCACAGCCTATGGGATGTGACTCCCTTCACTTAACTTGTTCCTCAAGTTATCGCCATCCCATTTTTTGGCTTCCTGTGTGAGAACCAAGACTAGTAGCAAGCGTCAATATTCAATCCCCATTACAGGGTCTTCAAATTTCAACAAAGATACATTCACCCTAAAATCATATTTCAATCGACCATATGATTAACATCATGTATACAAATGTACGATACAAGATATAAGAGTATTCATGAACATAAATATAGCTTAAATCAATCACCATGGAACCTATACAAAATACAATAACATGAATAGCACATGAGAGAATACTTATCTCAAATTTTGGAAACTAGCTTCAATGGGAAAATGTTCCTCCCATAAGAAGAGTGCAATCAGTTTAGTAACTCTCAGAACTACCTCTTCTGAGAACCTCAATGCTTCCCACTACTACTTTCATGTCCATCTCTACTGCCTATGGGATCACCATCCCATTTACAGGCTTCCTGTGCGAGAACCAAGACTAGTAGAGTGATATGATGTAAGAAAAGGGGTGACAATACATGAGACTCTCTCTGGAAATGGAAACTAAACTGCTCTCTGAGGGAATCCAGGAACTCAGTCCCAACAACTAAACCATATCCTTCAACACAGATACTTGAAATAGAGATGCTTCTTTAACGAGGATGCTTTTTCACATTCCCAACATACACATGGTTAGTAGTAAACATATATACTGTTCAATAAGATTCTTAAAATACATCTTTCAAAAAAATAAATTTTCTAATTAATTACAGGAAATACTTCAGTATATGTAAGGTACTCAAGATTAGATACTTCTTCAACAAATACTCGAAATGCATCTAACGAAATCTTATTCTAATCAATTTCAATAATATGAAATGCATCTACTGATACCACTGTCACGTCCCCACCCCTGTACTAGGAGAGGACACAACTAACATCTATCAACCCGGGAAATCTAATCCCCATGAACATAATATAAAAATGCATGAACTTAAAGATACACAGATGCATACATTATCACCATACAACGGAAGCAAAATCATACATTCAAGCATTCAGCATGTTCATAGTAATTCATAAACAAAATACAATTGCAGAAATAAAATACAAGGGAATACTTATCTTGAAAGAAGTTTGTCCCACAACCAGCTATGTCGCTGCAACGTTCCACCCAACCATAGGCCAGTGTGCTTCTTAATCTTTCAGCAGCACTGCCACCCCCTAGCTAGGCATGATTTCCCCAAGGAATAAGGAACACTATCAGACTTCACCCATAGCCAAGGATATAATAAAATTCATTCAAGCCAACATAGTTGGGTTTATCAGACTTACACAAGAATTGGTTTGCACTTAGCCAAATTCACATGAGACACAACCAAGACAACAAGTGGGTTTATCAGGCTAACAGCCAAGCCATCCTTCTAGTTGGGTTTATCAAGATTACACAGGAAGTGGTTTGCACTTAGCCAAATTCACATGAGACACAGCCAAGCTAACAGATGGGTTTATCAGGCTACCATCCAAGCCATCCTTTTAGTTGGTTTTATTAGGATTACACAAGCAGTGGTTTACACTTAGCCAAATTCACATGAGACACAGCCAAGCTAACAGATGGGTTTATCAGGATACCAGCCAAGCCATCCTTCCAGTTGGATTTATCAGGATGCCAAGGAGGTGGAAAGACTGACTGCTAATCTAGTGAGCTCAACCCCAGAGCTATGAACACCCACACCAGATCTAGCCTGACTTCTAAACAATTACACACCCAACACAAGGAAGCATTCCCTTCTCTGCTACACAGTCCCTCAAACCATGCCTTCCCTTCCATTGATATTCAAGGTATGCAAAGAAGAAAACCAACCTTCTAGATTGGTCTGAGAAGATCCTTTACACACTAATTTTACCAAGCAAGTATAGATTCCATTTCCATTCCTCAATTAGTTCAGACACCAAATAAGGATGTACACATGGTTATCTCAGTACTGGGATTATCAAATCATAACAGACGCCAAGGATTACACACACACACACAGAGAAATTATGAGTTTATGAGCATTGCATGAGCTAGACCGGCTGTTGCATTTCAACAAAGGTATTTGATATACTACAAGGATACCCTAGCAAGATACTTTCAACAAAGATCACAAAGATAAATATTTTCAAATATCACCTAAATACTTTTGCATTTTAACGTAACAAGCAAATCGAAGTTATATGCAACAGTTCTAATCTAACTAAGAACCAGAAAGGCCATAACAACCTATTACTTTTCATCTCAACACAAATCATAATTCTTCTTAGAGATCACTCAAAAGACATTATTCATCAACTAATATCAAACATACAACGACCCTCATGCACACATCATCCATAAATACATCGACCATCAATTCATAATATCTCAATGTATATCAATCATATATCGATCATGTAATATCAACCAAGGACAACCATGCATGCATCAACTAACCATACAAGCATCAATCACAGTACATCAATCAATGCACATCAAACACAATACATCAACCATCATACATAAATTAGAATACATTAATCAGAATACATCAATTAGAATACACAATCAGAATACATTAACTAGGATTCATCAAGAAAAATACAATTATCATAATACACCAATCAGAATACATCAACCAACATACATCAAATGGAATACATTAATCAAAATACACAATCAGAATACATCAACCAAGATTCATCGAGGATAATACAATGATCACACTACATCAATCAGAATACATCATCCAGAAGACATCAACCAAGATTCATCGAGGATAATAAAATGATCACAATACATCAATCATAATACATCATCCATAAGACATCAACCAAGATGCATCAATCATACACGTAACAACCATAACAACCAAGGACAACCAATAATAGGCATACATACAATGTTGACAATGTCATACAGGTATAATCCATTAATCAACCAATGTCAATCAATAACATCCAATAGCAACCAATAATATCAAACAACATACATCAACTATAGAAATCATATCAAGTAGTTACTATTTATCATAACATTACATAGAATCATTAGCACATAAGGATATATATAATAATACATTACATTACTAATTCTTTGCATGTAGCACACTACTTATCAATCAAGATAAATACATAGTCACCTCAAACAACCAAACATCCTACCACCAAAATCTTCTAATATTATACAATAAAACAATTACTAATTGTACAACACACTATCATACACTCATATACCATACTTACTACTGCTATGTATTATATACATACACTCATTTTTTTTTTACACATATATTATAATTCTTCAATCATAGATCATATTATTATTAATCATATACACAATGTATTAGTCATATAACCTATATATTCCATATTTAATATACTCATAGATGTATTATGTTATACAATAATATCAATACAATTATAGCAGTAATTGCATAACCCAATACTATCATATTAAATAAGTTAGCATAGTAATAAATAATAAATAATATAAAACCATACTACGTGCATAAAATAAAAGGAGAATGAGAAACACAATTTAGGCAAGTATCCAAGAAGTTACTCATCCATGTAACCACCACCATCCAAGTGACGTAAATAAGACTATAAAAGCATACCATCCATAGAGAATACAAAATCAATATAAGGTATAAATGCCACTTAATAAATCATATTAATATTTAATAATAATAGAACTATATCATCTTAATAACTTAGCATTAAACTAATATTAGGACATATACTATTATAATTACAATTATTTACTTATCAATTCATAATCATAATGTATCAGTAAATAAGTCATACTACAAGAAGCATTTTGATATTAACAATTGAATGGGCAATGAAAGAGGAAAATGCACAAGCATCAACTAATCAAGTCAAAGTCAATTATTAGACATGCACCACATAGTAATTACCAATCAATCATTGAACAACCAACATTCAATGTTAATTCATTCTAAGGAATACAAAGAAATAATCTCTGAAGTGAGGTTTTTTATTCTTCTATTAACATAAGGGAGGTTAAATTAATTTTACTAAGCACATTTGTAAACTCCAAATGCACATATACATAAGATAATAACTCTGTAGAAGGCCCAACAATCGCAGTGTTGGAACCTGGCTCTGATACCACTTGTAATGTCCCCTGGGGATATAAATGGGACTCAGGGACATATCATTAGCTCTCTAACGCTAATTAGATAATTTTATCACAATGGATTAGTTAAACAAATATTAAAATTCATTTTTCAATATTTGTTTCATGACAAAGTCATTTTAATTACAAATAAATTAAAATAAATTCAATAATTATTCAAATGTCTCATCAGGGTAGGAAAGGATTACTAACACCTTCTAGAAACATCACATATCAATTCCAATCCAATTGAGATGTAAATTCCACATCCAAATGCCATTTACTCTTAATCATGATTAATTAGTAATTAGTGCTCCAATTACGATACTTAACGACAATTAGCGCATAATTGACGGTACTTATAATAATTTCATTTGTTTATCACTTAACCATTATTTATCAATTCCAATGGCTAATTAACACCTAATAACATGTAAATCAAGGCTAATTACCATTTTCCAATTAATTAAACATAGTAATTATGAAAATGATCCCACGAGAACTAGTTAACTAGTTGTTCAATACTAACAACTAGTCTTGCACGAATTTGTCACACAACCATGCCAATGAACCAAAAAGTGAACCTACAGCCATTATACACATATTTAAGCATGCATGTACAACAAAAATAAAGTACTTTTGCATATCATATCCGAGTACATAAATGAAGGATATTTCAAGTTCAATCAATACAACTAGTTAATAAATACTGTCCGGAATTCAATCAAACCAATCGTACCGAGTTTCGAGGCACACAGAGGTGAAGGTACAGATCTAGAAAATAAAGAGAGATATATGCACTGCAATTTACCTAGTTGTCAATTGAACTTTCCAACTTCCAAATAAAGAGAGATATATGATTATTGTAGCTCATGTAAATCATATTAGGGATCACTTACAGTCATATGGATGTATCTTTCCACCCATATACATTCCATTAAACAATCCACCAAATAAGTTAATTTTACTCATATAAATCGACTAGTAATCCTAGGAATCACTAGAATATTTAAATCCATAGATCGTAGAATAATTCAAATAGAATTCCAACTCTAAATAACATGTTTATCAGTCATAACAGAGGTATATCTCATTCTAACATTTTGTCAAACACTTCATATGCAAAGTAACAAATTTACTCAAAACAATTCCATTGAAGGAGCTAGAAATTGGAAATTGATCTAGAATTTCGGTAGACATTTCCCCAACACTACCAAGAAGATTTATCCTCACATTCTCTCACAAATTTCAATATTATTTATCATATATAAACATAAAAGAATCACTCAGGCATTTTTACAAACACTTCATGTGATAATTCTCCAAACTATGCAAACAGTCCGATCGAAGAACTAGTTTTCGAATAAAAGGTAGAAGCATGAAAGAGAAGTGTCTTAAACCATTCCCAAGATACGGAACCATCAAAATATACAGTATATAATGAAAAGGGGAATAAATATCAGTTATATAGTAGAGGTACCAAATAATTATTTTCTCAAACTATTTCTGCACAAAATCCCAAAAACTAGTTTCCAATTCCTTCATAAAATTTACTTGCATAAATAGGTTGAATTCTATGAGAAACTTATTCCACAAATAAATCATACATTTCATCAGAGATTTCATGTGCATCCATAGATAAATCATATCAGATCCAAGTAAATTAAATAAACATGAGATAAATCACTTAGCTTATCAATGCGCAACTGGCATCATCCGAACCACATTCCACCCATCCTTTGGCACTGCCAATCCAGATCTCACTTTGACAAGCCACCCCCGAGCTGAGGCCACAGATCCACAATAGAGGTGCACTGAAAAATAACTCAACTATCAGCTTGATAATCCAAAACTCTATTCGTCACCACATACTTCCTCTTCCACCCCACTACCAGATGCGCCATCCAGATATCACCATTCACCATGAGGATTTATGTGCAGGTTAAGGAGAAAGCCAAGTAGTGTAGACCAAGGAAAATCAAAAGTATGAACAACCATAATCAACAACCATCCAAAAGAACCATGAGAAAAACAACCTCCAAACCAAAGATAGCAAACATGTATTTATAGAACAAATAAGGTAATTCTAACTCAATGGGTCAAAATAAAACCATGGTAAGCCAATTTGAGTCAATCCAAGGGGGAAGTAAATCAACCACAATAGATTAAATCTAATCCAACCCAAGCAAATTCAAAATTTCAAGGATAATGACTCCAATCCACTACACCCAAATCAAAATTAGTGAGGTGAGGTGTCACACAAGCCAAGGCATCTTCCTAAAATAGAAAAGGGGGGGTTACAAAAAGAATTTACACAAGAGTTACACAAATATTTACACAATTATTTACATAAGGAGTTACAAACCCACCAAAGGGGCTCAATCAACAAGTGGCACCCACCCAAACACTAAGGAGGCCCACTAAATCATGAATTAGGCTCAATAATACCAACATAGAATAAATTAATCAAAATTTGGGTCATTTTTACAATGTTTGCGTGATCATTAATTAATAAAGACACTAAGGCATAAATATGGACCAAGATCAACCAAATAAATTCTAAAGTGCTAGGAATGTCCACATTCCCCCTCACATTGTGGATCTATGCCTCCCATACTCTTTTACCGGTCCCCGATGTGCCAGTTTTTTTCATTAATTAATTATTTACAAAATAATACTAATGTCTCTAGGTCCTTAAAGACCCTTTTTCCGGCACCCTGTGCCACAATACTAAACAATTACAAATTACATATGTTTGGGGCTTTAACACATGGGGTATTACACACAGCTTGAGAAATCTGATGTTCTAAATTAACAACAAGAAGATAGGATTGCTACCCTTGAGCAACAACTCAAGGACTCTTAGCTACTTTCATCTGCTTCCTCTTTCTCCAAACTAACAGCATAAGAGCTTAAGAAATTAGACTATAGGGTCCATGATGAATTATATCAGTCCATGGCCAGTCTCTATAGAGGTTTCAATGAAATGCAAGAATTATATAATACGTTTTGAGTGTCAATATGATACCCTGCAAGATCATAACACTCGCAGGAGAGAAGCAACTAAGGCTTTTGACAATGTACTAGACTGGAATACGCACATCAGAGACATGCCACATGATTTTCCACTCATGGATAAAATTTAGACCAAGAAGATTGAAGTCATGATTGGGACTTGGGAAAGCATCTACGATGCAATGGAATCCATCATCAAGGATGGTCAGATGGCATGCAAACGAAGATGGTTTACTGCTGAAACTTTGCTCGATTTTTTGGAACTGCCATATTTGGATCCGAATGATTAGGAACTCCCTCCAAAGCTGAAATTGGAAGAGATCAAAAGAAGTTTTTTTGCATCCAAGGATCAAATCCAGGAGAAACCTAGCTTACTATGCAGGAAATCATGAGATGGATTGAGACACCCCATATTTCGATGATGAGAATAAAGGTGTACCTGTGAGAATGAAAGAAGGTCAAAAAATAGCGAGATTGCATCTCAAATCTGTAGAACGGATGTACACTTGGAACATGCCAAATATCAGGACATAGAGGATCTGATGAATCTAGATTCCAAGTGGTGTTATGCCCTTGGAAATCCTTGAAACCAAATTATCTTGTAATTCCACATCTTGGGAAATTTCCTTTCTTGTGATTTCTTGTAATATTATTTAAAGGGAGGGTATTTCCGAAGTACCAAGGGGGGAGCTAAGGAGATTAATCCTAGGAGCTATACAGGAGAACAGACTACCAAGCACATAACAGGAAAGCTTATGATTTTGTACTATGTAGAGTTTTGCAAATGAATAAAGTTATATTGTCATTTTATGCTATGTTCTTTGGTTATTCATCAAATGTCTTTCATGAATTTTAGTCTTTCTTCCATCTTTCTGGCATACTGGTTATTAGTTGTTTATCTATTGATGTGTTGGTTCACATATTGATTTTTCCTTACGATATTGACACATTGACTGTGCATTGAATGATTTTTTTTATTTGATTCACATGTTCTATTTCACAGCTGATGATTAGTCGTTAATCCTTGATACTGATTTGTTAATTAACATTACCTCTTGGACATGTTGTACATCTATAACATCTTGGATAAAGCTTTGCAATTTTTTTTTTTTATATTTATTTGAAGTTGGTGAAAGATATTGATATTGATTTACATTTCTGTACATTGAGTAATTAGTTTCTTTTTACCTATTATATCTTACAACTGCCCTATCCTAAATATGTTATCCACCCTGTTTAAGTTTTCTTGAACAGTTATCCTAGGAATCAGTTACTTCAATTCTTTCTCACTTGTCCTAAGAGCATATCTCATTGATTTGAAAATACTTTGTGCCAGTGGAGGCCTCGTAGCCATAGGATTTAGTCATCCCAAAGAACCCAGGGATAGAATTGACTCTATGTGATATTGATTCGAAGCCTTCGGGTTGGACTATTTCCTTCTGTTGACTGCCTTGTATATTTTCCAGCAGCCTACAAGCCCGGGCCATCAACAATGCCATAAAGTGGCTAGTCCATGCCAAAGAAAAATATTTTCAAAGTAAGTTATAGGTTGGATACAGAAATTGACAAATCAGTTCCAACATTTTTTCCTGGACTTTCCAAGAGACTTACTCTCCCTCGATATTTAGATCTGTCATTTTCCCTCTTTTCATCATTCTCCTTGGTTCCACCATGAATATAAAAATAAGACGAAAGATTCATACAAAAATCCTCCTCATCCATTTTAACTCAAATTAAGATCAACTATTTTAGCATGGCTTTAAAATAATTTAGATGCTTACTTATATAGCCACCATCTATCCATTATTAAGGAAAACATTTTTGTTTAATAAAAAAAGTTTATTAACAAGGGATTTAACCTAGCACAAATCTCCTAACTTTTTCTAAAAAGTTGTTTCATTTTTTTCCTCAAACATTCAATAACTAAATTGTCCAGTTAATAGACTTTGATAAGGCTTCCTACCTTTCTCTTCAAAGCTACACACTCTTCATCTTTCATACTAGTTGGTTTGATTCAAGATACTACAACCCAGATATATTTATCTACGAGCAAATCCTCTATATCGAGGTTCCACAACTTGGAGTTAGTGCTAATAAACTTCTTCATTTATAATACAAATGTGCTTTCCATTCCTCCAACAAAATTTCATTTTCACAATATCCCAATCAAACTAAGATTAGATAATAAAAAAACCTTGTCCCTAACACCTCATATGAGAGTTGGATCAATTGAAAGGAAGTAGAAGTGCAAAATAGACTTCCTTCAATGATTAATGAGAAAATAATGTTCATAAAAATAAATAAACACAATTGTAGTAATAAACAACGCAAAACCATATAACCATTAAATAACACAATTTTTTGAGGAAAACCCTTCATAAAAAAAACCCACAATCCAAAGCAAACAATGTATTATTCAACAACTAACATATGATTACAACACATTGAAAGTATTTATGCTCTCGTGTCTAGACACGAGTATTCAATAGAAAAAAGGTTCTAGAGAAATTTCTACAACTTAATAGTGAGTTAAAACTTACTCCATATCCTTAACCCAAGCACTCAATAAATAGGCACAACAAAACTATAAAAACATTATATGGATAAATGGTTTTCTAAATATACATACTAGAAACCACCAACAATTAATTAACCAAAGATTGTTCCTCAACATTCATTATCTATAACTCAACACCAATTATATGTGGCTCTTCAACGCTCATTACCTACTACTACTTAATAACATAACATTAAGTCAAAAACTTAATCCATACCTCCAATCTAAACATTCAAGAAATAAAGATAACAAAGCTAACCATTCATTTCTACATACAACGGATAACAAATTAACCAACTATTATTACTCAACAATCACAACCTACTCACTATAAATCCTCAACAAGCTTTCACATTTATTTTCCTTTGTCAAACACCACTCCAAAAACAAGACCATATTGAGCAAGGGGAACCGTTACCACTATGAATGACTTACACCGCATAAGAGAGTGTGACTAGCCCTCGTAGCTTGGTTTAGAATTGGAGTATTGATTTGTTGTTTGTAATATCCCAAATTTTGACCTTGACTATATTGGGCATGAGCCCCACTGCATATGAGTTACTTTGATGTTGATGTTTATGTCTATATACTGGGTGTAAACCCCCCTCCACATGAGTTATGTTTATTAGTTAGATATATTCGGCATAATCCAATGCACATGGCTTATTGTCTTGTATTTGATTATATATGTTGGGAGTAGACCCTGAGGGAAAATGACTATTGTCATGGTATGATGTACTGGATTTATTATTATGTGATTATCCCTAAGACATATACTGAGATGATTATTGTGATGTATTTTGCAGAAGACTAAATGCATGCTTGAGTTCTATAATGTGTTGGGTGTAAGCCGTGAAGCACATGAGTTAAGAGATTTTGTGTTGAGCATAAGCTCTAGAGCACATGGGTTATGAGATTTTGTTTTAAGAATAATAACTGGAGCACATGAGTTATAAGATTGGAAGTGTTGGGAATAAGCCCTGGAGCATTCCAAATTTATGTTGAGCGTAAGCTCTGGAGCATCGGATATTTGACTATTGTATCCCTAGGTGTATTATACAAGTACTTCCTAGTATTAGTGTTGAACGAGAGGATCTAGAATTGTACTAATTTAAAACCAAATTAATAGTGTTGAGCTTAGGCTCTGAATAGCGCTAGGGGTTACTAAAATTAAGTGTGTTGAGTGAGAACGACTTTGAATAGCACTGACCCTAATCATACTTATTTTAAGTTGATTAAAAGAAATTTCAAATCTGTCTCAGTGCAATTTACCTAGTTTTCAATTGATTTTCTAACTTCAAAATAACATGTTTTATCATTCATAATAGAGGTATATCTCATTCTAACATTTTGTCAAACACTTCATATGTAAAGTAACAAATTTACTCAAAACAATTCCATTGAAGGAGCTAGAAATTGGAAATTGATCTAGAATTTCAGTAGACATTTCCCCAACAATACCAAGAAGATTTATCCTCGCATTTTGTCACAAATTTCAATATTATTTATCATATATAAACATAAAAGAATCACTCAGGAATTTTTACAAACACTTCATGTGTTAATTCTCCAAACTATGCAAACAGTCCGATCGAAGAACTAGTTTTCGAATAAAAGGTAGAAGCATGAAAGAGAAGTGTCTTAAACCATTCCTAGGATACGGAACCATCAAAATATATAGTATAAAATGAAAAGGGGAATAAATATCAGTTCTTTAGTAGAGGTACCAAATAATTATTTTCTCAAACTATTTGTGCACAAAATCCCAAAAACTAGTTTCCAATTCCTTCATAAAATTTACTTGCATAAATAGGTTGAATTCTATGAGAAACTTATTCCACAAATAAATCATACATTTCATCAAACATTTCATGTGAATCCATAAATAAATCAGATCAGATCCAATTAAATTAAATAAACATGAGATAAATCACTCAGATTTATCAATGCGCAACTAGCATCATCCGAACCACATTCCACCCAGCCTTTGGCACTGCCAAGCCAGATCTCACTTTGACAGGCCACCCCCGAGCTGAGGCCATAGATCCACAATAGAGGTGTGCTGAAGAATAACTCAACTATTAGCTTGAAAATCCAAAACTCTATTCCTCACCACATACTTCCTCTTCCACCCCACTACCAGGTGCGGCATCCAGATATCGCCATTCACCATGAGGATTTATGTGCAGGTTAAGGACAAAGCCAAGTAGTGGAGACCAAGGAAAATAAAAAGTATGAACAACCATAATCAACAACCATCCAAAATAACCATGAGAAAAACAACCTCCAAACCAAAGATATCAAACGTGTATTTATAGAACAAATAAGGTAATTCTAACGCAATGGGTCAAAATAAAACCATGGTAAGCCAACTTGAGTCAATCCAATAGGGGGGTAAATAAACTACAATAGGTTAACTCTAATCCAACCCAAGCAAATTCGAAATTTCAAGGATAATGACTCCAAGCCACTCCACCCAAATCAAAATTAATGAGGTGAGGTGTCACACAAGCCAAGGCATCTTCCTAAAATAGAAAAGGGGGGGGGGTTACAAAAAGGATTTACACAAGAGTTACACAAATATTTACACAAGGAGTTACAAACCCACCAAAGGGGCTCAATCAACAAGTGGCACCCACCCAAACACTAAGGAGGCCCACTAAATCATGAATTAGGCTCAATAATACCAACATAGAATAAATTTATCAAAATTTGGGTCATTTGTACAATGTTTGCATGATCATTAATTGATAAATCCACTAAGGCATAAATATGGACCAAGATCAACCAAACAAGTTCTAAAGTGCTAGGAATGCCCACATTCCCCCTCACATTGTGGATCTATGCCTCCCATACTCTTTTACTGGTCCTCGATGTGCCAGTTCTTTTCATTAATTAATTATTTACAAAATAATAATAATGTCTTTAGGTCCTTAAATACCCTTTTCCCAGCACCCTGTGTCACAATACTAAACAATTACAAATTACATATGTTTGGGGCTTTAAAACACGGGGTATTACACAGCAGCTTGAGAAATATGACGTTCTGAATTAACAACAAGCAGATAGGATTGCTACCCTTGAGCAACAGCTCAAGGACTCTTAGCTACTTTCAGCTGCTTCCTCTTTCTCCAAACTAACAAGATAACAGCTTAAGAAAATAGCCTGCAAGGTCCATGATGAATTCTATCAGTCCATGGCCAGTCTCTATCGAGGTTTCAATGAAATGCAAGAATTATATAATACATTTGAGCATCAATCGGATACCCTGCAAGATCATAATACTCGCAGGAGAGAAGAAACTAAGGCTTTTGACAATGTACTAGACTGGAATACGCACATCAGAGACATACCACATGATTTTCCACTCATGGATAAACTTCAGACCAAGAAGACTGAAGTCACGATTGATACTTGGGAAAGCATCTGTGATGCAATGGAATCCATCATCAAGGATGGTCAGATGGCATGCAAACGAAGATGGTTTGATGCTGAAACTTTGCTCGATTTTCTGGAACTGCCATATTTGGATCCGATTCATCGGGAACTCCCTCCAAAGCTGAAATTGGAAGAGATCGAAAGAACTTTTGTTGCATCCAAGGATCAAATCCTGGAGAAACCCAACTTACTATGCAAGAAATCATGAGAATGATTGAGACACCCCATATTTCGATGATGAGAATACAGGTGTACCTGTGAGAATGGAAGGAGGTCATAAAATAGGGAGATTGCATCTCAAATCTGCAGAATGGATGTACACTTGGAACATGCCAAAAATTAGGACATAGAGGATCTAATGAATCTAGATGCCAAGTGGTGTTCTGCCCTTGGAAAGCCTTGAAACCAAATTATCTTGTAATTCCACATCTTGGGAAATCTCCTTTCTTGTGATTTTTTGTAATATTATTTAAAGGGAGGGTATTTCTGAAGTACCAGGGGGGGAGCTAAGGAGATTAATCCTAGGAGATATACATGAGAACAGAGTACCAAGCACATAATAGGAAAGATTATGATTTTGTACTATGTAGTTTTTTGCAAATGAATAAAGTTATATTGTCATTTTATGTTATGTTCTTTGGTTATTCATCAAATGTCTTTCATGAATTTTAGTCTTTCTTCCATCTTTCTGGCATACTAGTTATTAGTTGTTTACCTATTGATCTGTTGGTTCACGTATTGATTTTTCCTTACGATATTGACACATTGACTGTGCATTGAATGAATTTTTTTATTTGATTCACATGTTCTATTTCACAGCTGATGATTAGTCGTTAATCCTTGATACTGATTTGTTAATTAGCATTACCTCTTGGACATGTTGTACATCTATAACATCTTGGATAAAGCTTTGCAATTTTATTTTTTTATATTTATTTGAAGTTGGTGAAAGATATTGATATTGATTTACATTTATGTACATTGAGTAATTAGTTTCTTTTTACCTGTTATATCTTACAAATTCCCTATCCTAAATCTGTTATCCACCCTTTTTAAGTTTTCTTGAACAGTTAGCCTAGGAATCAGTAACTTCAATTCTTTCTCACTTGTCCTAGGAGCATATCTTATTGATCTGAAAATACTTTGTGCTAGTCGAGGCCTCGTAGCCATAGGATTTAGTCATCCCAAAGAACCCAGGGATAGAATTGACTCTGTGTGATATTGATTCGAAGCCTTTTGGGTTCGACTATTTCCTTCTGTTGACTGCCCTGTATATTTTCCAGTAGCCTACAAGCTCGGGCCGTCAACAATGCCATAAAGTGGCTAGTCCATGCCAAAGAAAAATATTTTCAAACTAAGTAAGTTATAGGTTGGATACATAAATTGACAAATCAGTTCCAACATTTTTTCTTGGACTTTTCAAGAGACTTACTCTCACTCGATATTTAGATCTGTCGTTTTCCCTCTTTTCATCATTCTCCTTGGCTCCACCATGAATATAAAAATAAGAAAAAAGTGTCATACAAAAATCCTCCTCATCCATTTTAACTCAAATTAAGATCAACTATTTTAGCATGGCTTTAAAATAATTTAGATGCATACTTATATAGCCACCATCTATCCATTCTTAAGGCAAACATTTTTGTTTAATAGAAAAAGTTTATTAACAAGGGATTTAACCTTGTACAAATCTCCTAACTTTTTCTGAAAAGTTGTTTCATTTTTTTCCTCAAACATTCAATAACTAAATTGTCCAATTAATAGACTTTGATAAGGCTTCGTACCTTTCTCTCCAAAGCTACACACTCTTCATCTTTCATACTAGTTGGTTTGATTCAAGATACTACAACCCATATATATTTATCTACGAGCAAATCCTCTATATCGAGGTTCCACAACTTGGAGTTAGTGCCAATAAACTTCTTCATTTATAATACAAATGTGCTTTCCATTCCTCCAACAAAATTTCATTATCACAATATCCCACTCAAACTAAGATTAGATAATAAAAAATCCTTTTCCGTAACACCTCATATGAGAGTTGGATCAATTGAAAGGAAGTAGAAGTGCAAAATAGACTTCCTTCAATGATTAATGAGAAAATAATGTGCATAAAAATAAATAAATACAATTGTAGTAATAAACAACGCAAAACCATATAACCATTAAATAACACAATTTTTTGAGGAAGACCCTTCATATAAAAAACCCACAATCCAAAGCAAACAATGTATTATTCAACAACTAACATATGATTACAATACATTGAAAGTCTTTATGCTCTCATGTCTTGACATGAGTATTCAATAGAAAAAAGGTTCTAGAGAAATTTCTACAACTTAATAGTGAGTTAAAACTTACTCCATATCCTTAACCCAAGCACTCGATAAATAGGCACAACAAAACTATAAAAAAATTATATGGATAAATGGTTTTCTAAATATACATACTAGAAACCACCAACAATTAATTGACCAAAGATTGTTCCTCAACATTCATTATCTATAACTCAACACGCATTATATGTGGCTCTTCAACGCTCATTACCTACTAGTACTTAATAACGTAACATTAAGTCAAAAACTTAATCCATACCTCCAATCTAAATATTCAAGAAATAAAGATAACAAAGCTAACCATTCATTTCTACATACAACGGATAATAAATTAACCAACTATTATTACTCAACAATCACTACCTACTCACTATAACTCCTCAACAAGCTTTCACATTTATTTTCCTTTCTCAAACACCACTCCAAAAACAAGACCATATTGAGCAAGGGGAACCTTTACCACTATGAACGACTTACACCGCATAAGAGAGTGTGACTAGCCCTCGTAGCTTGGTTTAGAATTGGAGTATTGATTTGTTGTTTGTAATATCCCAAATTTTGACCTTGACTATATTGGGCATGAGCCCCATTGCATATGAGTTACTTTGATGTTGATGTTTATGACTATATACTGTGTGTACACCCCACTCCACATGAGTTATGTTTATTAGTTAGATATATTCGGCGTAATCCAATGCACATGGTTTATTGTCTTGTATTTGATTATATATGTTGGGAGTAGACCCTGAGGGACAATGACTATTTTCATGGTACAATATACTGGATTTATTATTATGTGATTATCCCTAAGACATATACTGGGATGATTATTGTGATGTATTTTGCAGAAGACTAAATGCATGCTTGAGTTCTATAATGTGTTGGGTGTAAACCGTGAAGCACACGAGTTAAGATATTTTGTGTTGAGCATAAGCTCTGGAGCACATGGGTTATGAGATTTTGTTTTGAGAATAATCTTTGGAGCACATGAGTTATAAGATTGGAAGTGTTGGGCATAAGCCCCAGAGCATTCCAAATTGATGTGGAGCATAAGCTCTGGAGCATCGGATATTTTACTATTGTATCCCTAGGTGTATTATACAAGTACTTCTTAGTATTAGTGTTGAGCGAGAGGCTCTAGAATCGTACTAATTTAACACCCAATTAATAGTGTTGAGCTTAGGCTCTGAATAGCGCTAGGGGTTACTGAAATTAAGTGTGTTGAGTGATAATGACTTTGAATAGCACTAACCCTTATCATACTTATTTTAACTTGATTAAAGGAAATTTCAAATCTACTTATCATCAAGGACTGGAAGAACTACCTCGA
The DNA here is from genome assembly GCA_001517045.1 of Pseudotsuga menziesii. Lineage (NCBI taxonomy): Eukaryota > Viridiplantae > Streptophyta > Pinopsida > Pinales > Pinaceae > Pseudotsuga > Pseudotsuga menziesii. The sequence continues at coordinate 122,399 of LPNX010551232.1, read as the reverse complement.
TATACGAGGTAATACAACATGCAAGGAGGATCTAGAGCTTCCTAACCTAGTTGATCGACCAAACCCTACCTGAGGCCTTGATAAAAGAAATAATGTAAACTAAGGGAAGCATCAAAATAAATAAACTATGATATATGATGCACAAATAAATATTAAGAATAATATGTGAAGTTTATATATATATAACTAAAATCATAAGTGAGAGTCTATGTAATTATTATAAACTAAAAGAATTAAATAAATATTGTATTCTAAAACTCAAATAGGAACTAGTAAAAAGTTCCTAGTTAAACAAAATAACTATTAATTCCATATAAATCAAATTAAATATTATTTTCAAGAAAGTACTGAATTCTTGATTCAAACTGAATTTTAAACCAACTTCCCTTTACTAAAATATTTTCTATAAAGACCCAAGCCAAGAGAAGGCTTGGGGATTTGATCATTATTCCAGAATAGTTTTGGGAGAGCATTTTTCCCAAAACAAGCATTCTTATACAGCGCCTGATTTTCCAAACAGCAGTAGCCTCACCTTTAGGAGTTCTACATCACTTGCATGTTGGAGCCATCTCGGGGGGATGCATATTAGAACCAGGAATGGTTCTAAGTCATGGTTGGGAGGAACATGGTAGTTTCAAGGTTATCCATTTATCATTCCTAAGGTCAGAGATAGCTATTGTTTTGTTAATTCTGGGTGTTTAAGTGTGGAGGGTCCTTTAGCTATTACAAGTTGCATAGTTACAGGTAAGAGTTTTTTACATTTACAAGTTATTTTAATTATGTTTATAGCTTGTAATTATAGCCATTATGTTTTGGATTAAGATCTGTAAATTTTACCCTCCACCAGTTTGAATGAATGTTACAGATTAGTTTTATAGATAAATTAGAATCTCAGTTTTTAATTCTTATATAGATTCTAGGGTAAACTTCCTATCAGATTTGTATTAAAATAGTTTCAAAATATTATATTATATGCTAGGGTTTATTATAGATCCAACCTTTATTCTTCTAAATGAAATTAATAACCATACATCTATCAAACCATACTGAAACTAAATCCTACATCACAACACGAGTCTCATTTTAAAAACAGAGTAAAAATAAAATCCTTAAGTATAAAATTACAAAAAATTCGCAAAGGTCTACGACCTTATTAAAATCATAAAACCTCATCGAATGAATTTATCCGTCCAACGAAATCAACTAAATAAAATAAATAAAAATATTATAGACATCCACGTTATCATTTAAAACTACTCATTCACGAAACTAATAAACAATCTAAATACACCTAATCAAATAACCAGGGATCGAATCCCTTAAACAAACCAAAGAAACCATATAAAGGATGCACAACCGTTGTTTCTTTATACATTAAACCAATCAATAACCAAGCTAAACAAATATTCATAAATGTAAATGAGGGATCGAATCCCTTAAAAACTAAACTACTTAAACCATTATTTATCAATCAGTGCTTAAAGATACTTAACCAAATGAATAAATAAGCTAACAATTACACATAATTAATAACGAGGGATCGAATCCATTAAAAAAACCATAAAACCATATCAAAGATACATAGCAGTTTCTGCCCTACACCTTAAATCAAGAAAAAATACAGTCGTCCACAATAGCCATTAAACTATCATTTTTCCCAATGAACAATCCCAAGTCATCCTGTACAAAGGATTGGCTAACCTAAATATACGTTGGCATATTACATTTTCTAGCAACAAATATACAAATACATATAAAATATCCATGCTACAATAAGATAAGTAAATCACCCACAAAATTATCATCATTCCTCTAAACACCAAGCCCAAGAACCTGTCAACATTTAAAGAGGAACAATCTACATTAAAAAACCACAAACCTAAACATAGACAAAATTATAAACTTTAGGAACTCACCCGGTATCAATTCTTGTTAAGTATTGGCCAGAATGCCTCAACAATAACCCAACTTAAACCATCTACGCTATAGTAGTAATAATTACATCGCAAACAAAACCATAAATCAACTATTGAATCCCATGAGCCCCGGTTGGGAGTATTGGATTTATTTACAGTAGATAATAAATAAACATGGAACCACATATCGAATCAATTAAAAAATTATGGTAAGTATGTCCATACAAAATATAACTTATAAACTCAACAGACTCACAGCATGCGCCATATAGGTAAGCATGGGCCATGCCATTACGCCCGCCATTAAAAACCATAACATTAAAAACAAAACAATTGGCATTATCATCCTACACCAAGTATTATATCAAAACGTATAACGATGAATAGAGCTAGTTTTTCCCTCGGCAACATACATAACACATTCCAATAAACGTTACAGCAAATTCTTAAACACACAGACATAAATCTACTACGAAACCAAATCAAGCATGAGGTTAGGGCTTTTCCCTTTATTGCTATAAACAACAACGAAATTCCCAAACCAGACCATTTAATAGATAATAGAGGTAAGCTCATTAAAACAATAAAACATACCACAAAACATAGCGAGGGTTTTAAAACCCAAATGATATCCACCGTCAAAGCTTAAACTATCAAAATCTCATTATCGTAGTGCCATTGCTCCGCAATGGAACTGATATATGTAAAACATCGTATAAATTAAACCACAATGCTTATAGCAAAGAAGGAGTCAAAATAAATCAAGGAAACACCATTTTAGATTTACAACACAAATTTTTAATTTACACAGTAGTAATATCCATAGTCATATCCAAATGAACAAACGCCTGAAAGGGCTGCAAAACACAAGAGTCCCAAACCCATGATCAACTGTATTACTCCCCAAACCCTATAGAACCCAATTGGGAAGCATGTACAATCTATAAACCGAGCACATCTTCTAATCCCGTAAACGACCAAGCAGTTGGGTAAAGGCTGCTTTTTGCATGGGCTTACCCGATATGCGCAGTCGAACATCTCCCTCCCACAGTCGTCGAGCTTCCCCACTTGTCCACAACCTACAAACAAAAAATGGAGATGCATTAGAAGTATGCATCACTAAAAAATCACAACGAAAGAGTGAACAAATTAAACCATATTAGAGTCTACATACCTGTCAATACATTTACGTCGGCATTGTAAACCTCACCCCTGTTTACGCATCTCAACAGTGGAGCTCGCCCCCCATTACCAACAATGAAAACACAATCCAACGTGGGTTACAAAACCTTAGAAAGGGTTTTATGTCTGGTTCCATCATGGAGGAGCCACGCAAGCCTTCACATGGGCGCATTAAACATGTCAGCAATCCTCCACTGGGATTTTAATTAAAAACCCTTCTTCTATAGTTTAACTACACACCTTTTCTCATTGATATTTCACACCCACTTTCTATAGTTTAAATTCCCATACATTTGTGTAGAGTTTTTTTTATGCGATACCAAAACCCTTAGTGTCTAGGTTTAGAAACTTTAAATGCTAGGTCTTTTACTTTTTTCGTCATGCACTGATAGCATAGATTTTGTGGCGAATTACCTGCAATAAGAATAGATACGTCGTGCATTTGTTCACAAGAACTAAGTAAGCCCAGTGTCCCAGGATTTCTTTACCTTTTCGAGTGAGTCATTAAGGAAAAATACATCCACTCCTACCCTTTAAATACTGAGGTAAGTTAGCCTCATTGTTTATTAAAATAAGAAACTAGATAACGTAACATGTAATCAAACATGAATAAAACAATATGAGAGCATCAATAAACCAAATAAATAATACATAACTACAAAGTACCTCAGAATATAAAAGAATGACATTAACATCATCATAAAATAGAAATCATACTAAAAGGAAAACAAAACCAAAACCTAGGCATAGTTCTTATCAAGTTTATAATTTCGCAGTTAAGAATAGGATGTCACTTGAGATCTTAGCAGTATTATTAGTCCTACCAAAAAAAATTATAGATTTTAGGGACATTACAAGTGATATCAGATCCCTCTTTTAAACACTAAGAGACCTAATGGGAGCTACTGAACATTCATTGCATAAATAAACATTTCAAAACTGTAATTGTAATTTTGTGAACTAATAGAACATTATTTATTACTAAATTTTTTAATTGCATATTTAAAAGAACAATCCAAATCATGGATGCATAAGAGGACAATAGTCGGCAAGGCAATATGAATTCCCCAACACGAGAAGAAGAACTTGTGGTGGAATTAAATTCTGACCTAATGAAGAATATACAGAGTCTGCAAGCAGACTTACAAAGTTTTAAAGATGATAACTTGAATGAGAGAAAAGAGAAGAAAGCAATCAATGAAGCTTTACTTCAGAACATGATGGGAGTAAACCCTCATGGATAGCCTACCCATTCAACCAATAAATCCAAGGAAAAATATCATCATAAAAGAAGGAATAGCAGTCCAAAGGAAGAGAGAAACACACACCTGATCTTCCAGAAGGAGAATATCACAGTCTTTCCTGTGATGGTTCAATCTCTCCTTGCAGAAAAAGGAAGAAAAATGATGACAACCTTCAAGGCTAATTTCAAAAGATAAAATCCCAAACCTATGAAGAAGAGATGAATACAGGGGAGAAGGTTGAAGAATGGCTCCTGTGTATGAGAAAATACTTTCGAGTACACAACTACTGTAGTGAGATGAAATACCAACTGGCCATTTACAACTTAAATGTAAAAAAAGCTAGATGGTGGAGAGATCTAAAGCATACTAACAAGGATGAAGTAAAAGAAATCAAATGGAGTAATTTCCGCAGAATATTTCAAGAAAAATACATGTCTGAAATATTCTTTGACAAAAAAGTGAAAGAATTTCATGAGTTAAAGTTGGGCTCCATGACCATGGATTCCTTTATCAACATATTTTTGGATCCATTACATTATGAACCTTACATAAAAGATGAAAATGTCAAGATACGACATTTTTTTGGGTGTCTTCCTCCAAATTTTCGAGAGAGAAATGATTTTGACATGCCCAAAACTCTGGACACTACCTTACACAAATCTAGACTTTGTTATGAGCATAGACAACTAAGGCAGGAAAAATATAAACAGAAGTCAAGACAGGTCTAGCGCCTTCTCGTACAACCGAAAACCTGGTTTTTAACCACCGCCATACAGAAAACATAACAATAGTTTTTCATCTAATAGAAATTTCAACAAGACAGGTGCAAGGCCAAATGTTTCCGTACCAAATACCAACAGACTAGAAGCAAACTCAAGAGCCAAGGCTGCCCCGCTACAGGATAACTGTTGGAAATGCCAAGGGCCCCATTTTTCCAGAGATTGTCCAAACAAGACTAATGGATTCCTACACAACTTGCAAGAAGACCCAATAGTATAGGACATGGCTAGTATACCTAGGATCTATGCAGCACTTGACAGCTGACAAGCAGACCATCAGGCCACTATGGTCGAAATAGAAGGTAAGGTTTCAAACACTTCTATATCAATTTTGATTGATCCCTATGGTTTCCGAAGCTATGTTTCCCCCAATATTGTTGACACGTGTAAACTAAACAAAGTGAAACATGAGAAACCATGGCTGGTACAACTAGCCACTAGTACAAAAAATAAAGGTTTCAGAACTAGTAAGAGACTGTGAGGTAGACATGAATAGGTTTTCAGATAAGGTAGATCTAAATATCTTACCCTTAGGATCGTACGACGTACTTATAGGCATGGACTGGTTGGAAAAACACCATGTCATCTTTTATTGTCTAAACAAGTCAATTGTGTGCATAGACAGCCAATGAAATCAAACAAAGATTCAAGGCTTACCCAAGAAGGTTTCCGTTAGACAGATATATGTCTTACAAGCAAATAAATGTATTAGAAAGGGTTGCAAGTTTTTTGCAGTTAACATCTAGGATGTAGAAGCTTAGAGAGAATAGAAAATTAAGGACTTTCATGTTCCTGTGGACTTTAAGGATGTATTTCCCAAGGAAATATCGGGATTACCACCAAAACAAGACTTAGATTTTCCATAGAACTAACACTAGGGATAGTACCGGCTTCAAAATCCCCATACTGCATGAGCGCACTAGAATTGGTGGAGCTCAAGTTACAATTACAGGAGTTGATAGAGAAGGGTTATATCTGACCTAGTGCATCTCCTTGGGGAGCACCTATATTTTTAATCAAGAAGAAGGACGGTACGATGTGAATGTGCATCGATTACCGACAACTCAACAAAATGACCATCAAGAACCGTTATCCACTTCCTAGGATCGATGACTTGTTCGATCAAGTCGGAGGAGAAAATATATTTTCAAAGATTGACTTGCGATCCAAATACCATCAGGTACAGATATGTGATGAAGATATAAACCGCCTTTCGGACCCAATACAACCATTACGAGTTTGTAGTAATGCCTTTTGGGCTAACCAATGCACCGACAAATTTTATGTGCATGATGAACAATATCTTTAGTAAGTACCTAGATAATTTTGTATGGTCTTTATAGACGACGTACTAGTTTAATTGAAGAGTAAAGAAGAACATGAGGAACATCTTCACATAGTACTACGGGTGTTGCAGGAAAACCAACTTTACGCTAAGTTTAGCAAATGTGATCTTTACAAACGACAGATACAATACCTAGGTCACATCATTTATGAGAAAGGGATAGTCGTCAACCTAGAAAAGATTAAATCCATCGAAGAATGGCCTACCCCTACCCGTGTCACAGACATTAGGTCATTTTTGGGATGAGCAGGTTACTATCGAAAGTTCATTGAGAAATTTTTGAGGATTTTCTATCCCATGACCTCCTTACAAAAGAAGGCAAACAAATTTTTGTGGACAACCAAGTGCCATGAAAGCTTCTAGGAGCTTAAACAACTTTTGACTACTACACCTATACTACGAATTGCAGATCCCAATGGGAATTTTGTTGTTTGTACATATGCGAGCAAGGAAGGACTTGGTGGAGTCCTCATGCAAAATGATTGTGTGATATGTTACAAGTCACATAAATTAAAGGAACACGAACAAACTTATCCTAGCCACAATCTTGAGCTAGTAGCCATTATCCATGCTTTGAATATGTGGAGGAACTACCTCATGGGGAAGAAGTTTCTTATGAAGACAGACAACATGAGTCTAAATTATTTGTTCAACTAGCCAGATATAAATGCCAAGAAAGTCAGATGGCTGGCCTTCCTTAGCGAGTACCACTTCGAATCAAAACATATAATGGAAAGGAGAATAAAATTGTTGATGCTTTAAGTCGACGAGCTCATATGTTGTATGAGGTAACTTTGAGCCAAATCGATTTAGATTTGCACGATAGGATCAAAATGAGAAGAAGAGTTGGCCATTTCTATGTTGAAGTCCTCAAAAGATCCAGGACGACAGGCTGTTTCAACAACAACAAAAAATATAAGGTAAACAAGACAGTACTATTGTGGTCGAAAGAGAGACTGTATGTTTCGGAGGGAGGAGACATTAGGTCTAGCATCCTAACAGATTTTCATCGGAAGCCCTACTCGAGGAATCCTGGATATCAAAAGATGATATCGGCAGTAAAGAAACATTTCTTCTGGCCTAAGTTAAAGGCCGACATAGCATTATTCATCATAAAATACCAAGAGTGTCAGCTGGGAAAAGCTGAGCACCAACATCCTTGAAGATTACTACAACCATTACTCGTTCCGGAATGTAAATGGGAGGTTATCGATATGGATTTTAGTATGGGTCTACCAAAGAGAAAGAAGCATAATTATTCCATATTTGTAGTTGTTGATAATTTGTCTAAAGCGGCACACTTTATCCCAGTTAAGTAAACTTACAAGGTAGTTCACATTGCTGACATATTTTTAAAGGAGATATTTTGATTGCATGGGATACCCAAGGAAATACTCGAATCGAGACATGAAGTTTACCAGTAACTTTTGGAGATCTTTATTCTGTGGCTTAGAGACACAGTTAAATTTTAGTACTACCTACCACCCACAGACAGATGGGCAAACAGAAGAAGGAAATCATATTTTGGAGGACATGCTTAGAATGTACGTGATGAACAATCCCACCAAGTAGAAGGATGATTTGCACCTCACAAAGTTTGCATATAACAACGGATACCAGACCTCTGCCAAAATGAATCCCTTCCAGGTACTCTATGGCCGAAAGTGTAGGACATTGGTGACTTGGGATAGCCCGGTGGACAGGCTCATGTTAGGTCCAGACTTACTGAAGGACCTAGAACAGTTAGTCACCAAAGTATGACAGAATCTCAAGGAAGCACAAGACCGCCAAAAAAGTTATGCAGATAAGAAAAGAAAAGATAAAGATTACCAGATCGGCGAACATGTTTATTTAAAAGTAAAAGTGAAAATAAGCTCATTGAGCTTGGGAAGGTGCGGAAAGTTGGCACCGATATTTTTCGGACCCTTTGAGATACTGGCCAAGAGAGGGCTAGTGGCATATGAATTAGCTTTACCTACTCATATAAAGGTTCATAATGTTTTTCACGCATCTTTATTGAAGAAGTATGTATATGAGAATAAATATGTTATTGATTGGTCCTTACTACAGGTGGAACCTAAAGGGTATTTTATACATGTCATGCCCCCAACCCTTACTCGACGAAGAGGACGCGACTAACATCTAACAACCTGGGAAAACTAAGCCCCATGAACATAATATGAAAATTTTTCTTGAAATAAAACATTCATAAGTATAAACAGATGCACGATGCAATGTACATGAAATATACAGTGAAAGCAAATCATTCATACAACACATTCATGCATTCAACATGTTGATGATAATTTCATAATAATTCATAAGCAAATACAGTTGCAGAACTTAAATACACAAGAAACTTATCTTGGAAAGAAGCTCGTCCTGCAACAAGCTATGTCGCTGCCACGTTCCACCCAACCATAGGCCAGTGTGCTATTTAATCTCTCAGCAACACTACCACCCTTGAGCTAGGCATGATCTTCCCCAAGGAATAAGGAACACTAGTAGAATTCACCCATATCCAAGGATACAATTAAAATTCAGTCAAGCCAACACAGTTGGGTTTATCAAAATTACACAGGTAGTAGTTTACACTTAGTCAAATTCACATGAGACACAACCAAGCCAACAGATGGGTTTATCAGGCTACCAGCCAAGCCATCCTTCCAGTTGGGTTTATCAGGCTGTCAAGGAGGTGGAAAGACTGACTTCTAAGCTAGTTAGCTCAACCCCAAAGCTATGAACACCCACACTGGATCTAGCCTAATTTATAAACAATTGCACACCCAACACAAGGAATCATTCCCTTCTCTGCTACACAGTCCCTCGAGCCCTGCCTTCCCTTCCAGTGCTATTCAGGGCATGCAAAGAAGAAAACCAACCTTCTAGATTGGTCTGTGAGGTTATTTCACACACTAGGTTTATTAAGCAAGTCTAGAATCTATTTCCATTCCTTTAATCAATTCAAATGCCAAATGTGGATGCACACACAGGGATCTCAGTCCTAGGATTTATCAAAACATAGCGAATGCAAGGGATTACATACACACACAAAAATTTACAAATTTATGAACATTGCCAGTGCCAGACTGATTGCTACAAAAATGCCAAAACGAAAAACGTTGTCGGTCTTTCAAATCAAAGACACAAAATCAGATTCAGGGAAATCGTGTTCAGGAAAACAACTAATAGGTAGGGGAAAATGTGAGAGAGAACAATCCACAGAGGAAAACCAAAAATGTGAAGGATTCGGATCGCTGGACAGGAGAAATTCGTGAAAGGTTCAGACTCAGAAATCATTTTTGCTTGCTTGTTGCTGCGTGCATGCCCAATTGGGTTTCCTGTAATGTCCCTGGTTTTGACCCCGTTTGCATGATGTATATATTGTAATTAATCATGGTGAGGAGCTCAAGGAAAAATCCCCACCATCGATTTGGTTGTGTGTGTGTTTCGGCAATGGGGATAGTTGCCGATGGTTTATCGTGCCATTTGGCACATTATAATTCAGCATCATGTAAATGCACATATCAATTAAAACTAAAACCACAACCAGCTACGGCAGTGCAACGTTGAATGAAAAGGGCATGGTTCCGAAGCATAAGGGATGGGGGATGTCAAACCTTGGTTATGGGGGAAAAACCCATGTGTTACCACCTTGTGTGTTTGCCACCTTTCCTTGTTTCACCCAACCGTTTTGATGTCTTGATGGAGGTAGTTGGGGAAGTTATTGTTTTGGAAGTGGGGTGGCGGGACTGTCAATCCCTTGCCCACGCGACCACTCCACCCACAACTGCCTTCACTCCACTCTTCCACAACTCCAGTCTCCCATGGTCTGGGGTTTTCTCCCAATTGCCTGTTAATCCTCACGCAGGATTTGGTCTGTGGATGTCTCATGCAGAGATGAGTTCGGCTTCCTCCTATGCACCGTCGTTCTGTTCATTCACGCACATAGGTGATTCTTTATTCTATTTCCTCACGATGGTTGATTCGCGTGCATAGACGAAGCTGTTTCTCCTCACGCGTAGGTTGGGATCCTCACACAGAGAGATTCTCTCTTCTTCTCATGCACGGGAGTTCTGCGTTGGTTTTCCTCACGCAGGGAATGGGTGAAATCGTGGCTGTCACTCAGGGTTTTCGGGTGCAAGAGCCATTTCTACACTCAGGGACAGTGTGTTGTGAGCCGTGCTCACTGCTTGTGTTTTGGGGCTGTTGTCTTCCCCACGTTTTGTTGGTTTTGGTGCTCAATTTCGTTTTGGGCCACTGTTGATTTCCAATATGTTGGCTGAGTTTCCCTGTTTTGGGACTGTGGATTGCTACTATCATTCATTGTGTGTTTGTGGCTGCTAGAGTACCCTAGTTTTGGGGTTGCAGCCGAGTTGTTTTGGCCACGGTAGGGCCAAGAACAACTCTGTGTTGCCTTGTGGGCTTGAGCTGTGCTCATCATTTGCTTGGGATTATCCTTGGTGGTCTTTGCTTCTTCACAGGGCTGTGAAGGGTTGTTTTGTTGCTGGTATGCAGTGGTTGTCCTTTGGACTGTGCTGGCTTGGCCGATCTGTTGATGGCCTGGTAAACCCAGTGGTTTTGGTTTGCTGATTGCATCCCTCGGCTATGAGTAATCCTGCATTGACCCTTATCCTTGGAGGAATCATGCCCAGCTCGGGGGTGGCAGTGTTGCTGAGAGATTGATGAGCACGCTGGCCTATGGTTCGGTGGAACATTGCAGCGACATAGCTGGTTGCGGGATTCTTCATCAAAATATAAGTACTACTGCTATTCCATCTCTGCAATTATATTGATGTTTAATGAGTTATGATGAACATGTTGAATGTTGGTTTATGAATATGTTTGCTTCCGCTGAATGATTGAGGAATTATGCATCTTGTATGATGTTTTATGCATTCTGTTATGCATGTTGTTTAAGCTTTTAATATCAGCATTTACCTGTTTATGTTCATGGGGCTGTTTTCCGGTTATTGCGGTGTTGGTCGCATCCTCTTCGTCGGTCTGAGGGACGGGGACGTGACAGTATGGTATCAGAGCAAAGGTTGCAACAATGGGCCTCTATGGGCCAAGAAGGAGCAACTGACAGAGGTTGTCTTTCATTTTGCCTAGCAGAAATCATAGTTGGAATGACTGTAAATTCAAAGAAATTGGTCCAAGTGCTGGAGCAGTCGGGAGAGCCAGAGGGAAAGAATTCCGCCGTTGCGGAAGAGCTAGGCGGAAGCATGCCGACCGAGCAGTCGAAGAGAACCACGGAAAAAAAAAATTGCCCAAGTGTTCCGCCATTGCAGAAGATTTAGCGGAAGGGACTTCCACCGTTGCGGAAGCCAAAATCCTTAAGGCTTTCGATGATGAAGACCGCCAACACTAGAAAAGTTTGGAGAAAGCCGCGAAAATTAGTCTAAGTGTTCCGCATCGGAACAATTAACGGAGTTAACTTCCGCCGTTGCGGAAGAGTCAGGCGGAAAGACTCCTGCCTTTGCGGAGGAGTTAGGAAGAAGCCTGCCCGACGGAGAAGCCATTGGAAGGAAACGTCGAAAGAAATAGTGGTTTGGCGTTCCACCGTTGCGGAAGCCAAAGTCATTAGCCAGCCGATGAGAAAGACCGCCGACGCCGCAGAAAAGTTTAAAAATTATTCCAAGTAAACAGCCGCCAATCGGAAGGAAAGTGTTTCGCAAGCCGCCGTTGCAGAAGTGAAAGCATTAAGGCTTCTAATCCAAAAGACCGCCGACGCCCGAAGCTAAAAATTTCTTTAAGGAAGGAGCGGCCAATCGGAAGGGAAATTGTTTCGCGAGCCACTGTTGCGAAAGCGAAAGCCTTAAGTCTTCCGATCAGAAAGACTGTTGACGCCGATTGGAAGGAGAAAGTGTTCCGAGAGCCGATTCTGCGGAAGAGAAATGGTTCCGAGAGCCGATTCTGCGGAAGAGAAATGGTTCCGAGAGCCGATTCTACGGAAGAGAAAATGGTTCCGAGAGCCGATTCTGCAGAAGAGAAAATGGTTTGAGAGCTGATTCTGTGGAAGAATAATTGGGGAAGAGACCCGATTGAACAAAGGAAAATTCAGTTGTTTTTCGGAGGAATTTTCAGTGGTTTTTTCAGTGGATTTTCAGGGCTGAAAATTGAAAAAGTGGCAGCGATCTAATGCGCCAGATTGCACGAAAACCAATGATTTACAAAAAAAAAACAACAAGGGCGCTGCCCTCGACCCGCCCTGCAGTGGCGCAGGGAAGCCACAAGGGGGCAAGCCCCCTTGACCCCCGTCGTCCCTTGAGACAGTCGTCCTTGTGAAAAGAAAATTCTATGTTTTGGGAAAATTAGTTAAACCCAAAATTCATAAAAGATGAATGGTGCATCGGAAATGAGGTGGCTGAAGTTAGCATTCTGGACCAAAATACAGTTGTGTGTTTTGCCTGAGATTTGGTGAAAGTCTTCACTCTTAGAAGTGGCATGGTTTTCACATCTGAGGTCGGAATGAAGCATGTGGATAGGCGTTGGAAAGCTTATCCAGTGGGGAACAAGGGTAAGACACCAGAGTTTGGGCATGAAGCAGTAAAGTGCTAAAGATGGCCACTGCTATCAAAGGGACAAATCTGGGCAATTGCATGCCCAGGGGTAGCAAGGACTATGAAGTCAACCAGCCGCTGTGTGGAAAAGTAGTTCCATGCAAGGATGAAAGACTTGAAAAGGGAAGTTTTCCTTAGAACCTTGTCTTGCTGATTATAACTACATTTCCTAAGTTTATGCTTGAAATGCATGAGGATATGTATTGCATGCATAGGATATTGCGTGTTGGTAAGAGTATTGGAAATTATATAAATATATATAATGAACCACTAATGATAATCATTGTTTTGATGTGGCATTAGTGGAAAAAACCAATGACAACATGGACCCGGATGAATATGTTGCTGATGCTGACAATTGTGATTAGCAACCCTATGGAGAAGGGGATAAGGAAACAAGTCCATAGCGAAAGTTGGTGAGCAGATTCTGCAATCTCCTGCAAGGACCAACCAAATTGGTCATGTTAAGGGTGTAAGTACGACCCATGCATGTAAGAGTTTGCTTATGACAAATTCCATGGATTGGTAAAGGTAAGAGACCTCATACCATGTGAATATTGGAATGTAGAAAGGTGTCGTGCCTATATGTGTTGATGATATTGATTATGGTAAGGGACATGGTTAGGCTATGCCTGGTAGGTTGAGTGCATAGTATTCCTGAATCAATGCAAGGTAGCATTGAATGGAAATGCATTAAGAATATTTTATGAATCTTGTAGTTATGCATTGAATGTATGCATACGAAGGATGTGAGTGACTGATTGCATAAGTACCGGTGTAAATGTTGTGATGCATTGCATGAATGCATTGAGATAAATGCATGTGATTTTATGAATAACTAATGACTGAGATGATGAATTGATGACAATTCAGGAGCCATTTCAAAGGCTGTTATGAATGCAGGATAGTCATGATCAATTGGCTGCCAGAAATGCTCTATGGAAGAGCAAGGTGGTATGAATGATACGCCTGTGAAGTAAGGAGTATCTAAACACTTCATTTAATTGCATGAATGATATGAATACACCTTGCAATGTTAATATGATAATGATTGCATGAAGTAAATGAGCTTTGATAAGCACTGATGTGACTAACTGCTGGGAGTATTTGAATTTTTTTTATAAATTCTAAAAATGCTTCAGTGATGGTTGTAGCAATGAAAAGGTTATATGCATCCAGACTTACCAAGTGTTTGGCTGATTGAAGCTCATGTCTCAGGTAGATTATTTCGGGCATGGCAGTGAGAGGTAATACCCTGACCAATGCCAGAATCTACCATGTGAAAAAGCTTATTAAATTTGAATTGTGAATTTCAAATTTAAGGAATTGCTGACAACTACTAGTCACTACTAGCTTGCATAAGCTTGTGTTTGGATGTTGAAGCTTATGTTTCAGGTAGATTATTTCAAGCATGGCAGTGTGAGGTAAGACCCTGACCAATGCCAGAATCTACCATATGATATGCATAATAGGTTGTTAAAATTCGAATTGTGAATTTTGAATTTAAGAAATTACTGACAACTACTAGCCACTATTGGCTTGCATAAGATTATGTTGGATGTTTGAAGCTCATGTTTCAGGTAGATTATTTCGAGCATGGCAGTGAGAGGTAAGACCTTGACCAATGCCAGAATC